>CM065802.1:63439810-63812738 GCA_033398695.1 Orobanche coerulescens
CAATCTTGATTTTAGTGCGCTCGTTGGTTCACTTATAAACTATGAGATTGTCCTAAAATCTCAGAATGCCAAACCGAAACCGAAAGAAAAGTCGATAGCATGAAGGCTAAGATGTCAAGAAAGGAAGAAATCCCGGTTGATGAAAGCGACGAATAATCGGCATATTATGCCAAGAATATTAATAAGTTTCAGACCTTATTAAACCGGAGAAATAAGGACATCAAGATAGGCGAATCAAAGAAATTCGACAACAATTGTTAAGTCTGTGGCAAACTAGGCCACTTAGCGGAGAATTGCCGAGCAAATCCTAAAAAGGAAGTTTTAATTGCCACGTGGAGTGACGAAAATGAGGATGAAGATTTCATCAATCAAAATAATCTCGCTCTTATGGCCCGAAGCTCATTCGACGATAGCGACGTCGAAAGTCAAGTAAGTACATCTCTCACGACGAGTTGTTTGAAGTATTTGAATTATTGCATACAGATTTTTAAAATACTTTATCCGAGATTAAATCCCTCCAAGCTAAAAATAAATCATTGGAAACCGAAATTTCCAAAATTCTTGAAAAAGGGAAATTCATCGAGACCGATCATTCAAAATGCATTGAAAATGAAAATATTTTAAAGGATGATCTCTTGAAAGTTCAAACCGAGCTTAAAAATTTAACGAAGAAATTCTCGTGTGGAAACAAGAAATTTGAACAAATATTCTCGGTGCAAAAGTTTACGTTGAACAAACAGGGGATAGGATTCAAACAAAATTCAAAAAATGAGTCCGTAAATTTTAAAATACCCCATTGTGAAAAATGTTTGAAAATTGGGCACCACATTTCGAATTGCAAAAACCCACGACGGACGGTTAAAATCAAAAATATTTGGATTCCAAAAGGAACCGTTATTCCTAACATCTTTCATGTATCACAACAAAAACCAACTCTCGGTTAGGTCCCCAAAATTTAATTTTCATCAAATTGTATTTTACTAAGGGGGAGTAATATTTTTTATGGATATTTTTATCAGGGGGAGTTATACCCGTTTCATGCATATTTTATACATCAATTGGCATTTTTATTCGTTTATATTTACACTTTTGCTGATAACAAAAAGGGGGAGAAAAGCGATGAATGAGATAAAAAGCGTCATGGAAGAATGACGAGAAAAATAAAATGCAAAAATGGGGAGAAAAGAAAAAGATAAAGAAGTCGAATAATATAGATCCTGTGAAAAACAAAAAGGGGAGAGAAAAGTTGAAAAATCAAAAATGACAATGAAGAAGTCGAAAAGGACAGAAAAAGAAAAGTTGGGAGAACTAACGAAACGATCAAAGCCGAAAACTTTGATTCGTAGAAATATGCATATAGTTTATTTTTGCAGGTATTTATCCATTCATAGGTGTTGTTTTGTAATCATCAAAAGGGGGAGATTGTTGGAATATTTTATTCCATACATTCATTAATAGAGTTTTGATGATTAAAGTTGCTAAACAAAGCAAAACAACAAAGAGGCGATGCAAAACAACGAAGGAGTGGAAGTCACAATCTGGACTACATGTTTAACGCACGCTATGCGTACTGCATAGCACACGCTATCAAAGGGTAGTTAACATACGTAAAACGGACTGGTTAACGTACGTAATGTCATTTCAAATCAGATGAATGTTGGGAAAAGTCAGGATCAAAGTCAGAGAATCAAACGGTCAGATTGACAAATGCAGGCAACGATTAGTATGATTAACGTGCGCTAAATCATATACTTAACGTACGCTACAACCGCAGAATAACGTACGTAATATGAAGAGGCAACGTACGTAAATGAAGAAACAAAAGCTACTGGACTGAAACTGGAAGACGCTAACGTACGTAACGAATATCTGCTAACGTACGTAACAAAGCTAACGTACATAAAGGAGAGGCTTTAACGTACGTAATAGAGGCTGCAGAGGCTAACGGCTAGTTGGAAGAGAAATGCCTATAAATACCACTTTCTATGGTATTCATTATACAACAACACAAAGCATTCGATACATTGATCAGAGATTCATATACACATTCTAGTTGTTGTAATTGTGCTTATATTGATAGTTTGAGTGTTTACACATTCAACACATACACGAGAGGTAAAAGAAAAGATACGATTGGATTCGGTGTTATTAGGATCAAGGATCCGGCATTGTTAGAATCGCAATTGATATCTAAGTGAGGTTTGTCTAGTACCCATAGAAAGCTAGATTGGTTGATTACTTGTCCAATAGAAAAGAAAAACGGTTTAACTTGGACCGATATAAAGACAAGTGATTGAACGGTTTACATGGACTAATAGAAGACGAGCTTGTAACGGTTATCTCTCGACCGATAGAAGAGAGGTGCAGAGGTTTATCTTTAGCCTACAGAAAAAGATACCGAGAGAGGACGTAGGCACGTTTGACCGAACCTCTATAAATCCTATGTCGATTTATTCTCTACACCCTTTATTTAAACCGCTTCCGCAACGAGAAAGAGTTTTATAACTCTATCTCCAAACGGCGATACCAACCATTAGTGCTCCAACATTGAGCTGGGGGAGGCTGATGAGGCTGCGGGAAGCGCGGATGCATGTGGTCCCGGTGAAGATAACGGGCAGTCGTTCCAGGTGGCTGGCTAGGGCGAAGGAGCAGAGTAGTTAGGGGCTTTTGCCTTGTCCCTTGTTTTGGTTTATCATTTTTGGGTATGGCCTGCGTGCCTCTTCATATTGATGTGTTTTTTGCCTGCTATTGTAATGTTACTAAATGAAATTTATTTTGTTTGTAAATACGTGTTCGGATCTTCGTTCATTATGTTTAGGCCGGGTTGGTTTGGCTATTGTTCTTTCTTTGGGAAGAGATTCCGTCGGGACTTGTAGTGCCGAGGCGAGCTCGGTCTTATGGTGCTGGAGGAGCCGGTCATGCATAGTGCCGAGGCGATCTCAGTCTTATGGTGTCGGATGAGCCGGTCATTTACATTGCCGAGGCGAGCTCGGTCTTATAGTGCCGAATGAGCCGGTCATTCACAGTGCCTAGGCGAGCTCGGCCTTATGGTGCCGGAGGAGCCGATCATTCATAGTGTGAGGCGAGCTCGGCCTTATGGTGCCGGAGGAGCCGGTCATTCACAGTGCCGAGGCGAGCTCGGTTTTATGGTCCCAAAGGAGCCAGTCATTCACAGTGCCGAGGCGAGCTCGGTCTTGTGGTGCCGGAGGAGCCGGTCATTCACAGTGCCGAGGCGAGCTCGGTCTCATGGTGTCGTATGAGCCGGTTATTCACAGTTCTGAGGCGAGCTCGATCTCATGGTGTTGGAGGATCCGGTCATTCACAGTGACGAGGCGAGCTCGGTCTCATGGTGCTGGAGGGGCCGGTCATTCACAGTGCCGAGGCGAGCTCGGTCTCATGGTACCGGAAGAGTCGGTCATTCATAGTGCCGAGGCGAGCTCGGTCTTATGGTGCCGGAGGAGCCGGTCATTCACAGTGCCAAGGAGAGCTCGGTCTTATGGTGCCGGAGGAGCCGGTCATTCACAGTGCCGAGGCGAGCTCGGTCTTGTGGTGCCGGAGGAGCCGGTCATTCACAGTGCTGAGGCAATCTCAGTTTTATAGATCATGTGATCCAACACAACTTTTTATTGATAATATTTCTTTAGGTAAATGGCATTCTAAGGGTAAGTCAATTCTCGACCGCTCAGATACTCCAGACGTTAGGCCACATTATGAAGAACCTTGGTGATTTTGTGCGATCGCTCCCATTTTGGTTTAAGCCGTCCCGGATCGGGTCCCAATACCCATTTCAGGACATGGTCCCCGTCCTGGAAACTCCTTTGGCGAACCTTGGAGCTATAGAAACGCTCGCATCTTCTTTTGTAGATAACGTTCTGCATTTCAGCTTGGGCCCGTTTTTTAGCAACGAGGTCTAAGTTCACTTTGAGGGCCAGGTCCTTATGTTGTTCCTCGAAATGGGCCACACGATAGGTGGGTTCTCTAATCTCGACCGGGACGACGGCATTAGTACCGAAAGCTAAGGAGAAAGATGTTTCTCCGTGGCATTTCAGGGCGTTGTTCTATAAGTCAACAAGGCTCCGGGCAGCTCCTAGGGCCATAACCCCTTGAGTTCTTTGAGGCATGTCTTAAACTGCTGTTTTATAATCTTATTGACTGCCTCAACCTGCCAATTGGATTGAGGGTAATATGTGTAACACCCCCGATATTTTCAGGAATATTACAGCGCCGTAAATCCTTCATGTAAAAATTTACAAGGCTGAGGAATGAAAAGACAATAACAAATACCAACAAACAACGGCAGTGGAAATAAAATACAACACGAGTCTGAAAACAGTACTGAAAGACAAACGTCAAATGGTGAACATTAATACATGACCAAATCCAACATCACAAATTACAACTTACTCGAGTACTTTATTAAAAACAACACGAAAATACGACAAAATAATCCGGCCGTAACTTCACTCTGCACCCTCGTCGTCATGCAGCTCTAGTGGTTGTTTTCCCGCTCTCCTGGATCCTGAACATAAAATAAATGTTCACCCCCGAATAGGTTAGCACGACGATGCTAGTACAAGTACGATAATTATACAACAATGATTTATTCAATAATCCCTGAATAATAACGTCAATAATATCAACAATAATCACGACAAGTCTCTCCAACGAGAAACAGTAACAATATACAACATATCATATCAATATCAACATACTCATGGTATTCCAACGATCCATCGCACACAGCTATAGATTCCCATGATGATCCCGTCGGGCCAACGCATGGTGGAAATACCTGTCCAACGATCCATCGGACATAGCTATAGATTCCCATGATGATCCCGTTGGACCAACGCAAGGTGGAAAAACAATCACAACATATATGCACAATACAACAATCCACATAACCGACATTCATACGAATAAATATAATTAACGTACTTGCCTTAGAAAGGTGGCAAGAGATAAATACTCCAACGACTCCAACAAACTCGAAGGCCGCTCCTTCAATTAAATCGTTCGCAAACCTCGAACCTTAAGCAATAGTAAAATAACGACAACTCAACTTACATAACAAGGCTATCACACGATCATGTTAAACGTTTCCGAAAGGTGACCGACTAGTTATCCTTTACAAGGTCGATTCTAGGTTAACTTCTTAAGGGCCACTACGTCGAACAAAGATATTTTGCTACATGAAAAATGAAAGATCATACCGGGGATAACATGATGAAGTATATGAATTTCAGAGTCTTCAAAACGTCCCAAACCAGAATTCAATTCTGCCCAATGGTTCTAAACATAAGCAAAGGTTATCTAAGCGAATTCATAACAAGGTGAGTACGTCCAACCGATTTCTAACTTTACCCCACTTATGATTCTCATTCTATCCGCAAGTAGATTCATCTTATCCAAGTTCTACATTCATCACGATTGTCACAACAAGATCTCAATGATCTAACCATTCATATTGTAGTTTATCAAATCTGGAAAATCCTTACAAACCCCGGTTTATACTTAAGGAATAATCCCTACATTCAACATCTCGGATTCACCTAGTCTACGTGGTTGCATACTCATTTCATTCTTCATAACAATCATCACAAAACAGGTCATAATCTGCAACAAATCATGTCCTAACGATAGGCACCCTCAAGGTTTAACTATGACCAATGAAAACCCAAGTTTATCTAATTTAATTCCCCAAAACATGTTGTTCGATTCATAAAGTTCATAACAAGCTCAACAACCTCAGTAATCTACTCATGAACATTCCTATGAACATGAATTCCAGAGGGTTAGAGTATCACCTACCGTACTACGGAAGAAACGATGAAACTTCTAGGTGAAACTCAATGTTGGATGCTTGAATCCTAATCCTTAATGTCCTTATGCCTTCAACAATCACCTCCAGAGCCAATATGGGGGTGGAAATATCTTGGGATGACTTCTCCAAGCCGTGGGAATCAATATATGGCCAAGTGTGAAAGTGGGAAATGAAATGGGGTGAAGTCCTATTTATAGAAAATGACTATTAGCGCGCGCTATTGCTCCTTGTCAGCGTGCGCTAACGGGATCCCAGCCCATTGTCTCTTTCTGTCCTCGGTCTTACATATGCTAAATAGCCTTTACGTACGCTAAATGCAACAGTTAACGTACGATAATACCCATCATAGCATGCGCTATCGGCTTTACGAAAGCTCACTGACCTCAATGTACTAAACTTAGCGTGCGCTAGCATCTCTCTCGTAGTGTGCACTAAGCACCGTTGACTTGACTTTTCCAAAAGCCGTCTAGGTTCATCCCGACATATCTTTATCCAAGATCCATGATCCCATCTCACCTACCACCTGTCTCAGTCATGCTACCCAATCCTAGCGTGCGCTAATACCTCAACTTTAGCGTGCGCTAGTTCACCTATTCAGCGTGCACTATACTTCAATGTTAGCGTGCGCTAAATATACATAAATACTTGTATGAGTTAACATCTATGAAATCATACACTCAACAATACTGGGTTATGAGATACGGAGAATTATACTCAGATCAATAATACAACATATGCAATGTCACAAGGTTCAAGTAAAGATGAAAATACTCAACAATTATCTGGGTATTACATACTCTCCCTCTAAAGAGGAGTTTCGTCCCGAAACTTAAGACGAAAATATTTTTGGGTATCTAGACTTCATACTGTTCTCTATCTCCCAAGTGGCTTCTTCAACTCCGTGTCGCGACCATTGAACTTTAACCAAGGTGATTGGTTTATTCCTCAATTGTTTGACTCGACTCTCGAGTATCTTGATTGGTTTCTCTTCGAACGTGCCATCCTTAGCGACTTCGATATCGCTGAAATCAATTACATGACTGGGATATGTGATGTACTTCCGTAACTGAGACACGTGAAACACATTATGAACATGACTCAATGATGGCGGCAAGGCCAACCTATACGCCAATTCTCGAACTCTTTCAAGAATCTCGAATGGTCCGATATATCTCGGACTCAGCTTTCATTTCTCCCAAAATGAAAAATCCCCCAAGTAGGAGAAACCTTCAAAAGCACGTGGTCTCCAACACCAAACTCTAACGGGCGACGGCGCACGTCTGCATAAGATTTCTGCCGACTCTGGGCAGTTAACAGCCTTTCACGAATCAAAGCTACCTTATCTTGAGTCTGTATTATCAACTCATGTTCCATCCCGATCAAGTCTGACAAATCATCCCAACACAGAGGTGATATACATATTCTCCCATATAACCCTTCAAAAGGTGCCATACTAATGGAAGCATGCCAACTATTGTTATAAGTGAATTCAATCAACGGTAGATGAACTTCCCACTCAGTCGACCAATCTAGCGCACAAGCTCTCAGCATGTCTTCTACTGTTTGAATAGTCCTCTCGGACTGTCCATCAGTCTGAGGAAGCTAAAGTTCAGCTCAATTCCCAAGTATCTATAAACTGCTTTCCAAAAATGTGACACAAAGCGACCATCTCGATCAGAAATAATGGTCTTCGGTGTGCCATGCAATCGGACTATCTCCGAAATAAACACTCGTGCCAACCTCTCCGGTCCCCAAGTATCCTTAATGCCCATAAAATGAGCCGACTTGGTTAGGCAGTCAACTATCACCCAAATCATGTTCATCCTTGTTCTGGTCTTCGGCATATTAGTGATAAAGTCCATCGATATATCTTCCCACTTCCATTCAGGAATCGGTAGTGGCTTCAACATTCCGGTGGGTCATTGATGTTCGATCTTAACTTGCTGACAAGTTAAACACTTTGAGATATATTCCGCCACATCTTTCTTCATGTTGCCCCACCAAAATTCTGCTTCAAATCCTTATACATCTTACTGGTGCCCGGGTGAATAGAATAGGGCGTACTGTTCCTTCATGATTGTCTTCTTCAAAACATCAACATCGGGAACACAAAGTCGACTCTAGAATCTCAAAACTCCATCATCATGAATCACAAATCCTGGGGCCTTACCCTTGCTCACTTCATCATGTAACCGGATCATCAGAGGGTCATCTAATTGCTTATATTTGATTTCTTCGATTAACGACGAAGTTAATTCCATCACACACAGTTGCCCTTGGACTCTTTGCAACCATACTTCAATTCCCTCACGAATTAACTCTCGTTGAATGCTGGACTGGGAGGTGAGAGTCTCCAGCATTCAAATAGAAACAGGTTTGCGGCTTAGTGCATCGGCCACTACATTCGCTTTGCTTGGGTGATAAAGAATCTCCAAATCATAGTCCTTAATCAACTCTAGCCATCTCCTCTGCCGCATGTTTAACTCTTTCTGACTAACGATGTATTTGAGACTCTTATGATCTGTGAAGATCTGACAGTGAGTCCCGTACAAATAATGTCTCCATATCTTTAAGGCGAAAACAACAGTTGCCAGCTCCAAATCATGAGTTGGATAATTTATTTCATATGGTTTCAACTGCCATGAAGCGTAGGTAATCACCTTCTCATTCTGCATCAATACATACCCGAGACCTTGGTTGGAAGCATTACTATAAACTATGAATCCTTCAGTTCCTTGTGGTAGTGCTAAAATTGGTGCCATCATCAGTCTCTTTTTCAATTCATCAAAAGTGGTCTGACACATATCGCTCCATTCAAACTTTTGGGTTTTCTGCAGCAATCGAGTAAGTGGGCGGGTAATTTTAGAAAACCCTTCCACGAACCGACGATAATACCCAGCAAGTCCTAGAAAACTTCTGCCTTCCTTCACGTTCTTAGGAGACTTCCAATCTAAAATTGCCTCGACTTTCTGGGGATCTACTCGGACCCCTTCCGCTGATACCACATGTCCGAGGAACATCACTTCCTTTAGCTAGAATTCACACTTAGAAAGTTTGGCATATAATTGCTCGCTGCTCAAGAGGTCCAAAATGATCCGTAAGTGTTGCACATGCTCTTCCGGTCTCTTGGAATAAACCAAAATATCGTCAATAAACACAACTACGAATTTGTCCAAATACTCTATGAACACTCGATTCATTAATTGCATAAACACAGCAGGCGCATTAGTGAGACCAAACGGAATCACCACAAACTAATAATGTCCGTAGCGAGTTCTGAATGCTGACTTCGAAACATCGGATTCCTTAATCCTCAACTGATGATATCCCGATCAAATCGATCTTGGAAAATACTGTAATACCCGGTTGCGAATTCCTTTATTATCATTCAGTAATTGTCACCCAGTAATTTTTCACTCATTAGTAATCATTCATCATTCATGTTCATTAGTTTGTGTTCATCGTACGGCGTATTTTTGAATCGTGTATCAGTTGTCATTCGTCATTCAACTCTGTCTGAGATTCGAGATGAGAATATTATCACAATCTTTGTTTTGTTAACCGTGTGCAGGAAGTATCGTTTATTGCATACTATTGGACTTAATCCTACTCATGCAAGTTATGTATGTAGAATCATTCATCATTCGTAACGAGAAGTCGGAGTTGTTGTTTTGTTGTCGCACCAGCAGTTGGTTATAGCCGTAACTTATCTTGCATTACGGCCGTAACACGCGCTCGTTGGTTTTATGGTATTTGGGCGAAGATGACATACGGCTGTAAGCCGTACAAGATACGGCCGTAAGAAGAGAAAGGTATGGTCGTATGATTGAAGGCTACGGCCGTACAATCGAACATTGGTTCAGGAGGTTTTTTCCGATGAAGTTTTGTTACGGTCGTAAGGTAGTCCTTGGATGGCCGTAAAACGGAGAGTTCGGACTTTGTCATTGTTTCGACTAAGCTTAATTACAGCCGTAAGTAAGGTAGGTTACGGCCGTAAGGCCGTTGACCTTATAAAGTTACGGCCGTAAGGTGGGAGAGTTACGGCCGTACCTCTGCGCAATACTTAAGGAGCTGTGTGGGTTTTTCAGCCTCATTTCCTCACTTCTTCATTTTTCTCCGAGAGAGAGTTTATTGGGAGAGATTTTTCATCATCAAAAAACTTGTGTGTTCGTGTTCTAATCACCTATCTTCAATTGTGGAGCTTGGAAAGTCGATTAAACACGAGTTCGACGGATCGAAGAGTTTGGATCTTCAAAGGTAATTTCTTTAATATCTTAGAATTTGATTTCTGAGATGGAGTATGATGTTTTGGATGTTATAACCATGTTATGTGAAGGGATATGCATATGATTATGAGTTTCTATGAATTATCATTGGATTGTTGGAGGATTATTCAAGAACACTTTGAATGTTGATGATGAGATTGGGGGTTTCGATTAGATGTTGTCGAAATCTCGAATTGTGTATTCCTATTGGAGTACTAATTGTATTGAGAATGTTTTGTTGGATTGAATCACTCATTTGAGGCTTGGTATCGAAATAATTGAGTTTGGTTGTAAACAATTGAGGATTGTTTACAACGTGGTTGTTACAATGCCCCAATGAGTTGGGTTTGTTGTATCGACTTTTTGAGTTAGTTGTGATCATACTTGATATGTATATTAATCGAATTGTTGGTAATTATGTTATTCAAGGTTGTTCGAGCGACCGATAAACCCATTAAGGATGTTTGTTTGAGGGAGGACATTTCATCACCGGTATTGAGGCAAGTTAATTATTGCTCAGTTAAAAGGATAATCATTCCTTTCGTTGTTGCTCATTCATACATATAATTCATTTATAATATATCAGCCATGTTGAGACTTGTAATTATTAAACTAATCATTCAATTCACGAGGAACGACGGTTCCAATCATTTCATTGAGCTATCACTCGTTGCGTTATTATTTCACCTCGGTGAGTCATTCTTGACCCTTGTCGGATTTCTATTCATCATTATTCATCATGTTCGCTTTTGTTCTTGTGACCTTCCATGATCATATTGCGTTTCCGGGCGGTTATGTGTGGAATTTTTAGTCAGGCACACGATGGTCATGTGTTATACGGATAATCCGACACATTGGACTGTGCACACGGTAACGTGCCTCCGTGAGACTAATTAGGCATAAGTGCGTGTGTTTATGCGGGTTTTCCGAACACTCAGTGACTAGTGCACTTGCACATCCCATCTCGGGCGTACTATGATGCCCCTCTTGGAGACTTGATTTCATAACTAAGACATGTGAATTTTGTGTTGTTTAACTCTTGAGGATTGTTGTTTTTGAACTGACCCCGTTGGGGATGTTGTTTTTAGGTCATGGCAAGACAAAGGCACAGGAAGATCATGGTGACGGCGAGGAGTTCCAGTGATACTAGTAGGGGCCCCCAGTCTTCCCAGTTATTCATGTTTCATTCATGTGTGTCTTCCGCTGCAGTTTCCGTTTGGACTTTCATTTTAATTTGGTGTTGTATATTTCATCTTCATATGAAATATATGTACTTTGTATTCCCGTGTGTATTGTACTTGAAACTCCTCATCGGAGTAAGTAGTAATATAATGTGGTTCGGTATTACAGTTATATTATTTAAATCATTGTATTTTATTCGCCTGGTGGGTCCTAGTTGGGGGTACACGGCACTGTGATAGCCGCCTAGTTTGGGGTGTTACAGAGTTGGTATCGGAGAGCTCCATGGTTTTGAATACTACTCATCTGAGTCATGTCTCATTGAGAACCATCATTCATCAGAATAGTATCATTGGACTTTCGCGTCACGTGTGACCTGTGTAAGCGCCAAGCCTCTAAGACCAAAAGAACGGTATGATTTCTGACGCCATGGTATAGTTCCTGGCAATAAGAATCAACTCATTCATCGGTCAACAATCCTCAATCATCATTTTTTATCTTGTCGATCATGTTAACTCATTAATCGCTCAGTCAATCTCATTGCCCAGTTGTTGATCTTGTGGATCGTATTATCAATCTTGTTAACTTGTTCAAGATAATCATTTCAGGAATTTCATTAGATAATCATGTCACATCAGTTGATCTTTGATGCGATCTTATCATATTCCGTCGTAATGTCGACGATCATTTTACTGCATTATTAATGTGTTCATTGTGTTAGAGCGTGTATGTTCATTATTATTATTCCATAACGTAATCATAATTCAATATTCGTGCGAGATCTATAATTATCATGTGACTTTCCTACTTCAGTATGGATAGAGTTGTCAGAGGACGCAGGGGAAGAGGCCGCGGTGCGGGTCGAAACCCGGGATCTCGTGTGAATACACGCCTGAACGCGAGGGATAACATTAGTTCAACAGGTAGTGATGCTGCCAACTCAGCTAACGATGTTACTCATTCACCGAGAGATAATCATTCACTATCAGGGAGTCGTACCCGAGATACAGCCCAATCGGAAAGTGTTCGGGTTGACCCATTCATATTTATGCAGGGCATGATGGCCCAGATGACACAAATGGCACACCTGATGGAGACCATGCAGAATTCAGTCACTCAGACTCAGCAGGCTCCCCCGCCGCCACCTCAGAGGCAAGTGAGCAATATAATCGGCGACATCTCTCACCAGAGACCACCTGCATTTCAGGGATCATCTGAGTCGACGGATATTGTTCACTGGCTTGAACATTTTGAGAAGCTATTCACTATGGTGGAGTGTCCCGAAGGGCACAAAGTTTCAGTTGCGGCTTACTATCTGGGTAAGAGCGCTCACTCTTGGTGGATATCTTTGAAGCCCACCGACGGATCTTGCACTTGGGCCCAGTTTAAGACCCTTATGTTGGAAAGATATTACTCGGCCCAATTTATCGGAATTACTCAGTCCCGACCCCTCAGCGGAAGAAGATGTTCTCGCCATCGTCGAGAAGTTTCAGGAGGTACTTCCCTTTGCCTCATCCGTCATCCACTCCAAAGCGGATAAAATCAAGTATTTCAGTAAGAGGTTAAAACCTCGTATGCAGATGCAATTGCTTAATCATCATTGCACCACCTTGGATGAATTCATCAAGAAAGCTCTTGCGTATGAGCTTTCCGCTAAGGAAATTGCTAAGCAACAACCTTCATCTGCTGGCAAGAAATCGAAGAATCATAATCAGCCCGAGGGCAGTCGGGCAACCTTCAAGAAGCCTCGCACGGGCTCTACTTTTTCTGAGCGACCTCCTATGGCACATAAACCCGCGGTCTCAGTCCCGAGCGGCCGGTTCGGCCATCACCTGTTTCAACTGTGGAGAACAGGGTCATTACAACACTAAGTGTTCGAGACAGACTATCACATGTAACATCTGTGGTATTGTCGGGCATAAGGCCCGTTTCTGTCGAATAGATTCCAAACCTACTCTGACATCTCAGCCCCGGGCGATCGGTTGTTCGTAATCAAAGACTTCACCAAGGCTGCTTAAGACGACGGGATCAAATAAAGGCGGAGCCCATATGAATCAGACAGGAACATCCGGTGCAGGGACTAGCAAGCCCCAAATTTACGAGATGAATATGGTCGATGATCTGGAGGCCCGAATGATCTCAGGTACACTCGAAATTATATCTCAACCTGTGTGTACCCTTTTTGATACTGGCGCATCACATTCTTTCATTTCCGAATCATGTTTGAGTAGACTACACCTAGATGGTGCTACTAGTTACGAACCTTATGTCATTGGTCTACCAGACGGTAGAAGAATTATCAGAAATCGTGAAGTTAAGAACTGTCCGGTTCAGCTTAATGGCCGTGAATGGTTGGCGGACCTAATCGTGGTAGACTTACCTAAAGACGACGTAATCTTGGGTATTGATTGGATAGATCATCATGATGCTGTCCTTAGTGTCCGTAAGCGTATGGTCACTATCATTTCACACGATGGAGTTGAGTGTGTATTTCAGGGGGTAACCCCAGCTGTTCCGGGAGAGTTATTAATATGATGAAAGCAGTGAAATTACTCAATCAGGGGTGTGTCAGTTATTGGTGCTATATGACCAAGACCGAGAAATCATCAGTGACGTTGGAGGATATCCCTGTAGTGAGACACTACGCCGATGTGTTTCTAGATGAGTTACCTGGTTTATCTCCACAGAGAGATGTGGAATTCACAATAGAGTTAGAGTCTGGTACGTCCCCACTAACGAAAGCACCATATCGTATGGCCCCGATTGAAATGCAGGAACTAAAGAATCAACTGGAAAAATTGACTGAGAAGGGTTATATCCGACCGAGTTCATCCCCATGGGGACCACCACTGTTATTTGTCAAGAAGAAAGATGCTTCTTTTCGCTTATGCATTGATTATCGGGAGCTGAACAGGGTGACAATCAAGAATAAGTATCCCCTACCCCGCATTGACGATCTCCTGGATCAGCTCTAGGGAGCTTCAGTATTTTCCAAGATCGATTTAAGATTTGGGTATCATCAGTTGTGAATTCGAAAGTCGGATATTGCAAGAACGGCGTTTCAAACACGCTATGGGCACTACGAGTTTGTAGTGATGTCGTTTGGGTTAACTAATGCACCCGCGGTATTCATGGAGCTGATGAATCGAGTTTTCATTGACTATTTAGATCAGTTTGTGGTTGTTTTCATAGATGACATTTTGATTTATTCTCGTGACCAAGCGGAGCACGAACTTCACCTTCATCAGGTCATCGACGTGTTGAGACGAGAGCAACTCTATGGAGAACTTTACAATGCGAGTTCTGGATGTACAAGGTGACATTTCTCGGACATGTGATTTCATCAGACGGGGTACGTGTCGACCCTAAGAAGATGGAGGCTATCCGAGAATGGCAACCTCTGAAGAATGTTAAGAAAATCTGAAGCTTTCTCGGATTAGCAGGCTATTACCGGCGATTTGTGGATGGGTTTTCTAAAATTGCTCAACCTATGACGAGCCTTTTGCGGAAGGATAAGAAATACATGTGGTCTGATGCGTGTCAACAGAGTTTTAAGGAATTCAAGAGCCGTTTAAATTCATCGCCTATCCTTTCTTTACCACAAGGGACGGAAGGGTTCGTGGTTTATACTGACGTGTCCGGACACGGTCTTGGATGTGTATTAATGCAGAACAGGAAAGTGGTTGCCTATGCTTCGCGGCAATTGAGGCCTTATGAGGTCAATTATCCGACCCACGACCTGGAGCTAGCAGTCGTAGTATTCGCATTGAGGATTTGGCGTCATTATCTCTATGGCATCACCTGTCAGATTTTCACCGATCATAAGAGTTTAAAGTATATATTTACTTAGAAGGAGTTAAACATGCGACAAAGATGGTGGTTGGAACTGATTAAAGATTATGATATTGAGATACTATACCACCCGGGCAAGGCGAACATTATCGCCGATGCCTTGAGTCGTAATTCCATTCAGGAGCAAATGCTTTCTCGTTTGACCGTTCAGAAGGAGCTTCAACAGGAATTCCTAATGCTAGAGATCGAGGTCTGGTTACAGCAAGTGCAAGGGCAATTTTGCATGCTAGAGATTTCATCGCCATTGGAGGAGGCGATAAGAAGGAAACAGGGTTCAGACCCATTTTTTTTGCGCATCCGTGAGGATGTAGTCAGTGTAAAGCCCCTGGATTTGTGGTCCACGAGGATAGACTTTTGCGATTTAAGAACCGGTTATACATTCCGGCGGATGACGAGTTGAAAAGCTCTATACTGAGAGAGGATCATGCTACCCATTATTCCATCCACTCGGGGTCTAGCAAAATGTACAAAGACTTGAATCAAAATTATTGGTGGAGTAATATGAAGCAAGAAGTCGCAGAATTTGTTTCAAGATGTTTGACCTATCAGCAAGTCAAGATAGAACATCAGCGACTGACGGGTATGCTGAAACCGCTCCCTATCCCAGAGTGGAAGTGGAAGGATATTTCTATGGACTTCATCATGAGTTTGCCAACGAGTCGTCGTGGCATGAATATAATTTGGGTAACCGTGGACCGTTTAACTAAGTCAGCTCATTTCCTTGAGATCAAGGATATATGGGGTCCCGAGAGACTTGCACAGTTGTTCAGTAAAGAGATCATGAGATTGCACGGTACTCCTAAGAGTATCCTTTCTGATCGTGATGGGCAATTCGTGTCACATTTTTGGAAACCCGTTCATCTTGCCATGGGAACCCAGCTAAATTTCAGCACAACTTTTCACCCTCAGTCCGACGGACAATCAGAGCGAACTATTCAGACGTTGTAGGACATGTTGAGGGCATGTGTTCCCGATTGGAAAGAAGCTTGGGAAGCCCAACTACCGTTGATCGAGTTCACGTACAACAAAAGTTGGCATGCTTCGATTAATATGGCACCTTACGAGGCCTTATACGGTCGTCATTGTCGATCTCCCTTGTGTTGGGATGAGTTATCAGAATCAATCGGCACTGAGGCCGATATGCTAGTATCCGCCCGCGAGAAGGTAGTTTTGATCACGAGTCGTTTGTTGATCGCTCAGAGTCGACAAAAATCATATGCAGATAATCATCGTCGACCATTAGAGTTCTAGACAGGTGACCACGTTTTGGTCAAGGTATCCCCGAGTCGAGGTATTTTCCGTTTTGGGAAGAGGGGAAATTTGAGTCCGAGATTCATTGGACCATTTGAAATTTTGGATCGAGTAGGCAGTTTAGCTTATCGACTGGCTTTACCTCCGACTTTGAGCCGAGTTCATCATGTGTTTCACATCTCTAAGTTGCGGAAGTATGTTGCCGACCCGAGCCACATACTTCAGTTTGATGAAATCGAAATCGCGGATGATCATACGTACGAGGAGCGTCCAGTACGAGTCTTAGAGCGACGAATAAAACAGTTGAGGAGCAAGGCGATTCCTTTGGTAAAAATTCAGTGGTATAAACATGTGCTTTAAGAGGCTACTTGGGAAACCGAGGATAGTATGTGGGAGAGTTACCCCGAATTGTTTGACCCTTAGTTTGGAAGACGAAACTCTTTTTAAGAGGGGGGAGTATGTAATACTCGGTTGTGAATTCATTTATTATTATTCTGTAATTGTCACCCAGTAATTTTTCACTCATTAATAATCATTCATCATTCATGTTCATTTGTTTGTGTTCATCGTACGACGTATTTTTGAATCATGTATCAGTTGTCATTCGTCATTCGACTCTGTCTGAGATTCGAGACAAGAATATTATCAAAATCTTTGTTTTGTCAACCGTGTGCTGGAAGTATTGTTTATTGCATACTATTGGACTTAATCATACTCATGCAAGTTATGTATGTCAGATCATTCATCATTCGTAACGCGAAATCGGAGTTGTCATTTTGTTGTCGCTCCAGCAGTTGGTTACGGCCGTAACTTATCTTGCATTACGGCCGTAACATGCGTTCATTGGTTTTATGGTATTTGGGCAAAGACGACATACGGATGTAAGTCGTACAAGATACGGCCGTAAGAAGAGGAAGGTACGGTCGTCTGATTGAAGGCTACGGCCGTACAATCAAACATTGGTTCAGGAGGTTTTTTTGACAAAGTTTTGTCACGGCCGTAAGGTAGTCCTTGTACGGACGTAAAACGAAGTGTTCAGAATTTATCATTATTTCGACGAAGCTTCATTACGCCCGTAAGTAAGGTAGGTTACGGCCGTAAGGCCGTTGACCTTGGAAAGTTACAGCCGTAAGGTGGGAGAGTTACGGCCGTACCTCTGCGCGGTACTTAAGGAGTTGTGCGGGTTTTTCAGCCTCATTTCCTCACTTCTTCATTTTTATCCGGCGAGAGTTTATTGGGAGAGATTTTTCATCATCAAAACACTTGTGTGTTCGTGTTCTAATCACCTATCTTCGATTATGGAGCTTGGAAAGTCAATTAAACAGGAGTTCGACGGATCGAAGAGTTTGGATCTTCAAAGGTAATTTCTTCTATATCTTAGAATTCGGTTTTTGAGATGGAGTATGATGTTTTGAATGTTATAATCATGATATGTGAAGGGATATGCATATGATTATTAGTTTCTATGAATTATCATTGGATTGTTGGAGGATTATTCAAGAACACTTTGAATGTTGATTATCAGATTGGGAGTGTCAATTAGATGTTGTCGAAATCTCGAATTGTGTATTCCTATTGGAGTATTGCTTGTATTGAGGATGTTTTGTTGTATTGAATCACTCATTGGAGGCTTGGTATCGATATAATTGAGTTTGGTTGTAAACAATTAAACATTGTTTACAACGTGGTTGTTACAATGCCCCAATGAGTTGGGTTTGTTGTATCGACTTTTTGAGTTAGTTGTGATCATATTAGAGACGTATATTAAGTGAATTGTTGGTAGTTATGTTATTCAAGGTTGTTCGAGTGACCGATAAACCCATTAAGGACGTTTGTTCGAGGGAGGATATTTCATCACCGGTATTGAGGCAAGTTAATTCTTGCTCAGTTAAAAGGATAATCATTCCTTTCGTTGTTGCTCATTCATACATATAATTCATTTATAATATATCAGCCATGTTGAGACTTGTAATTATCAAACTAATCATTCAATTCATGAGGAACGGCGGTTCCAATCATTTCATTGAGCTATCACTCGTTGCGTTGTTATTTCACCTCGGTGAGTCATTCTTGACCCTTGTCGAATTTCTATTCATCATTATTCATCATGGTCGCTTTTGTTCTTGTGACCTTCCGGGATCATATTGCATTTCTGGGCGGTTATGTGTGGAATTTTTAGTCGGGCACACGATGGTCATGTGTTATGTGGGTAATATGACACATTGGACTCTACATATGGTAACGTGGCTCCGCGAGACTAATTAGGCACAAGTGCGTGTGTTTATGTGGTTTTTCCGAACACTCGGCGACTTGTGCACTTGCACATCCCATCTCGGGCGTACTATGATGCCACTCTTGGAGACTTGATTTCATAACTAAGACATGTGAATTTTATGTTGTTCAACTCTTGAGGATTGTTGTTCTTGTGTAACTGACCTCGTTGGGGATGTTGGTTTTAGGTCATGGAAAGGCAAAGGCACAGGAAGATCATAGTGATGGCGAGGAGTTCCAGTGATACTAGTAGGGGTCCAGTCTTCCTAGTTATTCATGTTTCATTCATGTGTGTCTTCCGCTGCAGTTTCCGTTTGGACTTTCATTTTAATTTGGTGTTGTATATTTCATCTTCATGTGAAATATATATGTACTCTGTATTCTTGTGTGTATTGTACTTGAAACTCCTCATCGGAGTAAGTAGTATTATAATGTGGTTCGGTACTACAGTTTTATTATTTAAATCATTGTATTTTATTCGCCTGGTGGGTCCCAGTTGGGGTCCACGGCACTGTGATATCCGCCTAGTTTGGGGTGTTACAAATACCTTCGCTCCTTGTAACTGGTCAAACAAATCATCAATCCATGGCTACGGGTACTTGTTCTTGATCGTTATCTTGTTCAGCTCCCGATAGTCAATACACAATCGAAGTGATCCATCTTTCTTTCAGACAAAAAGAACTGGTGTACCCCAGGGTGAAACACTTGGCTGAATATAGCCTTTGTCTAGTAACTCCTCCAGTTGCTTCTTCAATTCATACATTTCGGTAGGTGCCATACGATACGGCGCCTTATAAATCGGTGTAGCTCCTGGTTCTAGCTCGATGGTTAACTCTACATCTCATCGTGGAGGTAGTCCAGGTAATTCATCAGGGAACACGTCTCGAAATTCACTCACAATAGGAATGGATGAAAGCTCCACTTTTCCGTCTTCCTTCTTCATTGCGTAACACCAGTATCCAGTACAACCTTGTTTTAGCAGTCTGACGGCTTTCATAGCTTTGATCATTTTTCCTGAGCTTCCTGGCCTCCATCCTTCGAATAATAATTCGGAACCATCTTCGGCTATCATCGAGATATTCCTCTTTCGGTAGTTCACAATATCTCCATATCGATTAAACCAATTGTCTCGGAGAATCAGATCGTCCCCTTGTATCTCTATCACAATCAGATTTGAGGGCCACTTTTTGCCTCCAATTGATACAGGAAAATCTCTAGTTTCTAAGTTCCCCACAATTCTCTCCCCACTTGGTAAACCCACAACATAAGGCTCACATTTATGAAAACAAGAAATGTCCAAATGATTAACACAAGACAATGATATAAATGAATGCATAGCCCCTGTATCGAACAAAACACTAACTGGTTGTGAAAGGATCTGAACGGTACCTGATGCAACAACGGCACCCTGATCGCCTGCCCTCCTCATTTCATAAAGGCGTGGGGGAACGGATCCAGCACTCGATGCTCCCTTTCGGTCGAACTGTCCTCTGCCTCATCCTCGACCAAAACTCTGGGGTAGATGGACACTCTGCTGTGTCTGTGGAACACTTGCTTCCTTCTGAGCCAGCTGCGAAGTACGAGCTCCAATTAACTTAGCGGCATCCCTGCAGAACATTGCACAATGCCCTTCCTGTCCGCAATCATAACATGTCATTGGAGAACGGAAACAATCACGCCAAAGGTGTCCTAGGCGACCACAATTAAAACAGCTCTTGACCACATCTGTCGGTGTTGATATTGATCTGAAGTTCTATCCGCCTTTGGATGGGTGCGGGGGCCTCTTAAATGAATGAAAGGATTAGTGGGCCTTGCGGGGCCCACTACTCTTGTGCTCTGTGAAACTACCAGAGACTTTCTGCTTTTTAGACTCCGAGAACTTTTCCATAGCTGTTTCTTTCATTTCATACGCCAGGGCTTTGTCTTGGTACTGGCGGAGAGTGGTGCATTCAAAACTTGACATGTACCGCTGTATTTCCAGCTTCATTCTCATATCAAAGTGAATCATCATTTCTGCATCGGTTCTAACCAGGTGTCAAACAAACACTAACTATTGATTAAATTTCTTAATTATTTGAGCCACCGGCACATCCGAAGGTTGCGCGGAGAAAAATTTTCGAACCTTAGCTTCTCTCACCGGACGAGAGCAGTACTGAGCTTCCATCATAAGTTTGAACTCTTCCTAACTGGCATCATGATCAACGGGTCGGATGGCTTCCCACCATTCGGATGCTTCTCCTGTTAGAAAATATTGGGCAATGGGGGCTCTCCGGTCATCTGGACAGTTAATCCCGGCAAATACTTTCTCCAGTTCTCTCAACCAGTGATCCCATGTCGGCGTCTCAGAAAATCCATCGAATTTTGGTGGGTGCATCTTCGCCACCTCATGTAGCTGTAACACCCCCGAGATATTCAGAGTATATTACAGTGTCGTGGACCCCTACATGGGACCCACCAGGCTATAAACAAGAAAACTCCGCTCGACTAACCATCTCGGTTAGCGAGGACACACATTTAAATGATATGACATTAAGCATCAATCGATAATGTAACCATTTTAAAGTAGTACAATACGGAGTTTGAAATGAGAAACCTATGTACTCGCGAGTACAATCTAAAAGTTTATAATTGTAAGAACAACCAAATCGAAATGGATAAAAGAAATAAAGAGACCCAAATGCACATGTCAACGACCCTGGCCAACATCCTCGTACCGTCCCGGTGCCCGCTCGTCCGGATAATCATAACCTG
The DNA here is from genome assembly GCA_033398695.1 of Orobanche coerulescens. Taxonomy (NCBI): domain Eukaryota; kingdom Viridiplantae; phylum Streptophyta; class Magnoliopsida; order Lamiales; family Orobanchaceae; genus Orobanche; species Orobanche coerulescens. The sequence goes on from CM065802.1 coordinate 63,461,204, forward strand.
AAATCCATAACAAGAATTTCCCCAAAACGGGTCCCCAAAGGGGTTAGCAATTACGCTAGTACAAGTAATCAAGGCAAACCAATCGCTTACACATCTCATAGTACATGCACCAATATCATTTTTAAAAGCCAAAACCAGACACGTCTTTTCCGGAAATAAACAGTCAAACAATTTGCCTTGGGAACAGAGTCATATCATAAATTCCCGCACGAGGCCTCTAAGGACCCTCCCGTACTGGCTATATTATAAAGCAAAACACGCACATGCATCGCCTTGGGAACAGAGTCATGTCATAAATTCCCGCACGAGGCCTCTAAGGACCCTCCCGCACTGGCTAGCTAAACAAACTCATGAATCCGGGACGAAAACCTTTGGATTCCCTCCTTGATCCCGTTGGACCAACACGAGGTGAGCAAATCACACACAAAATACATTACCATTCCACGTTAAGCATAAAGGTTTCCAAAAATACTTGCCTTGAATAATAGATGACGTAACGGACGGAAAGGATAGTCACCGACGAACACTAGGAATCAACGGAACCGAACCTAACGATTCGAAGAACATAATTACAACCAATTCTAGACGAATACGGAAATGGAATACACCCGAAAACCCGCCTACGATTCATGTATATTCGAATAAAAATAACAACGAGGGCGGACCACAACCAAACCCTCTCGATTCCGCAAAACTATGAAAATATACCATGAATCCGTAGGAAAACTAATGATATCAACAAGATGAATCATATTCATCTTGAATCCAACAACAAAACGAAACGAATCGGAAGAAAATCCCAAAACCCCCAAATTACCTAAAAGAAGGTTTTAGGAGTTTACCTCGAATTAAAGACGAAGAACACGATTAGATGCTGATAAAATACTCCAAAAACTCAAAGAAGATGATGGCTCGGAGTTGCTAAGCTTCAAATCGCCGGAAGACACCAAGGAAATCGCCCACGAGTCGGAGGAGGGGAGAAGGATGAAAAATGACCGAAATCGGTCAACTCCTGGGTTTATAAACCCAGGCCTCGTTACGTACGTTAGCCACCACATGCTAACGTACGTAAGTTGTATTACGTACGTAAGCCATAAGGGCCTTACGTACGTAACCAAAAAGGCAGGAAAGCCTGTATCGAAATACACTAGGACGTTACGTACGTAACCAAAAAGGGTGTTACGTACGTAACCGAAAAGGCAGAAGTGCCTGAACCGAATTACACTAGGATGTTACGTACGTAACCAAAAGGGTGTTACGTACGTAACATTCCTTTCTGAGGAGTACAGGCCAGAAATGAAGGAGGGAGGTACCGAAAAAGAATCGAAATACAACGGTGAACAATTCACGGTGGTACGGACGTAAGGGGCCTGGAACGACGAACTTAAGTGCCGAAGGAAAACATATTCCCGACTACTCAAAGGTTCAGAAAAACAACATCAAACGTAAATTTCCCAACAGTTGGGAAATTTACAAAACGGTCCAAACACCCGAAATGTACGATACATGGTCGAAACACCAACGAAAGCTCACAACGCCCACAATAACCTGAGATCGATCTTCGGCAACCCCGAAACGGCGGTTCCGAACGACGATTAAGATAACACACCAAATAGCGACGAAAACACATGAAACACCGACTCGAGTAAAATGAGTCCGAAACAAGCTCGAACGACAAACGTTCAATATTAAATATCCTCAAAATGTCAATACGGTTACAAGCGAGTTGCTAAAACGAAAATGCACCAAAATGAGAATAATAAGAGAAGGGAAAAAATGCGGATATTACATTCTACCCCTCTAAAAACAAGTTTCGTCCCGAAACTTAAGAAATAAACAATCGGGATACTTAGCACGCATGCTATCCTCGGTTTCCCAAGTCACCTCCTCGACACCATGTCTCGACCACTGCACTTTGACCAATGGAATGGTCTTATGCCTCAGTCGTTTCTCCCGATGCTCTAAAATCTTCAAAGGACGCTTTTCAAAAGTAATATCCTCGGCGACATCGATCTCCCCATAATCGATGACGTGACTAGGATCTGGGACATATTTCCTCAACTGGGAAACATGAAAAACGCTATGGACATGACTCAAGGCCGGGGTAACGCCAAACGGTATGCTAACCCACCGACTCGCTCGAGAATCTCGAAGGGTCCAATAAATCTCGGACTCAACTTCCCCTTCTTTCCGAAACGGAAAACTCCTCTCGTCGGCGACACCTTCAGCAGAACGTGGTCTCCCACCTCGAATTCTAAAGGTCGACGACGGACATCGGCATATGACTTCTGTCGACTCTGGGCAGTCAACATACGTTCCCGAATTAACTCTATCTTCCGCCTCGTTTCTAAAACGACATCCGGCTCGGTCCCGACTAAATCGGACGCCTCATTCCAACAAATCGGTGATCGAAATCGCCGCCCATAAAGTGCCTCATATGGTGCCATCCGAATCGACGCGTGCCAACTATTGTTGTACGTGAATTCGATCAATGGCAAATGCTCCTCCCAGTCACTACTCCAGTCGAGAGCACAAGCACGCAACATGTCCTCAAATGTCTGGATAGTGCGTTCCGACTGTCCATCTGACTGGGGATGAAAAGAGGTACTCAAATGCAAATGGGTACCCAACGCCTTATGCACCGCCTGCCAAAAGTGCGACACAAAACGGCCATCACGATCCGAAACAATAGACTTCGGAGTACCGTGAAGTCTCACAATATGCGCGATAAACACACGAGCCAACTTCTCCGGGCCCCAAGTGTCCTTGATGCCCAGAAAATGTGCCGACTTGGTCAGACGATCAACAACCACCCATACCATATTCATGCCCGACCTCGATCTCGGCAAACTCGTATCGAAATCCATCGATACATCTTCCCATTTCCATTCCGGAATGGGGAGTGACTGCAATAACCCAGCCGGTCGCTGATGCTCGATTTTGACTTGTTGCCAAGTCAAACACCTCGCTACAAACTGTGCAACCTCCTCCTTCATATCATTCCACCAGAAGTTCCTCCTCAGGTCCTTGTACATCTTACTCGAACCAGGATGAACGAAATAGGGTGTAGAATGGGCCTCACACAAAATATTCTGTCGCAACTCTGGATCGTTCGGCACACAAAACCGACTCTGGAATCTCAAAACACCATCCTCGTGAATCACAAACCCAGGAGACTTTCCCTTAAGAACGTTCTCTAGGATTTGAGTAATCATCGGATCCTCTAATTGCTTCAGCTTAATTTCATCGATCAAAGACGACGAAATCTCTAAAGCACAAAGTTGCCCGACAGCTCCAGGCAACAAAACCTCAACATCTAACTCGATCAAAGACCGCCGAAGCTCAGACCGAGGCGTAAGGATCTCAAGCGTTCGCAATGCGATCGGTTTCCGACTCAAGGCGTCGGCCACGACGTTCGCCTTGCCCGGATGATAAAGGATTTCGAGGTCATAATCCTTAATCAGTTCTAACCACCTCCTCTGTCTCATATTCAACTCCCGCTGAGTAAATATGTATTTCAGACTCTTATGATCGGTAAAAATCTGACATGCAGAGCCGAAAAGATAGTGACGCCAAATCTTGAGCGCGAAAACAACTGCCGCTAACTCTAAATCATGAGTAGGGTAGCTCAGCTCGTACGGCCTCAACTGTCTCGACGCAAAGGCAATGGTCTTGCCGTGCTGCATCAATATGCACCCAAGACCCTGACCCGAAGCATCGCTATAAACGGCGAATCCCTCGTTGCCACATGGCAATGCCAAAACCGGGGCGGAAGTCAAACGCTTCTTCAGCTCCTCAAAAATCGACTGCCTCTCGTCATTCCGCATTTAACTTCTCGATTCGGAGCAATCAGTGTAAGTGGTCGAGCCGCCGAGAAACCTCGACGAACCTACGGTAGTATCCGGCTAAACCCAAGAAACTACGGATCTCCTTCACATTCGTGGCGGTGCCCAATCCAACACCGCCTCAATTTTCTGTGGATCCACACGAACTCCTACCGAAATCACGTGACCTAAAAACATCACTTCCTTCAGCCAGAACTCACATTTCGAGAACTTCGCATAGAGTTGCTCAGTCCTCAAAATGTCTAACACTATCCGCAGATGATGGGCATGCTCTTCCTCATTCTTCGAATAGATAAGAATATCGTCAATGAAGACGACGACACACTTATCCAAATACTCGATAAAGACTTTGTTCATCAACTGCATGAACACCGCCGGCGCATTAGTTAACCCGAAAGGCATAACTACAAACTCATAATGTCCGTATCTCGTCCGAAAAGCCGTTTTTGGCACGTCGGACTCCCTCACCCGGAGCTGATAGTACCCCGATTTCAAATCAATCTTCGAGAATACCGCAGCTCCCTGCAACTGATCGAACAAGTCATCAATCCTCGGCAAAGGATACTTGTTCTTGATGGTCACTTTGTTTAGTTCGCGATAGTCGATACACAAACGTAGTGAACCATCCTTCTTCCGCACAAACAGACCGTGCGCCCAAGGCGAGGCGCTGGTCGAACGTATTTCCCGACTCAAGAAGCTCGCTCAACTGCTTCTTCAACTCAGACATCTCTGAAGGTGCCATGCGATACGGCGCCTTCTAAATCGGAGCCGCACACCCGGCTCTAACTCTATAGCAAACTCAACCTCACGATCCGGTGGCAATCCCGGTAACTCGTCAGGAAAAACATCAGGAAACTCACTAACGACTGGAATCGACGAAAGCTCGACCCCACCATTCTCCGCCTTCAAGGCATAGCACCAATAACCAGTACACCCCTTTCGCATGAGACTCATCGCCTTTAAGGCATTAATAACAAATTTCTGATTTCCCCTCCTTCGCCCCGCGAAGGAGTGCTCGGTGCCATCCTCGGCTAACATGGTAATGATCCTCGTGCGGTAGTTCATGATCGCACCATGCTGCTCGAGCCAATCATCCCCGAGAATCAAATCCTCACCCTCAATATCAACAACAATAAGATTAGAGAGCCAAGCTCTCTCACAAATAAACACAGAACAGTCTCGGACCTCTCGATCGCCAACGATCCTATCACCGCTAGGAAGTTTAATGATGAAAGACTCGCAAGGCGACAAACAGTCGAGACTCAACCGGCGCACACACCCCAGCGATATGAACGAATGTGTAGCACCAGAATCGAAAAGCACACTGACAGGATGAGAATGGATATGAACGGTACCTGTCGCCACAGCAGCTGCTGGATCATCGGCCCTCCTCATCTCATAGATACGCGGCTGGGCAGAGCCGACACTGGAAGCTCCTCCCCTAGTGGGCTGACCTCGACCCCTACCTCGGCCGGCACTCGGTGGAGGTGGCGGGGCAAATGAGCCCTGGTTCACACTCGGCTCCATAAGTGCTGGTTGAGAAGAACGGGCGCTGCGAAGCTGTCTGATCTGTTCACAAAAGGGGGCCTTGTGGCCCAACTGTCCACAAGTATGACAAGTAAACTTCGGACGAGAACACTGCCGGCTCTTATGGCCCTGCACACCACAGTTAAAGCATGTGGGTTCACGAGCGGAGGTTCCGGAGGCACCCCGAAAGCTCCCAGAGAAACGAGCCGAACCGCCCGTAGAAATATTTGCAGCCTGAGATTTCTGCTGGCCTCCACTCTTGGGACCAGAAAAATTTCCGACCGACTTCTGCTTCTTGCTCTCACGAGCTAAATCGCTAGCCATTACTGACATATCATAAGCGAGGGCCCTACTCTGATAATCCTTCAAGGTAGTGCAGACGAGTCCAGACATATAGTCCCGAATGGGCAGCTTCATCCTCCTGGAAAAATGGAAAATTTTGTCGCTCTCAACGACAACTTGGGTCTTCACATAACCCAACTCCTTGCTAAAATCGGCAATAGCTTGGGATACGGGAATATCCCGAGGTTGAGCATCGTAGAAAGCATGCACTCGAGCCTGTCTGACCGGCCACGGACAATACTCGGTCTCCATCAACTCCTGAAACTCGGCCCACGAAGCAACATGATCTTTGGGCCCAACAGCCTCCCACCAATCTGTGGCGTCCCCAGTGAGAAAATACTGGGCGATAGGAACCTTACGATCCTCGGGACAGTTGGTGGCAACAAAGACTTTGGATATCTCTTTGGTCCACCCTTCCCAGCCAATCGGGTCAGAGGCTCCCGTGAACTGGGGAGGATGCATCTTGATGACATCCTGGAGCCAACGGTCCGCTCCGCCCCGGTTAGCATGGGCCTGATCGGGGTTCTGGACCACCTGAGCTATAGCCGCCATTTGGTTAACCATTTGATGCATAACAGCCGCAATACCAAGATCGGCGCGCTCCTGAGAAGAAGCATGACTGTGACGGTCGCCGGTACTGCCGGCTCCCGAAGAATGCGATGTGGCCGCCCCACCGGCTGCCCCACGTCCTCGGCCGCGTCCACGACCACGACCACGACCACGACCACGACCACGACCATGATCACGATTTCCTCCGGCATCCATACTGGTGTTAAGAGATAACAAAAGTATATTGATGATGAGTAAGGGAGGAAAAAGCAACCACGATTCGAAAAGCGGAAATACTATGCAAGAAAACAAAAGACCGAATAAGAAAACTTACGAGCACTGGAAGTACCGAGATGCTGGCAGCGGTGTGACAATGTGCAAAACAAAACACGACTAGACCCAAATAACCAACAAGCCTAGGTATCCATAAACCTAGAGCTCTGATACCATTTCTGTAACACCCCCGAGATATTCAGAGTATATTACAGTGCCGTGGACCCCTACATGGGACCCACGAGGCTATAAACAAGAAAACTCCGCTCGACTAACCATCTCGGTTAGCGAGGACACACATTTAAATGATATGACATAAAAAGATACGCCCGGAGTAACCGGCGAATTAAGCATCAATCGATAATGTAACCATTTTAAAGTAGTACAATACGGAGTTTGAAATGAGAAACCTATGTACTCGCGAATACAATCTAAAAGTTTATAATTGTAAGAACAACCAAATCGAAATGGACAAAAGAAATAAAGAGACCCAAATGCACATGCCAACGACCCTGGCCAACATCTTCGTACCATCCCGGTGCCCGCTCGTCCGGATAATCATAACCTGAAATCCATAACAAGAATTTCCCCAAAACGGGTCCCCAAAGGGGTTAGCAATTACGCTAGTACAAGTAATCAAGGCAAACCAATCGCTTACACATCTCATAGTACAAGCACCAATATCATTTTCAAAAGCCAAAACCAGACACGTCTTTTCCGGAAATAAACAGTCAAACAATTTGCCTTGGGAACAGAGTCATATCATAAATTCCCGCACGAGGCCTCTAAGGACCCTCCCGCACTGGCTATATTATAATGCAAAACACGCACATGCATCGCCTTGGGAACAGAGTCATATCATAAATTCCCGCACGAGGCCTCTAAGGACCCTCCCGCACTGGCTAGCTAAACAAACTCATGAATCCGGGACGAAAACCTTTCGATTCCCTCCTTGATCCCGTCGGACCAACACGAGGTGAGCAAATCACATACAAAATACATTACCATTCCACGTTAAGCATAAAGGTTTCCAAAAATACTTGCCTTGAATAATAGATGACGCAACGGACGGAAATGATAGTCACCGACGAACACTAGGAATCAACGGAACCGAACCTAACGATTCGAAGAACATAATTACAACCAATTCTAGACGAATACGGAAATGGAATACACCCGAAAACCCGCCTACGATTCATGTATATTCGAATAAAAATAACAACGAGGGCGGACCACAACCAAACCCTCTCGATTCCGCAAAACTATGAAAATATACCATGAATCCGTAGGAAAACTAATGATATCAACAAGATGAATCATATTCATCTTGAATCCAACAACAAAACGGAACGAATCGGAAGAAAATCCCAAAACCCCCAAATTACCTAAAAGAAGGTTTTAGGAGTTTACCTCGAATTAAAGACGAAGAACACGATTAGATGCTGATAAAATACTCCAAAAACTCAAAGAAGATGATGGCTCGGAGTTGCTAAGCTTCAAATCGCCGGAAGACACCAAGGAAATCGCCCACGAGTCGGAGGAAGGGAGAATGATGAAAAGTGACCGAAATCGGTCAACTCCTGGGTTTATAAACCCAGGCCTCGTTACGTACGTTAGCCACCACATGCTAAAGTACGTAAGTTGTATTACGTACGTAAGCCATAAGGGCCTTACGTACGTAACCAAAAAGGCAGGAAAGCCTGTATCGAAATACACTCGGACGTTACGTACGTAACCAAAAAGGGTGTTACGTACGTAACCGAAAAGGCAGAAGTGCCTGAACCGAATTACACTAGGATGTTACGTACGTAACCAAAAGGGTGTTACGTACGTAACATTCCTTTCTGAGGACTATAGGCCAGAAATGAAGGAGGGAGGTACCGAAAAAGAATCGAAATACAATGGTGAACAATTCATGGTGGTACGGACGTAAGGGGCCTGAAACGATGAACTTAAGTGCCGAAGGAAAACATATTCCCGACTACTCAAAGGTTCAGAAAAACAACATCAAACGTAAATTTCCCAACAGTTGGGAAATTTACAAAACGGTCCAAACACCCGAAATGTACGATACATGGTCGAAACACCAACGAAAGCTCACAACGCCCACAATAACTTGAGATCGATCTTCGGCAACTCCGAAACGGCGGTTCCGAACGACGATTAAGATAACACACCAAATAGCGACGAAAACACATGAAACACCGACTCGAGTAAAACGAGTCCGAAACAAGCTCGAACGACAAACGTTCAATATTAAATATCCTCAAAATGTCAATACGGTTACAAGCGAGTTGCTAAAACGAAAATGCATCAAAATAAGAATAATAAGAGAAGGGAAAAAATGCGGATATTACAGTAGCCATCTGTCTCCTCGATTTCCCAAGTCTGGGATGCCTTGCTGTCTTTCTCCCAGCTGCAATCCTACCGCCACTTGCATCCTATCCACCACTTGAGCAAATTGAGTCATCTGGTTGACCACCTGACGAAGGATATCGGGAACGGTAGGATTGGCATTTGTCTCCACTGTCTGTTCTCGTTCGTTATTAACGGACTCCTGCTGCTTGCCAGAATTGGAGTTAGCCTGATTTGATAGCGAATCAGTAACAGAAGGTGAAGCTTCTCTCTCAGCATTCCTACATCCGCGACCACGTCCACATCCTCCCATCAACATACTGTAAGCATAAACTCTCAATAGACAGGGACGAATATCGTCCTAACGTTCAAGTATAAAAAGGTACAACATGTAAAGGACAAGATAGAGTTTAGGAAACTTACAACCACCGCTCGCATGAAGATGTAGGCAGTACAATGATGTTATGCATGGCCGGTTACCTCAAAAGACATATACGACCCCTATTTTAACCCAACGGCCAAGATTTCCATAATTTTAGCTCTGATATCATATTATGTAACACCCCCGATATTTTCAGGAATATTACAGCACCGTAAATCCTTCACGTAAGAATTTACAAGGCTGGGGAATGAAAAGACAATAACAAATACGAAACAAACAACGACAGCGGAAATAATATGCAACACGAGTTTGAAAACAGTACTGAAAGACAAACGTCAAACGGTGAACATTAATACATGACCAAATCCAACATCATAAACGACAACGTACTTGAGTACTTTATTAAAAACAACACGAAAATACGATAAAATAATCCGGCCGTAACATCAGTCTGCACCCTCGTCGTCATGCAGCTCTAATGGTTGTTTTCCCGCTCTCCTGGATCCTGAACATAAAACAAATGTTCACCCCTGAAGGGGTTAGCATGACGATGCTAGTACAAGTAAGATAATTATACAACAATGATTTATTCAACAATCCCTGAATAATAAAGTCAATAATATCAACAATAATCATGACAAGTCTTTCCAACGAGAAACAGTAACAATGTACAACATATCATATCAATCTCAACATACTCATGGTATTCCAACGATCCAGCGCACACAGCTATATATTCCCATGATGATACCGTCAGACCAACGCATGGTGGAAATACCTGTCCAACGATCCAGTGCACACAACTATAGATTCCCATGATGATCCCGTCGGACCAACGCATGGTGGACAAACAATCACAACACATATGCACAATACAACAATCAACATAACCGACATCCATACGAATAAATATAATTAAGGTACTTGCCTTAGAAAGGTGACAAGAGATAAATACTCCAACGACTCCAACAAACTCGAAGGCCGCTCCTACGATTAATTTTTCGCAAACCTCGAACCTTAAACAATAGGAAAATAACGACAACTCAACTTACGTAACAAGGCTATCACACGATCATGTTAACCGTTTCCGAAAGGTGACTGAACTAGTTATCCTTTACAAGGTCGATTCTAGGTTAACTTCTTAAGGGCCACTACGTCGAACGAAGATACTTTGCTATATGCAAAATGAAAGATCATATCGGGGATAATATGATGAAGTATATGGATTTCAGCGTCTTCAAAACGTCCTAAACTAGAATTCAATTCTACCCAATGGTTCTAAACATAAGCAACGGTTATCTAAGAGAATTCATAACAAGATGAGTACGGCCAACTGATTTCTAAGTTGACCCCACTTATGATTCTCGTTCTATCCGCAAGTAGATTCATCTTATACAAGTTCTACGTTCATCACGATTGTCATAACAAGATCTCAATGTTCTAACCATTCATATTGAGGTTTATCAATTCAGAAAATCCTTATAAACCCCAGTTTATACTTAAGGAATAATCCCTACATTCAACATCTCGGATTCACCTAGTCTAGGTGATTACATACTCATTTCGTTCGTCATAACAATCATCACAAAACAGGTCATAATCTGCAACAAATCATGTCCTAACGATAGGCACCCTCAAGGTTTAACTATCACTAATGAAAACCCAAGTTTATCTAATTTAATTCCCCAAAACATGTTGTTCGATTCATAAAGTTCATAACAAGCTCAACAACCTCAGAAACCTACTCATGAACATTCCTACGAACATGAATTCCATAGGGTTAGAGTATCACGTACTGTACTACGAAAGAAACGATGAAACTTCTAGGTGAAACTCAATGTTAGATGCTTGAATTCCAATCCTTAATGTCCTTATGCCTTCAACAATCACCTCCAGAGACGATATGGGGGTGGAAATATCTTGGGATGACTTCTCCAAGCCGTGGGAATCAATATATGGCCGAGTGTGGAAGTGGGAAATGAAATGGGGTGAAGTCCTATTTATAGAAAATGACTATTAGCGCGCGCTATTGCTCCTTGTTAGCGTGCGCTAACGGGCTCCCATCCCACTGTCTCTTTCTGTCCTCGGTCTTATCTACGCTAAATAGCCTTTACGTATGCTAAATGCAACAGTTAACGTATGCTAGCGTGTGCTATTGGCTTTACGAAAGCTCACTGTACTAAACTTAGCGTGCGCTAGCATCTCTCTCGTAGCGTGCGCTAAGCACCGTTGACTTGACTTTTCCAAAAGCTGTCCAGGTTCATCCCAACATATCTTTATCTAAGATCCATGATCCCATCTCACCTACCACCTGTCTGTAGGTCACAAGTAGGCCAGGAATAAGTCTAGAGGGGGGGTGAATAGACTTATCGAAACTCTTAAACTCTTTTTCACGAAGAGTAAGTTTCTCAGCTGATAGATATGCAGAAATCAGCTGATGACGAAATCAAGACTAAGCAATGGAATAGTAATGAATGAATGTAGCAGTTAAGTATGATGCTGAAAACAGTAAAACACGCAGGCAATTTATAGTGGTCTCAGAGGTGGGGTAATCCTATACTAATCCACTTTCTCCAAACCAGTTGGAGATGAATCCACTATAATTCTCAACCAGTGATAAATATTACAGTGATTCTACTACTTAGCTACAACAACTTCCAACCAGTGGAAATCACGTCATTGCAACTCCTCTTTGACTGCCTAGCACCACTTGATTCTTTAAATCCTCGGATGCCTATCAGTCTCGCAACTTCAACCAGTGAAGTACCCCGAACTCAGGTTTTAGGACAAGAGTGTTTGTCTTCTCCAACTAAGAGCTTTCTTTAAATAAGATCTTCGAGAACTGCTCTTTTCACGATGTTATGTGATTGCTTTGATTGCTTTGATAACTTTGGTCGCTTGAGAGTTGTGTTCGCATCGTACTGCTCATCTACAAATCTTCAGATATATATAGTTGTTGATCCTTGAGCATTCTTCATAGCCGTTGCAAATCTTGTAACAAATCCGTCCGTTGGAGAAATAGACTTCTTTGTTTATTTTTCTGAACGTTGCAAGGCTGGATTCCCTTTATTTTAATATATCTTTCGACTGTTGTGAAGACTTTGCATGTGAGGCGCCACATCTTTTGAATATAATAAGATTAAAGTCTTCAGAGGTAGGTCTGGATGAATTATTTAATTCATATCCTTGCGGGAATCTCTCCAATTTGTCTCTTCATGCTTGCATGTGACTTTCCGTAATATTTGACTATTCAACGCATGCTGACGTGGACTTTGGAGTACTTGGCTGATCTCTTATAAGTCAAGTTGGCTGATGTACAGTCATCTTCTCTGCAGTTTGGACTTCTCTATCAGTGACTGTTTGAGACTCGCCTGATCAGATGACTTGTCTGAAGTCTTCTGACTTGAAGAATTTTGACTTGTCTGATGGTCAGACTTCAGATGACTTAGTCTGGTGATCACTTGACTGCAATCTTGGTCAAACATCTCTGATAAATTTTTTTGTTGACCAGAACTTCTTTGACTTGACTCGGCTGTACTTCTCTGATATACTTATCTGTACTTTTGTACTTAGCCGATTTGAGCCTAATTTATTTGGCCTATAGAAGATACTCATTTGGTTCTTCCTTACATTTTGCCAAGTATTTAACTTAACATAATTTGGCCTATGGAAGATACTCATTTGGTTCTTCCTTACATTTTTGCCAAGTAATAAACATTTGAATTGCAGTAATGACATCATCAAAATCTAACAAGTATTCCTAACAAATTCCCCCTATTTTTATGATGGAAAAACTTAAGCAAATTATTCAAATGAACATGTTTGCACTCGAGTGCAAGACACAAGCTAAAATCAGTCTTGTTTTGAGACAACTGGGAATTGTCGTTCAAAAGACTGTTATATTAATTTTTCTGTATTGTTTTACAAGTACATGGCTTTCAATGATCAAAATACAGGAAAATTATAAGTACAAAATTTTCATAAAAAGATATGAATACAATTCATCTGCCTATGCCTCTGCCTCTGCGAATAGGCTGCTTGGAGGGTCTGAGAATCTTTGCACCAATAGGCCTTTTCTTGACGGGGGCAAGGCCGTACTTCCTCCTGACTACAAGTGCAGCAAAATCTTGTTCTTTTTGGGAAGAGAACTTATGCTCTTCACACAACTTCTTGATTTTCCTTTGCAGCGCTAATTCATCCAGTTCATTATTTGGTAGAGTGGGCGGATCTTTAGGCCTGAAGGGAGGAATCATGGGGTATGCATTACATCCCTCAGCGTGTTTTAGAAGGATGGCCCGGAGTTTTGGATGTGCTAAATCCATATAGTTAATGAAGGTCTGCTGTGGGGAGCAATTTACATCTTGGAGTAACTCCCAGATGTAAAAATCTCCGATGAACTTTTTCTTTGCAGATCCCCACATTGGTGCAGCTTGGACAGGAAGAAAGTCTTCAACATACCACAACTCTTTGCCTTCCCATTCCAGAGTGGGCTCTTCCCCAGATCTGATCCTCCTTCTTTTGGCTGCAGGCTGATCATCAGTCTCAGCTTCTTCCTTCCTCTTTGCAGATGATGTCCCAGCTGTAATTAATTGGACATCTTGCTTCCTCTTCGTCCTCATCTCTTGAACTCCTCTTATTTCCCCCTGCCTGTTATCTTCCCCCTGTAACCTTTCTTCCCCCTTTTTGCCAGCATCAACCAGGATGGTCAATTGCTGCTCCACTCTATGCATCCAGTCAGACATGCCAAGGGGCATCCAGTCAGGCAAGCAGCTCTCCAATAGTGTCTTTTACAATCTGTCGGATCAGCTCAGTCATCACAGGTGTAATGTGTGATGTCTGCGGAGAGTGCTCGCCTGAGCCTTCGACGCCTGCAGGTAGGTGTGCGGATGACCCACCTGTCTGCAGACTCCTGTCTGCAGCTGTCTTACCAGATGGGGTCTGCTCTGGGGTCCCCGATCTGGAATCATCAGCTAGGTCTGCATCTAGGCCGGTATAGCGGGCAGGTGCCCCAGTCTTGTCTGATGCAGTTACTTTTTCTGCCTCCTTTTCTTTTTCCTTCTCCTTTTCTCCTTCTTCCATTTCTCCTTCTTCTTTTCTCCTTCTTCCTTTTCCTTCTCCTTTTCTCCTCCTTCCATTTCTCCTTCTTTTTCTTCATGCTCCTTTTCTTTTCCTCTCTCAGCCTCCTTTTCACATCCATCTCCTTCATTATCATCATCATCATCATCATCATCATCATTACCTTTTTCTTCATCATTATTTTTATCATCTTTATCTTCATCATCATCATCTTCTTTTTCTTCTTCTGCTTCTTCTTGGTCCACTTCCTCTCCTTCTTCTTCTCCTTCATCCTCCAATTCTTCCGTTTTTTCAACAAGAATATTTTCTTCTTCTTTTTCTTTTTCTTCTTCCTCCTTTTCTTCATCTTCTATTACAGTAACTTCTTCTTTTTCTTCTTCTTCCACCACTTCTTCTATTCTTACTTCTTTTTCAACTACTTCTCCATCTCCATTCAACGATCCATCAAAAACGCTAGCCATGATAAGATGGATGAGCTGGTCCATGTTTGTTTTAAAGTTGGACATGAACCAGCCTTCCTGAAGTAGCAAACAAAGATCTGTCTCATTACAAAAATGGGTGAACAGATCTTCTATAGCCTGGGGATAGTCCCAGCTACTCCCTTCAATCAAGGTTTGAAGTTGAGAAAATGGAACGGTTTTGAGAGTTTTCCATTCCTCAAAGATTTCAACAAAAGAATGTTTTAGAGCATGGGTTTTTACAATTAAAAGTTGCTCTATAGACAGGTTAAAACTGTTATGTTCAAGCAGATTAAACGTGTAATTAGCTTCTGGAATTGAATTAATTAAACCTGCCTCTTCTTCCTCCGTTGCAAAAAGAGGGGTTAGAACTGGTACCATTTGTGTCTCCAGGCTGGAGGGAGCAGGCTGATCCTCTAAGAGAATGGGTTCAGGTGTAGCAAATTGATCTGACTGCTCCTCCTCATCAAATAAGTGCCTGGGTCGTTTGGGAGAGGGTTCTGGTGAGGAGTGGATTATGGAGGGCTCACCAGGGGCTGGTCCCCTTCTCTTAAAACGAACAGCAATTGGAGTGTTGTCTGACTCTGTATCAGACTGGGTTGCAGGTGAGTTGCGGGCTGCAGCCTGGTTGGACTCTTCTGAGGTTTCAGGGTATTTGTAGGTGGGTCCCTGATCAGACAGCTCTTTTAGAATCTAGGCTGCTCTCCTTCCGCCTCCTGGCCTCCTCAGCGTTTCTTGGTCTAGATGACCAAGTCTCTTATTGATGTGGAAGGGGTCAGTGTTTCCCTTTGCCACACCAAGTTTTTCCAAAATCCAATAGAGCTGCGTTCCGAACGCCAGCTTGGATTTAAAACTCTTCTCCTTAACAAGCCACTCGGCCTTGATGACCTCACGCACCAATTGCCTGTATGTGTAATTCATCCAGTCAATTGGTTCGTCCTGAATCAGTGCTCCCAGCACCATAAACTTAGCTGACCACAGTTGGTCGTAGCTACCGGCCGTCCCCATCACTATCTTGTTGGTTATATCCAACACATAGCGATACTCCTTCTTTATTTCACTCCTCTTGGCGGTTAGCTTCAGTTTCTCCAGTTGGTCGACCGCCTTGATCTTCAGCCAGGTGTCGGCTGCGCTCTTCTTAAGGGCTTCAACCGCCACGCCGCTGTTTTTCATCCCAAATGTTTTTCCGATTGTCTACGGCGAGATGTCCACTTGGATTCCGCAAACTGTGCTTCGAATCCCTAATTCGATCACTCGGGCCTCTCGGAAGAATGCAATAAAGGCCTCCTTAAATAGGTGCTTGGGGCTGATGTCCAAGAATGGGTAGATCCCATTCATCTTCATCGCGCGAATGAGGTTGAGCACGTCGTTGTTCTCCAGATTTGTTTCCAGGAGTCTTTCAAAATCGATGACCAGAGAAATATGATATGGTCCTTGACTGCCTTCAGATTCACGCCTTCAAAGTAGGATTCCATTTCTGCAAAATAAGCGATTTCTTAGTGTATTGAGGGTTCGAAAGGATTTCTGCTTTGAAAATTAGGGTTTCGAAAGTTTGGTGAAGGTAAGTAAAAGGGCTTTTCCCGTCCTTAAAAGGAAAATGAAACGACGTCGTAATTAAATATTCATTTATTTTAATCGGTGGTCCTCCTTTTGAGGATTTTTAAAATTCAAATTTAGTGATCGGTGGTCCAGGTTTTGAGTTTGAAAATGGACGGTTGGATTTTAATTGGTCACAGTGGAGGTCGATTGAACTTGTGGTTGCCACGTGTATTTTAAACATATAATATTATGCCACTTGTGATCCAAATAGTAATATGATATTATACAAATAGCAGATAATAATATAATATTCAGAAGTCGGTTAGGTTTAGAAAACTTAGCTGGTTGACTGTTGACTGTTGACTGCTCTGCATCAGGTGAGTTGACTCCTTTGACTTCTCGCCTGTGGTTTGATCATCTAGGTTCCTTCATTTGTCCTTCGTCTTCTTGTATGTGACACGCTCTTAGTGTAACTATCGCAAGTGCATGATATCGTATCAAGTAGTAAGTGGACTTTTTGAGTCCGGTTTATCGATCCCACGAGAAAGTTTGGTTATAATTTGAATTATACACTATTAGTCTATTTTTATAGATACTAAGATGAGTGAAACACACAAATAAATAGTTGGTATTACAAACTTAGTTCATCATTAGTTATAGAAGATGTATAGGAGATCATAAGATGAATTTACTTATTATGTTGTGTAGATTCGATTTTCCTTAAAAAGACGATTTCTCTTTCGAACTATAAAACGCCCCTTACATATTGAATCAGTCCACTATATTTCTATGTTGATTGGCTTCAATACATAGCATTAGGATTTATGAAAATAACTCAAAGAATCATCTAAGGTCTAGAGGTATATTTCTATCCCCTAGAACGACTTAGAGTGAAGATCATTTGATCTAATCAAACATATTTTCTTTCGAAACACATGAAGACCATAAATATCGTCATTTATTGGCCAAATAAATAAAGATTGTTAAAACAATGAAAATCACACACAATAATAAGTAATTCACAATAGATCTTTATACAAACTTAAATAACATGACTAACCTTGTTTATAATCCCAACTAAAGGTAACTTAGCCCATGAAGGGTTTAATATACATAATACAAGCTTGAGTGGTCATTATTAGTTGAATCAATAGAAAGAATTGATCCTCACTCCCTTAGTAGATAAAGGAGAAAGAAGCTATAAACTCTCTGAACAACATATGCTATACCACACTTACACAAATCACTCAAGAACACAAGTGTGTTCTTCACACAAAAAGAAAAGTTTATAAAAAGTGAAAAATTATAAGATGAATGATGAATGATGAAGGATCTAAGGGGTCTATTTATACACTTAAAGTCATCTAATAGCTCCAAAAATCCATCATTATTACAATAGATCGGATCAATGCCAGCCATCCCCTCAATAATACACAAAGTATAAAAAATTAGACAAATTTTAACAATCTGTCAAGAGTTACGGCCGTAACATTAAGGAGTTACGGCCGTAACTTGGATGACTTACGGTCGTAACATTCCATAGTTACGGCCGTAACTTGGCTTCGTCAATTTGCTCACTGGTTGCTTTGAGAGTTGCGTTTTCAGTCCAGAATTTCTCAGACTTTACGTTTTTGCCCCAAATCTTCTTCGGATGATAACTTTTGATATATAACTCTGATTTTGAATCCGGAAAGACTGCCGAAATCATCTCGTAAAGCCCTACAAGATGAATATATCAAAATTCAACAAAGAGAGTATTTAATAAACATGTTATTTCTTGAGTAAATCAGTTATTCAATCCGATTAAGACTAGATTTACATCATCATCCGATAAAAATAAAATTATTAAAAACTAATTAAATAAAAGCAAAAAACGAGTAGGCTAGCTCAATTATGGGTGATATTTATCGATACAAACTATGGATAAGTGTATAAAACTAATACTTATCAGTCTGCATCAGGTAGGGTCAGATTCCTATGATCAGCTTAGTCCGTCCTTCGTCTGATCTGCTTCAGCTAGTTTTTTCCTCTGTACTAGATTCCCAATCTAGTAATCCAAGTTCTCTGCTCAGCTCCAAAAACCTTTCTTCTGGCAAAGGTTTGGTGAAGATATCAGCAATTTGGTAGTCTGTGCTGACTCTTTCAACTCTGACTCTCTTATTAAGCACGTGATCTCTTATGAAGTGATGCTTAACATCAATGTGCTTGGTCCTTGACTGCAATACCGGGTTGTTGGTTATTTCAATAGCACTATTGTTGTCACACCAGATAGGAACTTCATTGGCAATAATGTTGTAGTCCCTTAGCTGTTGTCTGATCTATAAGATCTAAGCACAACAACTACCTGCAGCTAGGTATTCTGACTCCGTGGTGGAGATAGAGTTAGAAACCTGCTTCTTGCTAAACCAGGATATCAGTCTGGTTCCTAGGAATTGGCACGTTCCACTGGTGCTTTTCCTATTTATTTTTCATCTGCAAAATCTGCATCTGAATATCCTGATAGCTCGAAGTTATCGTCCTTAGGATACCATAGTCCAACATTGACTGTAGACTTAAGGTATTTGATTATTCTCTTGGCTGCATCTTGGTGAGACTGCTTTGGCTTGGATTGAAATCGTGCGCATACTCCTACGGCATAAGATATATCTGGTCTGCTTGCATTGAGGTATAGCAATGATCCAATAAGTCCTCTATAGTGGGTTGAATCCACTGATATGCCTCCCTCATCTGCATCTAGGTGAGTACTTGTACTCATAGGAATTCTTGATGGTTTGGCTGATTCCATTCCAAATCTCTTGATTAGATCTCAGGTATATTTGGCTTGATTGATGTAAATTCCATTTTCCATCTGCTTGACTTGTAATCCAAGAAAGAAGTTAAGCTTTCCCATCATACTCATCTCAAATTCTCCTTGCATGAGATTTGAGAATTTCTCACACAACTCTGGGTTGGTTGAGCCAAATATGATGTCATCAACATATATCTGAACTATTAATATGTGGCCTTCGTGCTCCACTCTGAATAGGGTCTTGTCCACTTTCCCTCTGCAGAAACCGTTCTTCTCAAGAAATACAGATAAGGTTTCATACCAAGCTCTTGGTGCCTGCTTAAGTCCATATAGAGCTTCCAATAGCTTGTGGACTTTGTATCCTTTGACAAATCCTGGGGGTTGCTCCACATAGACTTCTTATTCTAGGATTCCATTAAGAAATGCACTCTTTACATCCATCTGATAGACTTCAAAATCCTTGAATGCAGCATATGCAAGGAATAGTCTGATGGCTTCTAATCTTGCAATAGGTGCATAGGTTTCATCAAAATCTATTCCTTCACACTGTGCATATCCTTTAGCAACAAGTCTGGCTCTATTCCTAACAACAACTCCATCTTCGTCGCTTTTGTTTTTGTACACCCATTTGGTGCCAATAACCTTCTTATGATTCTGTTAGTTCCCAAACATTGTTCCTTTCCATTTGTTCAAGCTCCTCTTGCATGGCATTGATCCAAGAATAGTCTTCCAAGGCTTGCTCTGTTGTCTTGGGTTCTATTTAGGACATGAAGCATGAAAACATTGCCATTCCTGCGGGTAGAGTAGACTGTCTTGTCTTGACTCCATCAGTCAGCTTCCCAATGATTTGTTGGATAGGATGGTCTTTGAGCCACTTAGGGATGTCTTCTTCTTCAGGGTATGTTCCCCCTGTAGATTTGCTCTGGTGGATTTCCTCTCTATCTGCATCAGCTTGGATCTGATCTCCTTGGTCTGCAACTGGTTCAGCTACCATCTTGTCATCTGCAGGTTCGGATCTGGTCTGGTCTGCAGATGAGTCTTTATCAGCTACAGTTTGATCTTCATCAGCAGCAACTGGATCAGGTAGGTTTGGTGGTCCTGTCTGATCTGCAGTTGGGTCTTCATCAGCTACAGATGGGTCTTCAGGCTGATCTGCAGATGAGTCCACCATTCCTGTGTCATGAACAATGACTTCTTCGAGGGTTGCGGATTTGAGCTTATCCTCAATTAGCTCTACTTGTTTCCTGTACTCAACGGTAGATTCATCAAATACAACATGATGTGTTTCCTCCACAACTAAGGTTCTTTTGTTAAAGACTCTATATGCCTTGCTTCTTTGTGAATATCCCATAAAGAGACCATCATCAGTTTTAGCATCAAAGACATTTAGTTGGGTTTTACCATTGTTGTGGATGAAACACTTACAACCAAAAATATGAAAGTAAGCAACTGTAGGTGTTCTGCTATTCCAAACCTCATAGGGAGTTTTGCCATGTCTCCCTACTATCATACTCCTGTTCTGAGTATGGCAAGCTGTGTTGATAGCTTCATCCCAGAACCTCTTGGACAGGTCTGCTTCTGCAATCATGGACCTGGCTGCTTCCTTTAAGGTTATGTTTCTTCTTTCGACAACACCACTCTGCTGGGGGGGTCCTGGCTGCAGAGAGCTCATGCTGGATTCCATTATGATCGCTGTAATTAGTGATCGCTTTGTTGAGAAATTCACCTCCTCTATCTGATCTGATCTTGATGATTGAGAGGGATTTCTCATTTTGGATCCTTCTCAGCAGCTCAGGTAGCTTGGTCAAGGTTTCACTCTTCTTATACAAGAAGATAATCCATGTGTACCTTGAGTAGTCATCCACTACTACTAGAGCATGCTTTCTGCCACTTAGAGTCCTCGGCTTGATAGGGCCAAATAGATCCATATGAAGTAGATCTAAGATCCTCGGTGTGAGAGTTGTAGGCTAGACTGGCTTGAATGATCTCTGGTCTGCTTTCCTTTCTGACACGCATCACAAAGAGCTTCTTTCTTGAATGCTTCTTCTGGAAGTCCCCTGACCAGCTTCTGAGAACTAATATTATTGATGGCTTTGAAGTTTAGGTGACATAATCTTTTGTGCCCCAGCCATCCATTCTCAGCTATTGTCTTAGATAGAAAACAGGTATTAAGGGTTCTTGTATTCCAATCTATCATGTAGACATCTCTCCTTTTGAATCCTTGTAGCTTCACCTCTCCAGATAGGATATCTATCACCATACATTTCCAAATGGTGAAGACTACTAGATTCTTTTCATCACAAAACTGGCTTATGCTCAGGAGATTATACTTGAGCCCTTTGACATAGTGTACTTTGGATATAATTATATTTCCTCGGTGCAGCTCTCCAAAGCCCTTTGTTTGTCCTCTAGAGCTATCTCCAAAGGTTACGTCTGGACCTCTTTCTTTGGTATATTTTGTTAGCACCTTTTTGTTCCCGGTCATGTGCCTCGAGCATCCGGAATCTACAAATCATTCTTCACCTCCAAAGTTTTAATTTGTGGAGATGTGGTAGTAGTCCTTCCACCTTTTCTGCAATCATACAAGCAGAGATTTAGGTACCCAAATCTGTGTGGGTCCTCTAGGGTTAGATGGTTTCCTGGAGAATTGATTTCTCCTTGGATTGTGAAAATAGTCGTTATTACCCCTACAAGGTGTGTAAGGTCTGGGTCTATATCCTCCGTTAGGATTGTATGCTGGATATGCCTCATAATATTGGTAGTGTGGGCCATTTCTAAGCCTTGGCTGAGACCATTTATTAAATCTTTGAGGTCTCCACACTTGTTCATTTTGAAAATTAGGATAACCTTGAGGTTTCCATTTGCCCCTCCCATTTTGAAACCTATTTTTGGGGAGTTTTTGATAATAATGGGCATATTGTCTGGGCTGCTGCTTCTGCCTTGGCCAACGCCTAGTCGCTTGTCTAGGTGGCTGCCTTGTATAACTTGGCTGCAGCCTAGACTTGTGACTTGGTTGTTGCCTATTTTTAAATACAGGTTTGTATATAGGCTCAGCAGACGAGACAATTGTTTCTCCCTTGATGAAAGTGGTTTTAGAACTAGAGGGAGTGTGAGGATCATATCCAAGGCCTGATCTAGAATATAGTGGCCTTTTATTGGTACACAATTCGTCCAGAGTTAGAGACGCCTTCAAGGAGGTTATTTCCTGCGCCTGAGTCTTACTTACCTGAGTTTGTTTGGTAAATTCGGCTTTGACATGAGCAAGTGCAGCTGATTTTTCACTATTCAAAACAGTTAATCGCTTTATCTCAGCTGTAGTGACATCAGCCTGGTTTTTCAAGTTAACTGCAGCCTGGTTTTCAAGATCAGATTTTACTTTATTCAATTCTAGGCTGAGTTTTTCAAAATCATTTTTCAGCTGCCTATTCTCATCTTGCAGCTGAGACTTCTCGGATGATACAGATAGGTGTGCAGATTTTAGTGTCTCAAAATCTTTAAGTAGTTGATTTACAGATTCGTGCAAGTCCATATCTTGAGACATGGCTGAACTATTGTTTGAATTAGAGGGTTTTGATGTTACCTCTTCATCAGCTAGGTTAGCCATCAGGCAATCATACTCTTCATCATCATCAGAGAAGAATCCGCTGCTTGACTCCACACGCTCTTGATCTTCTCCGATGAGGGCCTTCCTTCGGTCTTCTTTTCTGCTCACCTCCTTCTTGATCTCGTCCCTCTTAAGATCAGGACAGTCGATTTGAATGTGTCCTGTCTTATGGCAGTTGTAACACTCCACCTTCCAGCTTCCGGCTTTTTGGTTTCTTCTGGGATTCTCCTTATAATTCTTTTTATATTTGGAGTAATTCTTCCTGAAGTTGCTGAACCTTTGCATGATGAACGCCATCTCTTCCTCGAAATCGAGTGGATTTGGAGGTTTAACTTCAGATAAGCTTTTGGCGGGAGACTCCAGCCTTCAGGTCAGAGAATAGTTCTTGAATCTTGATTTTATTGAGGTCTTTGGATTCCCTCATGGCTACCGCCTTCATATTCCACTCTGGGTTGAGTGATCTCAGAACCTTCAGGGCCATCTCCCATAGGATTTTCCCACAGAATTGATTTCGTTGATAATCTCTGTGAACCTTGTGTCCACCTGGTCTATGGATTCCCCGGTCTTCATCTTGAAGTTGTCAAACTTCTGGGTAGCGATTGACAACTTTTTTTCTTTTATTAGCTCGGCACCTTCGCACATCACAGCAAGGGTATCCCAAATCTCTTTGGCATTTTTGCAATTTTTAATCTTGACCATTGTGGATTTGTCAAGGGTTTGGTATAGCACATCTCTGGCACAGTTGTCTAGGTTGGCCAGCTTTCTTTCTTCTGGGGTCAGCTCCGTCCTCTTCTTTGGGATCTTTTCCGGCTTCCCAGCTGCAATCTCCTCAGGAGTGTTGTCTTTCTCAAATATGAACGGGCCGTCCTCTATGATACACCACATGTCATCATGGATTGAAGATAAGTGTGTCTGCATCCTTATCTTCCAAAGATCATACTCGTCAACTGAAAACACAGGTAATCTAGAATGCATGTGTTGCATGTGTTCCATTTTTCAATGAGAGTTAAAAAAATATATCCTCGATATATGGATCTGGTTCGTGGAATAAATGAACCAACCGCTCCGATACCACTTGTAGGTCACAAGTCGACCAGGAATAAGTCTAGAGGGGGGGTGAATAGACTTATTGAAACTCTTAAACTCTTTTTCACGAAGAGTAAGTTTCTCAGCTGATAGATATGCGGAAATCAGCTGATGACGAAATCAAGACTAAGCAATGGAACAGTAATGAATGAATGCAGCAGTTAAGTATGATACTGAAAACAGTAAAACACGCAGGCAATTTATAATGGTCTCAGAGGTGGGGTAATCCTCTACTAATCCACTTTCTCCAAACCAGTTGGAGATGAATCCACTATAATTCTCCACTAGTGATAAATATTACAGTGATTCTACTACTTAGCTACAACAACTTCCAACCAGTGGAAATCACGTCGTTGCAACTCCTCTTTGACTGCCTAGCACAACTTGATTCTTCAAATCCTCGGATGCC
The DNA here is from genome assembly GCA_033398695.1 of Orobanche coerulescens. Classification (NCBI taxonomy): domain Eukaryota; kingdom Viridiplantae; phylum Streptophyta; class Magnoliopsida; order Lamiales; family Orobanchaceae; genus Orobanche; species Orobanche coerulescens. Next base: position 63,485,437 of record CM065802.1, read on the forward strand.
TATCAGTCACTCAAATTCAACCAGTGAAGTACCCCGAACTCAGGTTTTAAGACGAGTGTTTGTCTTCTCCAACTAAGAGCTTTCTTCAAATAAGATCTTCGAGAACTGCTCTTTTCACGATGCTATGTGATTGCTTTGATTGCTTTGATAACTTTGATCTCTTGAGAGTTTTGTTCGCATCGTACTGATCATCTTCAAATCTTCGGATATATATATATAGGTGTTGATCCTTGAACATTCTTCATAGCCGTTGCAAATCTTGTAACAAATCCATCCGTTGGAGAAATAGACTTCTTTGTTTATTTTTCGGAATGTTGCAAGGCTGGATTCCCTTTATCTTAATCCATCTTTCGACCGTTGTGAAGACTTTGCATGTGAGGCACCGCATCTTTTGAATTTAATAAGATTAAAGTCTTCAGAGGTAGGTCTGTATGAATTATTTAATTCATATCCTTGCGGGAATCTCTCCAATTTGTCTCTTCACACTTGCATGTGACTTTCCGTAATATTTGACTATTCAACGCATGCTGACGTGGACTTTGGAGCACTTGGCTGATCTCTTATAAGTCAAGTTGGCTGATGTACAGTCATCTTCTCTGCAGTTTGGACTTCTCTACCGGTGACGGTTTGAGACTCGCCTGATCAGATGACTTGTCTGACTTGAAGAATTTTGACTTGTCTGATGGTCAGACTTCAGATGACTTAGTCTGCTGATCACTTGACTGCAATCTTGGTCAGACATCTCTGATGAATTTTTTTGTTGACCAGAACTTCTTTGACTTGACTCGGCTGTACTTCTCTGATTTACTTATCTGTACCTTTGTACTTAGCCGATTTGAGCCTAATTTATTTGGCCTATAGAAGATACTCATTTGGTTCTTCCTTACATTTTGCCAAGTATTTAACTTAACATAATTTGGCCTATGGAAGATACTCATTTGGTTCTTCCTTACATTTTTGCCAAGTAATAAACATTTGAATTGCAAGAATGACATCATCAAAATCTAACAAGTATTCCTGACACCGTCTCAGTCATGCTGCCCATACATAGCGTGTGCTAATACCTCAACTTTAGCGTGTGCTAGTTCACCTATTCAGCGTGCACTATACTTCAATGTTAGCATGCACTAAATATACATAAATACATGTATGAGTTAACATCTATGAAATCATACACTCAACAATACTGGGTTATGAGATATAGAGAATCATACTCAGATCAATAATACGACATATGCAATGTCACAGGTTCAAGTACAGATGAAAATACTCAACAATTATCCGGGTATTACAATATGGGGTGGAAAAGATATTCCCGTATTTGGAGCCATCGCAGAAGGATCAGAATTTCTTGCTGTCAAATTGTTTCGCGTTGTCAGAGATGATGGATTGGGGAATTCCAAAGCAGCAGATGATAGATTTCCATATGAAGTCAACTATTTTATGTTCGGTTGTACGTGCCATGGGTTCGATCTCCGCCCATTTGGTAAAATATTCGACCGCAACTATAGCATATTGTACTCCCCCGTGCCCCTTAGGCAGTGGGCCTATTAAATCAATTCCCCATTTTGCCAATGGCCACGGACCATAAACGGAATTGAGGGTTTCAGGGGCGACCTGATTTGGGGAGCGAAAATTTAGCACCAGGTGCATTTTCGGACGAGCGCGATGGCATATTTTTTAAGATTCGACCAGTAATACCCTTGTCGGATCAGCTTAAAGGCAAGCGCCCGGAGTGGTTGCTGCATATACCCTCGTCAGATGCACCTCTTTGAGGGCATAGCCCGTCTCCAACTCGGACAGGCACCTCAGAAATGGGACCGAATAGCTTCGCTTGTATAAAATGCCATCCAGGATGGTGAATCGGGTGGACTGAGTTCGGACCGTTCGTGCCTGAGCTCGATTCACAGGTAAAATGCCATTTTGGAGATATTGAATTATAGACTGCATACATCCTTGTGGTTCCGACTGATCGATTGTCTGAACTTCTGCCATTTTCAGGGCCGACGATGCATGGTATCCTATGATGACCTCGTTTATATGCTCAGCCCCGGAGCTGGATGCCAGTTTCGCTAAGGAGCCGGCGTGGATGTTTTCCCATCGAGGAATATGCTGTATAGTCCCTCGGAAATCCTGCAATCGAGCTCGTGCTAGGCGGAGGTACTTGATTAGTTTAGGCTCATTGGCCTTATACTCGCCCTTGATTTGGTTAACCACTACTTGAGAGTCGCTTAAAACGGTGAGGCGAGTGAGGCCCACGGAGGTCGCTATTTCTAGTCCGGACAGGAGGGCTTCGTATTCGGCCTCATTGTCGGTGGCTGAGAAGCCTAGATGAACAGCCGAACAGAACAACCGTTGATCGGGACTGACTAACACTACTCCTGCGCCCGCTCGGTCGGCGATCGATGACCCGTATACGCAGAGTTACCATTTCTTGGATCGGTCATCCACCTGGATGATTGTCGGTGTGCATTACGCGGTGAAATCTGTGAGGACCTGGCCTTTTATGGCGGTTCGTGATTCAAAGGCTATGTCGAACTACCCGAGCTCGATGGACCACTTAATCATCCGACTGGAGACGTCTGATCCGTGCATGATTTCTTTTAGGGGATAGCTCGTTAAGACAATTACCCGATGTTCGAGGAAGTAGGGCCTCAGCTAACGGGACGCCATTATGAGTGCATAAGCCAATTTTTCCATAAGAGTGTACCGGAGCTCGGCATCGTGAAGGGCCTGGCTGACATAGTAGATCAGATGCTGAATTGAATCTTCTGTTCGGATGAGGGCGGCTCTGATGGCGGAGTCGGACACAACAAGATATAAATAGAGATGCTCTTCACGGGCCAGTTGTTGTAGGATCGACGCTTCGGTCAGGACTTCCTTGATCACCTCAAAGGCTTTCTGACATGGGTCGGTCCATTGGAAATGCTTGTTCTTTTTTATCGCCTTGAAGAAAGGCTTGCATTTGTCCGTTGAGCAAGAGATAAAACGACTTAGCGCGGCTAGTTGGTCTGTGAGGCTCTGAACTTTTTTGACCAAATTTGGCGGAATAAGTTCGGCCACTGCCCTAGTTTTATCGGGATTCCCTTCAATTCCTCTTTGCTTACCATGTAGCCGGGGAGCTTCCCTGAGGTGATCACAAACGAACATTTCTTTTCGTTTAACATCATCTTGTACTCGCGCAAAACCATAAACATTTCATTAAGATCTTTTACATGGTCGGCAGGATACAAGGCTTTTACAAGCATGTCATCTACATATACTTCCATCATATGACCTATCAAATTACAGAACATTTTGTTTACCCGGTGTTGATAGGGGAGCGCCAGCATTTCTGAGTCCGAACGGCATCATATTGTAGTAGTATATGCATCAGGCCGAGTAGAATGAAGTGTTCTCCTCGTCAGAAGGATGCATCCTGATCTGGTTGTATCCATAGTACGCGTCCATGAAGCTCATCAGCTCGTGGCTGGATGTCGCGTCGATCGATGCAGGGTAGGGGTAGCTATCTTTTGGGCAGGCTTCATTCAGATCAGAGAAGTCGATACAGAGCCGCCATAGCCCAGTCGGCTTTCTTACTAGGATAGGATTGGCCACCCAGGTCAGGTATCTGCCTCCCAGATAAATTTATTATCAATCAACTTCCCCACTTCTTTCAATCCTTGCTGCCTCTCGCCCCCAACTTTCTTCGATTTTGGATGGCCGACTTGGTGCTTGAGTCAAGGTTTAGCCGGTGGTAAGCACATTTTGGATCGATTCACTGCATGTCAAAATGGGTCCACGCAAAGACAACGAGATTTTGTCTAAGGTGGGAGATTAGCTTAGATCGGAATGGTTCTTGCAGGTTATGGCCAATCCTGAGTTGCCTCGCGGGGCTAGCATCATCCACTGATCAAGTCTAATTCCTCTACTGGTTCAGCATGGAGAATTTTCCTATTTGGCTTATGCAAACGTGGGTCGACAGGATCTTCCTCGACAGCATGCTCCTTGCTGGGTCTACGCCCCCGGTCCATATCCGAGTTGGCCCCTGTGTCGGAGTCTTGACTGGTCCCTGGCTCTTCCATTTCGGATTCCTCCCGGTGCTCCCTTGCTCGGATTCGTTTGGTCCTGGTCCTACGGGGGAACCCTCCAAGGCGTTTATTTCTCGAGCCCGGATGCTGAGGTTGCATTCCCGGGTTGCGCGTTGATCACCCCGATGGACCCCAACGCCTTCTGGCGTGGGGAATTTCATGCACATATGATAAGTAGATTGGATGGCCATCAACCTTGACATCACAGGTCGGCCTATAATAGCATTATAATTAATGTGCACATCAAAGATCTCGAAAGTCGCAATCATTGTCTTTCGGATCGGTCCCTGGCCAAACTCCAAAGCCAGGTCAATCTCCCCCAATGGCGTGGTCCAACAGTTAACGAAACCGTAGATATCCTCTTTGCACGGCCGGATCTAAGATTGGTCTACCTTCATTCTGCACAGCGTATAGAGATAGATGATGCTGACGTAGGCCCCGAGTCGATGAACACTCAGTGTACTGGGATTCCCATCATTGGCAGAGTGATGACAAGAGCATCAAAATGAGGACGATCTAGGCCATCGGCATCGGATTCATCGAATGTGAGGGCAAGCTGGGGTTTTTTGGAGGCTTCTTCCGCCACTGACAGAAAACCTCCTTGCCAGCATTTAGTCTGCTGTTAGGAGGTGGTAACCTCTCGAATTGAGGCTTTCCGTTGCCACTTCGACCGATGATCGTCGCCCTCAGTTGTACCCATTATAGTGAGTATTTACTGGGGAGAATTAGGGGGTGGAGGCACCCGATCGTTCCCTCCTTTGGGCGGGTCAGCCTGATCCTGGCGACTTCGGAGCGGGTTCCGGGTAAATCGCCTCAACCATGTATCATCGTATACTGCAATTAAGGCCACAACGAGGTCTCACCACTGCTCTGTATTATGACCCGTCGATTCATGATATTTACAGAAGCGGGTCTGATCCATTTCCTTCAAATCCCTGTAGACCGACTGGGGGACCGGAAGCAAATCCCTATTCTTAATTTGGTCGAATATGGCTGCGGCCCCTACCGAATATATTTCGGCGTAGTTGGCTATGAGCTTGATCTTTTTCTCCTTGAATCCGGGTTGCCAGGTTGGCTGCAGAGGAACCGGCCGCCTTATTCTCCCGGCGAGGTTCTTGGCGGGCCTCCCTGAAGTCATGCCTTTCCTCATTATTTTTGTTTGATCCTTCCGGTTCGGCGGACATGACTGAGACTGGGGAGCTGGCGCTCTCTAAGAACTCCTGGCATGCCGTCCAGCAGAAGAACGAATTTTTTAGAAGGCCGTCTTGAGCGATTATGGCCAGCGCGTCATCAAACATGGGCTCCGTTTCCAATATCTGCTTATTGGAACGGGATACATAACCCTTAAGGAATTCATTAGGTCCCTGCACGATGGAGGCGATGGAGAAGTACGGGGCAATGTGCACCAAAGATCCCATAAAGTGAGATCATAACGCCGCACTGATCTGAGTCCATGTCTTGGCAGAATGATGGGGCAGCGAGCGGTACCACCTTTGAGCCCTTTCCCCTAGAGTTAGGGAGAACATCCGGCACCAGAATGCATCGTGGGACCTGTGTAGGTCCATCCATGAATTATAATGCCTGAGATGGGCATTAGGTTCGGTCTCCCCTTTATATGGTGGGATTTGGGGGACCTCCAGCTTTTTCAGGAGAGGCTCCGACAAAATGCTGGGGGCAGGGGGGCTCTCCTGGCTGTTGAGCCATTCGGAACTTAGGGATGACTGGAGTTGCTTATTCTCAAGCTCTGTGAGGTGTTCTTTGAGGAACTCGATCTCACTCGAGTTGTCGCACGGAGCTTGTAATGGTGTTTGCGTCGGGACCCGGGATTGACGGGTAGCCTCAGCTTCCTTGCGATCCCGACTCTGAATGGCCCGAGCTGGTGCTATGGTCTTTCACCATGGCCTTCTGCCTCCTCCTTGATGGCTCGAGAGACGAATCTCTTCTGGTGCCGCCAAGGGGCAGTCGTGTGGGTTATCCTAGATTGGGCCTCAATCTGGTCCTCGGGCCTTTGGATATTTCCGCTTTCGGTGACCCGAGCCATGAGGGCACTCACTTCCTGAATGAACGCGGGGTGTTTAAAGCATTCCGCCACCTTGATCAGGTTTTCTTCCTCCATGGCGGGCTGATGGTACTTGGAATCTCCTTGCGAGATGATTGTATGAGAACAGTATTTTTATGATTCAGGCGAAAACGTATGTAGCTGTGGGCAGCGCTCCTTCTTCTAGCACCAATTTGGTGATATCAAATTTGGTCAACAAGTCATGTGATGATTTGGAACGTATTAGTCGAAGCCACATAGTAAATAGGGCAAATGAAAAGCCAACTGGAAAAGAGAATGTAAATTTTATTAATTCTCATATTTGGTTGAGAGCCGAGCCAACCTTTTTGACCGGTCTCTGACGCTAGTATATATTACAATGTATGTCTAATTTCTTAGTGGAACTTTTTTTTAAAAGTCCTTCTTTATCTTCGATTCAATCTATTTATGGAGGATCCTAGCCAATAAGATGGAGGACATGTGGGGAAGGCTCCAAAACATCTGTCAAATGGGGGAGCGCTTCAGAGACACGTGGCAGCCCTTGAGAGGACTTTGGGAAGAGGTAGGACAGGTCGCATCTGCTGTACTGTGAGCCTGTTCTGCATTCCTGGGCGATGTTTATCCGTTGTCGGGTCGGCTTGGGCTCATCACTGGGTTCGGTCATCCTTCCTATGTCGATCTACTCAGCCATGGTTTGATGAAGTTATGAGACCCGACCCGACCATTTCCTGGTCGGACCTCCACATGGCCTACTTGCTCAGTCGGTTGATCCATGTTCCTGTAATTGTTTATAAGCTCGATTGGGCCAACCAGGAGGACTGGATGGGTTCACAGGCGGATGCCAAGTCGGATCGTGGATGGCAGATCAGATCGACTATCATAACATAAAAAATTAGATTTCAATGCATCTTGACCTTATATGCTAAGACATGCATAACTTGGTAGTGATAGCTATGGATGAACAATTGAAAGTTCTAGAAACTAGACATTCGATAGGTTACTATCCAAATATTGTGCACGTCCTAGATCATTATAGTCCAATCACGGTACTCTATTTTATGAAAAATGCTACATATACACACATTTATACACTTTCCTAAACATTAACATCTCATCTATTCATTTATTGTGGAACCCATTCGTTTATTGTGAGGCCACAATAAATAAATGGATGAGATGTTAGTATGTAGAAAAGTGTGTATAAATGTGTGCATGTGTAGCATTTCTGCTATTTTATTGATGCAAAAACAAGGTGTAGATATGATAAAACAAAACAAGGACAGCCATGATGTAATTTACGAGCATTTTATGTTGTGGTGTACAATATCTCATTCTTGCATCATTATATTATTCATACCACCAACTTCTCAGTGGTTCCTCTTCTGTTTCTGAATCACACTTTCAACCAACATTATCCTCCTGTCATCACATAAATTATAATTAATACATATAAATCACACAACTCTACTTTAAACCAATAAATCAAAAAGACAGTGCAAAATTCCTACCAGCATGCTACAATATGAAGCATGCCCCCCACCATAGCTACATGATATTAAGCTACACCATGAGACACTGTAGGATTTCCCTGCCAAAATTATAAATTATCTCTACTACCTTAAATCTTTGTGATGCACAATTTATTGAACAAATATATGATTTATATAACATAATCTTATCATGTTGTATACGATAATCTCTCCGTAACTTTCAGCATAAACTAACTCAGAAAGTTTATATGGTAATCATCCTTAGGGACTTCTTCAAATGGTTTTCAAAAACTAACCAAAAAAACAAAACTAATTCAATGAAAACACAAAATAATCACATTATCAGAGACACAGTACTATCAGAAACACGGTACTACCTTTTAGCAGGCATATTCACCAAAGGCAATAGGTAGTAGGTATTTTCATGCATTAGCAGGGTTTCTGATAAATTAGCTGGTTTTTTCACTACGAATTATAGTTAGCAGGTATGTTAAAGCATTAGCAGAGTTTCACAAGATACATTTTGATAAAATTATAAGGCTATCACTAGCAGGTATTTGAAATCATCATCGGAACTAACAATTCTTGAAGCAACTAACAAATAAATCGGACAATCATATAAACAACACACGGAAACAAAACGTAACCACTCATTCTCAAGACATCAAGTAATCATAAAAAAAATACATTCACAATAAAAATCAAGTAACTCTGGAGAAACACAAGGTCAAATCTGTTGACGACTGGTTGGATCAACGTAACGTGTGCTGACCTGGACTAGGTGGGTCGAAGCCACGTAGAAAATAATAAAAAAGAAGAATGAATAAGATAGCAGGATTTAATTGATTTTATTATTCTGAGATAGAGCCGAGCTGATCTTTTGAGCTGGTCTATACTAATTGCTTGTTTTATTACAAGTCTTTTTTTGTGTTTCTCTCTCTACTTATCTATTTTCTGAAAAATTCTAAAAGTCCTTTCTTTTTGTACATTCCTTCTATATATAGAAAATCTTGTCCAATCAGTGGGCGACAGCTGGAGGATGTCTGGGAATGCGTCCAAACACTTGTCATAGGGAGAGTGTGCCTTAGACACGTGGCGGCCTTTGGGTACGGCTTTGGGAAGAGGGAGGACAGAATGCATTAACTGTCCTGTGTGCCTGTTTCGAATGCTTTTGGCGATGCTTATCCGTTGTGGTCAGTACTGGGGTCGGCCCTCAGGTCTATGGCTGCTCTGATCGGTCGTGTCATGATGGTATTTTGGAGCGTATTTATCGTGTATCTGGTCAGACCTTTCGTCCTTGCTCCGGACTGGTGATCGGGTTGGCCCCGACGGTTCTGTCCGGTCTGGTCTTTAATGGGTCGTGGGAGTAAATTTGAAACGTACTCAGTCGGTCCTCTTCATTGCTCTACTCGGCCGGTTTATGTAAAAACCGGTTCTTTTGCCTTCTGGCCCTCTCAACCGGGACGGTTGAGCTGGCGGGGAGCGCATACGTGGATGCCAAGTCGGATGGGCTATCAACAAGGGCCTCCGAGAATAGGACCATACTGGGTGGCCGTGGCTGGAGTCGATTCGTAGTTTAGACTGAGCCGGCTTCTTAGGGAGGATAGGATTCTCGAAGGGACGTCTCTTCGAGAGATGTGTCGGTTCGATTCCTGCGTCTTTGTGTCATAATGAGGGACGTATGGCAGGATTAGATTCGGCAACGCGTCCACGCGTCCTTGATTTTCGCGATGGTTTAGTTTGAATCGACGTGCCACGCGTCAAGTATTCAATGCTTGGTTCCCCTTATATATATAAAGGGGTTCTTCATCCTCCTTCCTTCCTTTTCCTTTTTGCCATTTTCTTCGAGTTTTTTTTACAGAGGATGAGAAAATCTGGTGAGTCTTTTTCCCGTCTATCTTTTTTCGTTTTAATTAATTGATATGTTGGATCTGGGGGATATGAGGGAGGTGGAGTTTTTCGTGTCGATGAACCGTACGGGTGGCGGATCTGTCCCTAAGGGGGATACCCGTCTACTGGAGTGATGAGGAGGGAGGCGACGATGTTGCCAGGCCACCGGAAGTCGTGGAGGTAGAAGCAGGGATTCCGACGGTAGGTGATACGGCGGATCCGGATGGAGAGGCCTGGAAAGTTTGGACTCGGCCTCGGGTGATCCTCTTTGTGGAGACGGTGTGGGATTCTGCCTCGATTCGGAGTACTGTTATGGGGGAATAGTTGGCGGCCTGGCGGCGGCAGTTCAAATTACTGGTAGGGGTGCAGATGTTCGTCCCGTACCCCGAGGAGAGGACTCATCTGGCACCACTCGGATATACGTTCGTGTACTATCGCTCCTTGTTGGCCGGGTTAAGGTTCCCGCTTCCTTTAGTTCTAACTCGCTTTTTGCGGAGGTGGGGCTCCCAATAGCTCAGATCCATCCTAATGCCTGGGCTCGGATTGTGGGCTTCGTCATTCTCTTTAATCAGCAGGGTTGGCCCGAACCCAGCTTTTAAGAGTTTAATAGTCTTTTTATGTGGAGGTCGGTTGGGAGGTCCGGCTCGGGCTGGTTCTACCTGACCGCTCGGCACACCATGCACAAGGAGGTAGTGGATGCTCCGTAGACCATACATAGCTGGAAGGAGCAGTAGTTATTCGTTGGGGGGGATTGGAGGAGCTCGGTGGATGAGTATGAGCCTGGTGTTTTGGACGGGCGGCTCCGGGTCCCGAGCATTTCATTTCCAAAATGCGTAAGTATCAAGTATTTCATTTTGTTCACTTTATTGTCTAACGCTCATCATTTGTCTCTTGTGCAGGTCATATTCCAGCGCAGGAGCCATATTCGGAGTTTGACGACCTCGTAGAAACGCTTTTAGGGCTTTTCCCCGAGCAGAGGAAATTGCACCTTCTTACTACCGAGGAGAATCTCTGGGCCGCCGGTCTTCGATCTACCGACCCGAATAAGTCTGAATCATGTACTTTTTTAATCTTCTCCTTTCTCTTCCAGTTTCTAGGGTCAGGGCTGCATCTGGGAGGAGAGAAACCCTTGCGCAGCGTGTGGAAAGGTTAGCTGCCGAGGCCGCCGAGTGGAGGAAGCGCATGGGGGCCAAGCGAAAAAAGCAAGACACCAAGCCTGAGGGCAGCGCTAATAAGGCGGAGGCTCAGCCCGCTCCCGAAGTCCTTTCGTCAATGCCAAGTCCTGTCCGGGTAGGTCGTACGGATGAGAAGGAGGTCGTGATTGTTTTGGAGGGGCACTACCTTCCGGTTAACAAGGACCGGGAGGACCCTTGTGCCGAGATGAGGGGACCGAGGCCGCGCTGGTTCCTTAACTATGTCCGGGCGGCCACTCCAACCGCCGAGATGCTCGATCGGATTCCTCCGGCTGTGACCGAATCTAGTCATGTCCCTATTCGGGGCTGGATGCCAAAATTGGAGCTGGTGACCAACGATATGGATCCTACCGAGCAGATCCAGTTTGGAAATGCTCAGCTTGGTCGTGCGTTGGGAACCTATGTGAAGGCTGCCGGGGAGTTCCAGGCCTTGGCTGAGAAGAAAAAGATGGCGGTCGAATTCCAAACACTTAGGTAGGAGCATCATCTCTGCCCATCCTTGATCAAGTCCCTGGAAGAGGAGATAGCCTCCATGAAGGGTGAAATGGAGATCCTCGAGAGCCGTGCCAGTGAGGCCGACATATGGAGGGAGCGATCCCTCGGGATAACCGAGACGGCGGAGTCCATGTACAAGCAGTGTGAGAAGGTCCGGGCAGCGCATGAGGCCTATCTGAAGGAGACCAATGCCCGTATTGAACTCATGACCGAGCAGGTCAGTACTTGCGAAGCTGCGGGCTATGTCAAGGGTCTGGCTGACGGGGCAGTTGCCTTCAAGAAGACGGCCGAGTATGAACATCTAATCAACTTTAATTACGTCTCCACCTGCTACGAGATGTTGGATCTCATGAAGGAAGGGAAGACGGTCGAGGAGGTATGCGCCTACATTGTGACTCAGGCGTCCGTCCTTCAGGTGGAGCCGATGGACGCCGACGAGCCTGAAGAGGCCGACGAGGTTGTAGGAGGTCTGGGCATGGCCCCTCCCGGTGAAGGCGAAGGGTAATCATTTCATGCGGCTGTCCAGAGTGGCGGAGCCGAGTAGTTTTAGCCCTTTTAACTTTATTTGTGTATGGCCTGCGTGCCTCCTCAGCATTTGTTTTTCCTTGAATTTTCCTGGATGTTTTTGTAAAAATGTTTCTTGAATGAATAAGATTTCCTTTATAGCACCTGTTTAGTTAATTTTTTCTGGATGTTCAGGTCGGGTTGGTTCGGCCGTTGCTTTTTCTTTATCTTCAATTGAAGGTGCCGAGGCGAGCTCGGTCATTCATAGTGCCTAGGCGAGCTCAGTTTCATAGTGCCGGAGGAGCCGATCATTCATAATGCCGAGGCGAGCTCGGTCTTATAGTGTCGGAGGATCCAGTCATTCATAGTGCCGAGGCGAGCTCGATCTTGTAGTCCCGGAGAAGCCGGTCATTCATAGTGCCGAGGCGAGCTTGGTCTTATAGTGCCGGAGGAGCCAATCACTCATAATACCGAGGCGAGATCAGTCTTATAGTGCCAGAGGATCCGGTCATTCATAGTGCTGAGGCGAGCTCGGTCTTGTAGTGCCAGAGAAGCCGGTCATTCATAGTGTCGAGGTGATCTCGATCTTATAGTACCGGAGGAGCCGGTCATTCATAGTGCCGAGGCGAGCTCGGTCTTGTAGTGCCGGAGGAGCCAGTCATTCATAGTGCCGAGGCAAGCTCGGTCTTATAGTGCCAGAGGAGCCGGTCATTTATAGTGCCAAGGCGAGCTCGGTCTTATAGTGCCGGAGGATCCGGTACTTCATTTTGTTGGTAGGAGGCCCCTCGAAGTGGGGTTATTCATTTCCATATCGACTGATGATCGTCGCCCTCGGCTGTCCCCATTGCAGTTAGTATTTCCTGTGGAGATCAGTCCTGACGAGTCCGGAGCAGGTTCCGGATAAATCGCCTCACCGTAATTAAGGGTGCGACAGGGTCTCAGCATTGTTCTATTTTGTGACCCATCGATTGATGATATTTATCAAAGCGGGTCTGATCCATTTCCTTCGAATCCTTGTAGATCGGTCTGGGGGCTGGGAGCAAATCCTTGTCTTTAATTTGGTCGAATATAGCTGCGGCCCCTACCGAATATATTTCGGCATAGTTGGCCATGAGCTCGGTCCTTTGTCCCCTGAAATTTCCGGTTTTGGGGTTGCCATAGAGGAGCCAGCCGCCTTATTCTCCCGGCGGGGTTCTTGGCAGGCTTCTCTGGAGTCGTGCCTGTCTCCTTTCTTTTTGTTTGATCCTGGCGGATCTGCAGGCATGACTAAGACTGGAGCCGGCATAGCTTCCGCGACAGCGATGTGGGAGCTAGCGTGCTCCAGGAATTCTTGGTACGTGCGGGGGGTGCTCTGGCACACCGTCCAGCAGAAGAAAGAATTTTTTAAGAGGCCGGCCTGAGCAAATATGGCCATCACATCATCGGACATGGGTTCTGTTTCCAATATCTGTTTATTGAAACGGGATATATAATCCTTGAGGGATTCATTTGGCCCCTGCACGACAGACGCGATGGAGGGCCACGGGGCGACGCGCACTAGAGATACCATAAAATGGGATAGGAATGCCGCAGTGAGCTGAGCCCATGTCTGGATAGAGTGGTGGGGTAGCGAGCGATACCACCTTTGAGCCCTTTCCCCCAAACTCAGGGAAAACGTCCGGCATCGGAACGCATCTTGGGACCCGTGTAGGTCCATCCATGAGTTGTAGTGTCCAAGATGGCCATTGGGGTCGCTTTCCCCATTATATGGGGGAATTTGTGGGACCTTAAACTTCTCCGGGAGAGGCTCCGCCAAAACACTAGGGGCAAGCGGACTCTCCTTGTTGTTGAGCCATTCAGAATTTTGAGATGGCTGGAGTTGTTTATTTTCAAGCTCCGTGAGGCATTTTTTGAGGAACTCGATTTCACTCGAGTTGTCGCCTGGAGTTTGTGGTAGTGTTTGTGTCGGGACTAGGGATTAGCGGGGAGCCTCTGCTTCTTTGCGGCCCCGACTCTGAGTGGTCCGGGCCGGTGCCATTTTTTGAGGGCTTTCACCATGGCTTTCCACCTCTTCCTCGACAACTCGGGATATGGTTTTTTTATCCCGCCTAAGGGCGGATGGCCGGGTTGTCTGAGATTGGGCCTCCGTCTGGTCCTCGGGCGTCGGAAGGATTTCACCTTCAGTGACTCGCGCCATGATGGTGTTCATTACTTGGATGAACGCAGGGTGTTTAAAGCACTCTGCCACCTTAAGGAGGTTTTCTTCCTCCGTGGCGGGTTGGTGGTGCTTGGAACTTCCGTGAGACATCTTTATTGGAACAATCTTGTCAGGATTTCGGTGAGAACGTATACAGATGTGGGCAGCGAGGTCCCTTCTTCTAGCGCCAATTTGTTGATGACTGGTTGGATCAACGTAACGTGTGCTGACCTGGACTAGGTTGGTCGAAGCCACGTAGAAAACAATAAAAAAGATGAATGAATAAGATATCAGGATTTAATTTATTTTATTATCTGAGATAGAGCCGAGCTGAACTTTTGAGCTGGTCTATATTAATTGCTTGTTTTATTACAAGTCTTCTTTTGTGTTTCTCTCTCTCTCTCTCTCTCTCTCTCTGTCTCTCTCTCTCTCTCTCAATGCCTATCTATTTTCTGAAAAATTCCAAAAGTCCTTTCTTTTTGTACATTTCTTCTATATATAGAAAATCTTATCCAATCAGCGGGCAACAGCTGGAGGATGTCTAGGAATGCATCCAAACACTTGTCAGGGGGAGAGTGTGTGGCAGCCTTTGGGGACTGCTTTGGGAAGAGGGACGACATAATGCATTAACTGTCCTGTGTGCCTGTTCCGCATGCCCTGTGTGCCTGTTCCGCATGCTTTTGGCGATGCTTATCCATTGTGGTCGGTACTAGGGTCGGCCCTTAGGTCTCCTGCTGCTCATATCGGTCGTGTCATGACGGTGTTTTGGAGCGTATTTATCCTATATCTGGTCGGCCCTTTTGTCCTTGCTCCGGACTGGTCATCGGGTCGGCCCTGAGGGTTCTGTCCGGTCCGGTCTTTAATGGGACGTGGGAGTAAATTTGATACGTACTCGGTCGTTCCTCCTCGTTGCTCTGCTCGGCCGGTTTATCCGAAAACCGGTTCTTTTGTCTTCTGGTCCTCTCAACCGGGACAGTTGAGCTGGCGTGGAGCGCATACGTGGATGCGAAGTCGGATGGGCTATTAATTTGTTGATGACTGGTTGGATCAACGTAACGTGTGCTGACCTGGACTAGGTGGATCGAAGCCACGTAGAAAACAATAAAAAAGATGAATGAATAAGATTGCAGGATTTAATTGATTTTATTATTCTGAGATAGAGCCGAGCTAAACTTTTGAGTTGGTCTATCTTAATTGCTTGTTTTATTACAAGTCTTCTTTTGTGTTTCGCTCTCTCTCTGCCTATCTATTTTCTGAAAATTTCCAAAAGTCCTTTCTTTTTGTACATTCCTTCTATAGATAGAAAATCTTAGCCAATCAGCGGGCGACAACTGGAGGATGTCTGGAAATGCGTCCAAACACTGGTCAGAGGGAGAGTGTGCCTTAGACACGTGGCGGCCTTTGGGGACTGCTTTGGGAAGAGGGAAGACAGAATGCATTAACTCTCCTGTGTGCCTGTTCCGCACGTCCTGTGTGCCTGTTCCGCATGCTTTTGGCGATGCTTATCCATTGTGGTCGGTACTGGGGTCGGCCCTCAAGTCTCCGGCTGCAGATCGGTCGTGTCATGACGGTGTTTTGGAGCGTATTTATCCTGTATCTGGTCGGCCCTTTCGTCCTTGCTCCGGACTGGTCATCGGGTCGGTCCCGACGGTTCTGTCCGGTCCGGTCTTTCACGGGACCTGGGAGTAAATTTGATACGTACTCGGTCGGTCTTCCTCGTTGCTCTGCTCGGTCGGTTTATCCAAAAATCAATTCTTTTGCCTTCTGGTCCTCTCAACCGGGACGGTTGAGCTGGCGGGGAGTGCATACGTGAGTGCCAAGTCGGATGGACTATCAACAAGGGCCCCCGAGTCCAGGGCCGTGCCGGGTGGCCGGGGCTGTAGTCGATTTGTAGTTTAGACCGAGTCGGCTTCTTAGGGAGGATAGGATTCTCGAAGGGACGTCTCTTCGAGAGATGTGTCTATTTGCATCTTTATGTCATAATGAGGGACGTGTGGCAGGATTTGATTCGGCGACGCATCCACGCGCCCTTGATTTTCGCGACGGTTCAGTTTGAATCGACGTGCCATGCGCCAAGTATTAAATGCTTGGTTCCCCTTATATATAAAAGGGTTCTTCATCCTCTTTCCTTCCTTTTCCTTTTTGCCATTTTCTTCGAGTTTTTTTGCAGAGGACGAGAAAATCCGGTGAGTCTTTTTCCCGTCTATCTTTTTTTGTTTTAGTTAATTGATGTCGGATCTGGGGGATATGAGGGCGGCGGAGTTGGTCGTATCGCCGGACGGTACGGGGGTGGCGGATCTGTCCCTAGGGGGGACACCCGTCGACTGGAGTGATGATGAAGGAGGCGGCGATGTAGCGAGGCCGCCAAAAGTCGTGGAGGCAGAAGCAGGGATTCCGACGATAGGTGGTACGACGGATACGGATGGAGAGGTCGGGGAAGTTTGGACACGGCCTCGGGCGATCCTCTTTGTGGAGGCAGTGTGGGATTCCGCCTCGATCCGGAGTACTGTTACGGGGGAACAGCTGGCGGCCTGGCGGCTACGGTTCAAATTATCAGCAGGGGTGAGGATGTTCGTCCCATACCCTGAGGAGAGGCCTCATCTGGCACCGCTCGGATGTACGGCCGTGTACTACCGCTCCTTGTTGGCCGGGTTAAGGTTCCCGCTTCCTTTAGTTCTGACTCGCTTTTTGCGGAGGTGGGGCCTTCCAATAGCTCAAATCCATCCTAATGCCTAGGCTCGGAATGTGGGTGTTGGGATAACAAGTACCCGGTATCGAAACAGTTAGGATAAACAATCCCTGTATCGAATAGTGGTGATAAGATATTTTGACAATATGCCAATCCAGCATACAGTAAAGCAAACTGTATCGATAAGCTGATCTGAAGTGTCAACCTGTATCGAAGACCTCTCATAGATCCAGCATACAGTATAGCAAAGAAGTCTTATAAAGACCAAGTATGGAAGCTGTCTCGAATATCAATACAGCGATCCTTCCATACAGCTCTCAACACGACAAAGAATGAATCTTTAGTATTCACTAGAAGTCAAGTCCCGTTGATAAAGAAGTATTTAAATACTAAAGGATAAAGTATTTAAATACTGTAAGTCATAGATATTCAAACAAGCGCAAAATCTGGATCGTGTTTTATTCAAACACATCATCCCGTTGGAAAGGAATCTTGCTCAATGGATTTATCTCAACGGATATATTTCAGAAGACTATATATATCTCCTCAAGGCGTTGAAGATCAGTCACCAAGTTATCAAAACTTACGAAGTTATTATCATATACATCAGAGCAAAACATATCTCTAAAGCTCACTGCTATTTTGAAAGAAGAGATATACAGTGCTCAAAACCTTGAACAACACATCATCAGCTTATAGCCCAGAAAGTCATAGCTGTTGTTCAACCCTGTTCTATCCTTGAACAAACCCATATCAGCCCTGTGTGGACTGAGAAATCTTTGCTACTCCCGAACTGTGTGTGAAGGAATTGCATCGAAGAAGACGAAGCTTCAGAACTGTGTGTGAAGAATCCAGTCAAAGTGTTAGCTCAAACCAATCTGTGTGAACGGTTGAAGCTAAGATCTTTATATCAATCTGTGTGAACGATATATTGATTGTGTATTATTATAATTACGTAGTTGTGTACGCAGTAATTATAATAAACTTTTTACTCCTATGTGGAGGACCAGTGGACGTAGAGGGGTTTACCTCGAACCACTTTAAATATTGTGTTATTTACCTTCTGCCTTTATTGTTTTAAATAACTGTGATTATTTAAGTATACTCTGCATATCGAGTTGTTGTATCCATAGCAACTTACTGTATCTAAGACTTCCGCTACGCACTCAGATTTAAAACAGTACAGCTTGTTGTTTAGAACACTTTCCAAGCTGTATCCAGTATACTTAGTGGACAACAAGTGGTATCGGAGCGGTTGATTCTAAAAAGAATCCGTCGTATTTTTAACTGAATCAGATCCAAAATCACTTACTTTTTAAAACAGTCTTTTTCATTCCTTTATTCTCACATGGATACATCTATGATCAACAAAGTACCCATGTTCTCTATTAATGAATTTGATGATTGGAGAATCAGGATGGAGGCTCATCTTGCAGCAATGCACGAAGAGATGATTTTTGTCATACAGGATGGCCCCATCAAGATAATGAATGTAAACACGGCCGCAAGGATTGAAGGCCAAGCTCATGCTGAGATGCTCGAGAAGGAGCGAGAGCAATGGATCAGATATGAAAGAAAGCGCGCCAATCTCGACAATGTGGCTAAGAACGCGTTATTTGTCACTCTTGACAAAGGCACTTTCTCAAAGGTAAAGAGCTGTAAAACAGCCAAGGAAATTTGGGATAAACTCAAGTTGATTTGTGAGGGAACTGAGCTCTTAAAAGAAAACAAAATTTCAAAACTGACTCAGCAATTTGAATCTTTTGAAATGAAACCAACTGAGACACTTGAGGAACTTGACCTCAGATTCACTGGTATTGTTGGTGAACCTGAAGCTTTGGGCAAAATTTATACCCAAAAGGAGAAGAATTTAAAAATTTTCAGATCTCTCCCTGCCCGATGGGACATTAAGACCACAGCTATGCGTGTGTCGTGTAATCTAAATGAAATATCTACTTTTGATCTCTTCTCTGACCTCAAAGCTTCTGAGTATGACATTGACAGAAGAGAGAAAGCTGAAGAATCTCCTTCAAAGGTTACAGCACTAGCCGCTGTATCGAACCGTCGGCACAGCATGCCCAGCTTGTCGAAGCCTAGTCACAAGAATGCTGACAGTGACGACGACATCCTGTATCAAGATGAAATGGCGCTTCTCATGTACAAATTCAAGAAATTCATCAAGCAATCGGGAAAGACTCCCTACAGGCCCAAACCTGTCCACAGGGTAAGTACCGAAACTTCATCCGGTGATGCTAACCTTTGCTATAATTGCAGGAAACCGGGACATTATGCAAATAAATGTCCTCATCCCAAAGTTCAAAGGTTGTCGGAAGCCGAGCAACAAGAGAGGGATGAAAGAAGACGTGCTTGGAAAAACAAGCTCAAGGCCCTGATTGGAGAACCAGAAGCCTCTCCCACACCATCCAAATCCGAAGAATGTCTTCAGGTGGTCACTGAAAGTGATTCATCTGATGATGAGTTCGATGATAAAGCATATATGTGCTTTATGGCCAAAGACATTCCGGAAGATGAAGATAGCGACGATGAGGTAAGCTCAACCTCAATCATTCCTTCCAATGCATCTCATACTTTTGAAAACGTGATGAATGAGTTTAAGAACATTCAAAAGGCCCATGAGACATTGAAAAATGAGAATATACAGCTCCGACTGTCTAACCTAGAGCTGAAAGATGAAAATGACTTGCTGAAAATAAATTATAAAAATATGTTTATTGATTGTGAAACCAGCAAAGTCGATTATGAAAAACTCATGGAGAGCAATCATCAACTTGCTCATGAACTAAGTGAGGTTAAAACTCACAATGAGAGCAATACAAATGATTTTGTTCTACTTCAAGCCAAAGTCAAAACTCTCGAAAAACAAGAAGATGAACATGAGACCATTCTGAAATCGTTCGAGAAATCGTCCAAAAGAATGGAAGAAATTCTAAGCACTGGGCAACATGCTCATGATAAAAGTGGCTTAGGATACAGCTCATGTTCAAACAAAGGGAAAACTAGTACAGTGTTTGTCAGGGGTGTGGAACCCATTCCTGTGTCGAAAGAAACTTCGAGTCCTGTGAAGTAACCTGCTGCACAGCGAACAGCAAAGGCTGCCATTGCGCCACCTCAATCATACTCCAGACAGCGGAATCACCAGCCATTCAGACCTGAAAGGCGCACTCAATAGCATGCTCCCCGAGCATATCAACAGCGCCAACAGCCGTTCAGAAGGAAGGTTGTATCCAAATACCAAAGGCCCACACGGCACTACTTTCAGTACAGCATGCCTAGGTATTGGATATAGGAGCCCCGTTATTCCTCGAGACAACAGGTGTCCGCATAGCATCAACCACAGAATTGGGAATCCAACTGGAGACCCAGAAGGCAAGCTGCTAGGCCAAAGAAAATGGCTCCACCTCCAAGACGGCACTCGTACTGGACTAATAATTATAACTCTGAATTTTACATGCATAACAATTATCATGGTTATAGCGACTACGTATATGCCCCACGTAGATACCGCAATACTGTACCGAAGGTGACCTACAGTAAACCAATTGCTGTCAGGAAAATTTGGGTACCTAAAGGCACTAACATTCATGGACCCAATAATCAAAGGGGGCCTAAATCTACCTAATCTCTTTGCATACAGGACATCCAAGAGGAGGACACCTCGTACTTTGATAGTGGATGCTCTCGGCACATGACCGGAGATAGAAGCAAGCTATCAGATTTCGTAGAAGGTCGCGGTCCAAAAGTGGGCTTCGGTGATAAATCTAAAGGAAGAACAAGAGGGAAAGGAAACCTTCTTGTAGGAAAATTCAAAGACATCGATGTTGCATATGTTGAAGGCTTACAGTACAATCTACTTAGTATTAGCCAGTTCTGTGATAAACAGTTCTAGGTGAAATTCTATATAGATCGCTATAGAGTCAAGAACATCCAGGCCAAAGAAGTTGTGCTTACAGGAAGCAGATCAGGTAACATGTATATTGTTGACTGGAAGCCTATGAGTTCCTCAATTCCATGCTTTGTTGCCAAAGGCACTGCAGATCTAAGCTGGTTATGGCACAAGAGGATGTCTCACGTCAACTTCAAGACGATCAACAAGCTCTCAAGACATGGAATGGTAAGAGGATTGCCAAACGTGTCATTCAAAAAGGACAGCGTCTGCGGATCATGTCAGAAAGGCATGCAAATCAAGTCCACCCTGAAGAGCAAATCCTACCTTTCAACCCAAAGAGTGTTGGAAATGCTACACATGGATCTCTACGGTCCTGTAGACCCGGTAAGTTTGTGAGGTAAAAAATACTGTCTTGTTGTTGTTGATGATTACTCCAGGTATGCTTGGACAATCTTCTTAAGAAAGAAGAAGGAAACAACATCAAAGCTGCCCGAGCTCCTGAGAAAGCTTCAAAATGAAAAGGCATTGAGTATCGTGTCCATTCGTTCCGACAGAGGACGCTGAAAGAAGCTACAAGGACAATGATTTCCGCAAGCAAGTTGCCACAGCGTTTCTGGGGTGAAGCAACCAATACAGCATGCTACACTCAAAACCGTTGTATCGTCAACAAGCACCACAACAAAACAGCATACGAGGTATGTAACAACAAAACTCCGTTAGTTTCATATTTTCATATTTTTGGATGCAGGTGCTATGTGTTGAATAATGGGAAGGATCAACTTAGAACCTTTGATGAGAAGTCAGATGAAGGAATATTTATAGGATATTCCTCCGTCAGCAAAGCTTACAGGATCTTTAATAAAAGGAAGTTGACGATCGAGGAATCAGTTCATGTAGTGTTCGACGAACCTCACCATGACCCTACAGGAGTAGAAACTATTACTCAGAACATCCAACAACTTTCTATCTTAGATCCACCATCTCCCATAGAACCTGTTGTTGACCTAGAAATCAACCCCGCAGCTGTAAGAATCGACGTAGATGAAGTCGATGTTGTACAAGTTGAAGTTGTATCTACAGAAACTCAAGATACAGTACGGGACCCTGAATTAGAACCCGACCGAAGATGGTTGAGAGATCACCCGCAAGAGCTGATCATTGGAAACATCAATACTGGTGTTTCTACCCGTAGGAGAATACAAAGTACACAAGGAAATGTACTGTGTGCACAAGAAGAACTAGATACCGAGATATCACCATTCCCTGAATAGAAATCTCAATCCGAGCTTAGAAAACTCAACATGTGCACTATTGCTGTATTCTTAGCCCAATCCGAACCTGTTTCTACCATAGACGCCCTTAATAATTCCCATTGGATAACATCTATGGAAGAAGAGCTTAACGGTTTCGAAAGAAACAATGTATGGTATCTTGTACCCAGACCTACGCATCAATCGGTTATAGGAACCAAATGGGTATTTAGAAACAAGAAGGATCGAAATGGTCTAATCATAAGGAATAAATCAAGACTAGTCGCACAAGGCTATAGACAGGAAGTAGGCATAGACTACGATGAAACGTTTGCCCCTATAGCCAGACTAGAGTCCATTAGGATATTTTTAGCATTTGCCGCCCATAAGAGCTTCATTGTATACCAAATGGACGTCAAAAGTGCATTCCTAAATGGAGACCTTGCCGAACAAGTTTATGTTGAACAACCACCAGGGTTTGCCAACACAGATGGCATCGATCTAGTATACAGGCTAAGGAAAGCACTATATGGACTTAAGCAAGCCCCTAGATCATGGTATGAGACCCTGTCCCAGTATCTAACCGATAATGGATTCGAGAAAGGTGTTGTGGACAAAACCTTGTTCAAAATATAGGAAGGTGATGACCTTCTGATGGTTCAAATATATGTAGATGATATAATTTTTGGTTCAACTAACCTTGCTTTGTGTCAAAGGTTCTCTCATACCATGCAAAGTAAATTTGAAATGAGTATGATGGGAGAACTTAGTTATTTCCTAGGTTTGCAGGTAAACCAGTTGCCTACATGGATCTTCATCAACCAGGAAAAATACAGCAAGGAGCTTCTCAACAATGGAATGAACACTTCCAAATCATCGTCAACCCACATGAGCACTTCCGTGCAGATTAGTGCTGATGAAGCTGGAAAGCCGGTTGACCAATCACTCTACAGGAAGCTTATTGGCTCGCTCTTGTACCTAACGGCTAGCAGGCCCGATATCCAGTTTTATGTAGGAGTGTGTGCAAGATATCCAGTAGCACCCAAGGAATCACACTTCAATACAGCTAAACGAATCCTAAAGTATATTAAAGGAACATTCGATGTAGGATTGTGGTATCCTAAAGAAGGCGGATTCGATTTAGTTGGATACAGCGACTCGGATCTCGGAGGCTACAAGATAGATAGGAAGAGTACAAGTGGAACTTGTCACTTTCTTGGACCTAGACTTAGTTTCTTGGTTCAGTAAGAAGCAATTGGCAAACTCACTTTCCACGGCTAAATCAGAGTAGTATGCTGCTGGTAGTTGCTGTATGCAGATCCTTTGGATGCAGCAACAGTTGTCAGATTATGGGATTGAAGCCAAGGAAACGCCAATCATGTGTGATAGCACGAGTGCAATTGCAATCACGCACAACCCTGTATTGCACTCGCGCACTAAGCATATCAACATGAAGCATCATTTCATAAGTAATCATGTCGAGAACAAGGATGTTCGGCTAGAAAAAGTTCATAGAGATATTTAGTTGGCCGACATCTTCACCAAGCCTCTCGACACAGCAAAATTCAACATGCTCAGACAAGAATTGGGATTGCTACAGCCTGACTCCCTGTAAGTATTTACTGTTTTTCCTCAACAATTGAGGGGGAATGTTGTAAGACCCAAGAATACAGTATCCACCATTAATTATCTGTACACTCAGAGCCTTCAATACAGCATTGTAGGGAACAAAGATATATGAATCATCCTACAGCTGACGTGTGCAATAATTAAGGGGGAATACAGTATGACCCATGAATACAGCATTAATCCAAAAGTTGTTGTATGGAATTGAAACCTATATGTACCTTTTAAGGAGGAACACTATATCGTCGTGGATACAACACATACTCGATTCAATATATATATTATAATATTTCATTTGAAAAGTAATTTTTGTCCACGTGCCCTATTTTCATATCAAACGTCATTTACATTAAATGCCTTACACGACATCTGGACAATCAAATATAAAAAGCCGCGATATTTTCAAATTGTTTAATATTTAATACCACCGTTTCAGGCATTAAGGGTAATAACAAATGTCAGAAGTGGGACCCACTCCTATTTTAAAATTCACTGGATAAGTGTACTAGTTATACTAAGTCCATAGTGACCGTTCATTTCAAACGTTGGTTCCCATCCCTTAAATCTGACCATTAGTTCTCTGAAAACCCTTCTTCGCCACCTACTATAAAAGGACTGAAAATGCCATTTGAGACTCTTTACACCTTCTGCATATTTTAAGAGCACTCAAGCAATTCAGCCTACAAGTTTTTCTGTGTTTACTGCATATTCCTCTTATATCTTTTTCATCTTTTCTTGAGAATCATCAATGGCATCTGCTTAGACATCCGCTCTCAAGAAGTCTCTGAACTTCATCGATGGACGGATCTTCTCCAGATCTGTCGTGATGGAACGCATCCATGCTGAAACTTATGACGTTGATACGATGGAGGTCGTCATCACCAGAATCCGTCAACAAGGCCTCTACCGCCTTGGGAGCCACACCACAGAGAAATATGATGTTCATCAGTAGTTCGTTTCTTGTTGCTGGTCCAGGGAGGCCACGTTGCTGACATCCCTGAGTGGAGATCTGCATCGACTAAGATTTTCTCAAAAACATTTACAGGCTACCCTCTGAAGGCCTGACCATGGAGGAACTTGAGACATTTGGGTCTCAAGAGTTGCTGACTCGATATTATGGCTTGTTCACCGGTTTGACAATGGTTGAAGGGTTCACACCACCTGCCATAAGAAAAACTTTTGCTTACCGTTTGTTTATTTGCATGACTTTTGTTGTCGCATCATTTAAAATCATACAGGTGCATTTGAGATGTGCACTAATCTTAGGTTTAGAATGATGGTAGATATTATGACCTGTGAAAAGGTCAATTGGTGTCAAATTATTCTGAAACGCTTGCAGGAAGAAGTGCCCAAACCTGCTAGTCAGAAGAAATCATTTGGTTTATTCATAAACCACATTTTGACGAAGTGCGGACTTCCACAATTCGCAGATGCAAAGAAGATAAGTTCGCGGATATACTTGGGAGGAGTCAAGCCCACAGCCTTTAATCAAAGTATTTTGATTGCAAACAGGCCTTTCATCCGGAACCTACCGCTATCTGAAGATCCACGGGACGTTTCCACTAAGTCCCAGAGTGTGGAATCTTCAAGGAAAAGAAAGAGATCTTACAGCAAGACACCTGTTGCTGCTGAGAAACCAAAAAGGAAGTTGAGGAGGCTCACAAAAGCTAAATCTACCAAATCCTCCAAGGATGCTTCTATCGTGGCGCAACCCACTGATGAACTACCCCGGGGCCCATCCCCTGTGGAATAGATGCCCGTTACTGTATCGAAAGTAGATCCCTAGACTTTGGCGGCAACGATGGATACGAGGACATCTTCCAACTTGCAAGACTCTAGCGAGTCGGCTGCCCCTTCGGAGCCAAATGCTACCTCTCCTACGCGGGATTCCACACCCGTACAGGATCCACCTTCCTTCGGGGTACCATCCCCTGTAAAGAATCCCTCTTCCATACAGGATCCCACACCTGTAGAGGAACCAATCGCTACAGCGGACTCAAACGTTGTACGAAGTCCCACCCCGGACACTATTATCCATAAAACCCTTCTCTCTGTGCAAATTGAACAGGCCTATGAAAAATTTCTTCAATGGTAGAGCTATAGGCTAGCTCCATACGATACCCTTTACAACTGGAGCGAGTGGAACAGTGAAGAAAGATTCGTGTTGGAAGTGACGGACTCACAAAAAGTTGAAGCCCTGATCCAATGGGATAATCTATGCTGCAAAGAGTTAATCGAAAGCCATCTTTTGCACAAATCAGATGCCAGAAGGAAAGGAAAGGATAAGTCCGAGGAATCTCCAAAAAGTCCAAATGAAGACGACGGAGATGATGCCTTTCAGTCAGGTCTGAGAATGAGCCGTGAGGAGGCTCAAGAAAGAGAAGTCTCCCAAGCAAAAAATGATGAAGGGACATCCACTCATCAATCGTCCCCTTCGCCACAGCAAGGCGATGTTCCTGACAATGAGGATTCAGTCCCTCATGTTGAGGAAGAAGGAAATGTTTCACAACAGGCACCCGAGCCTGCTGTCGCTGCCGAAGAAGAATCACACGCCTTTCAGCAAGAGAAATCAGTCCTTCTGCCGGAACAGGCGGAAGCTGAGAGACACCAGGAGGAATCAGTCCCTCTTGTTTCTATGTCTACAGAAATCCCTTCGACACAGGAGGATGTCGCACCTCCTTCCGCCGAACCCTCAACAGCTGCTCCCGCCCCATCAACCGTAGAATCCGACGACGGTACTGTACCTGAGGATGTCCAACTCAATTCACGCCCTAACGTGAATTTGAGAAGGTTGAATGGAGTAGAAGATTTTGCTCAGCCAGACTCTCCTCGCACTGAAGATGGTAAAGAGCGATTGTGTGCTCTTGGCCTTCAAACCGTCTTTATCCAGGATGCAGTTAATGCATTGTATTCAGTAGAAAAAGCTCTAAATTGGATGCACACATCTGCTGTTGAAGAAATGACTGGATTACAGCATGAAGTCTCTCGAGTAGTCGAAGCCTTCACTGTCTTGCCAGAAGTCTTCAAGCAAGCCCTGAGCAATCTACAAGAGAAGCAGGAGAAGATACTACGTGAAGAGCAATCCAAGATGCGCATATCTGAGGCCAAGACAGCAGCAGCCTGATCGAATCCGGTTCTCAACTGCGAGCACATGACAAGAATATCAAAGATATGTCGCATGTGCTCTCCTCCCTTGTTGAGAGAATGTCAAACATTGAGACGAAACAGGATGCCGCTCTGGAGATCCTAGGACGTCGATGACGCCAAAAAGGGGGGAGAAGCGAGAGAAGCCGCAAGGAGAATGAGGCTCCAGCATGAAAGAGAGTTTAATGCTGCTCAAGACAGCATTACTGCAAAGTTGAACAAATTAGTTGCACCCTATCAAGGATACAGGATTTCAGGCTCTAGACCTAAGTTCCATGATCCCAGCTTCCCATGGCAAAACTTGATCCAAAGACCTTTTGAAATTCGTCTGCCAACCAACCGCCATCCCACTACTGAAGAAGTGAAGCAATGGAGGAGAAATGAACTGATGAGATATTTTGTAAAACTCGTCAGGGAATCCGCCATCTTCAAAGGATATAAAAAATTAGCGGAGGCTGTAGATAAATTTACGAAGATGTTAGAAGAAGGAAAGCTTCCTCTCCAAGTCGAAATAAAGTCCAAACATAAACGAGGAGATCGGATCACCCATCCATAAGACTGGATTCTTGCCTTCGACAAATCATACGATGGTAGATCAATCTACTTAGATCGAGGCAACGATTCCCTACAGCATTGGTGGCGTGGAACCGAGAACGATCCCGAGAAAAGGCCATGGAGACACTCGGATTATAGGAGTTAAACTCCTTGTATTTTTGTTTGTAATTATGTTTTCAAAACAGCAAATATTGTAATCCTTGTTTCAGTATCATTAAAAATATTTGCCTGTCTTGAAAGATTACAACTCGTAATCTACTGTGTTATTTTGATTACGAAATTTAAATTTAATTGCTGAAATTAAATCACAAGTATAGAAACTTGTTTAAAAATTAAGCTGTAAAAACTTGTCTGCGAACAGTTCATAGATTCAGTTGTATGCATCTAGAATACATTGTAAGATTGTGCCTGCGCGCCAATCATAATCTTAAGATGTAAAAACTCTTAGCTGTATCGAACTCGCCTACGAGCAGTTCATAAACTAGACTAAGTTGCTGAAAGCCAGATCATTCGACAGAATACCAAGATATCTGCTCTAAGACATCAAGAAGGTTATTAGCTTCATGAAGAAGGTTTTGGCATCATCAAGAAGCCTTGAAAGATTTAAGTCTTAGCAAATTGTCAAAAAGGGGGAAATTGTTGGGATAACAAATACCCGGTATCGAAACAGTTAGGATAAACAATCCCTGTATCGAATAGTGGTGATAAGATGTTTTGACAATATGCCAATCCAGCATACAGTAAAGCAAACTGTATCGATAAGCTAATCTGAAGTGTCAACCTGTATCGAAGACCTCTCATAGATCCAGCATACAGTACAGCAAATAAGTCTTATAAAGACCAAGTATGGAAGCTATCTCGAATATCAATACAGTGATCCTTCCATACAGCTCTCAACAGGACAAAGAAGGAATCTTCAGTATTCACTAGAAGTCAAGTCCCGTTGATAAAGAAGTATTTAAATACTAAAGTATAAAGTATTTAAATACTGTAAGTGAGAGATCTTCAAACAAGCGCAAAATCCGGATCGTGTTTTATTCAAACACATCATCCCGTTGGAACGGAATCTTGCTCAATGGATATATTTCAGAAGACTATATATATCTCCTCAAGGCGTTGAAGATCAGTCACCAAGTTACCAAAACTTACAAAGTTATTATCATATACATCAGAGCAAAACATATCTCCAAAGCTCACTGCTATTCTGAAAGAAGAGATATACAGTGCTCAAAACCTTGAACAACACATCATCAGCTTATAGCCCAGAAAGTCATAGCTGTTGTTCAACCCTATTCTATCCTTGAACAAACCCATATCAGCCCTGTGTGGACTGAGGAATCTTTGCTACTCCCGAACTGTGTGTGAAGGAATTGCGTCGAAGAAGATGAAGCGTCAGAACTGTGTGTGAAGAAGCCAGTCAAAGTGTTAGCTCAAACCAATCTGTGTGAACAGTTGAAGCTAAGATCTTTATATCAATCTGTGTGAACGATATATTGACTGTGTATTGTTATAATTACGTAGTTGTGTACATAACAATTATAATAAACTTTTTACTCCTGTGTGGAGGACCAGTGGACGTAGAGGGGTTTACCTCGAACCACTTTAAATATTGTGTTATTTACCTTATGCCTTTATTGTTTTAAATAACTGTGATTATTTAAGTATACTCTGCATATCGAGTTGTTGTATCCACAGCAACTTACTGTATCTAAGACTTCCGCTACGCACTCAGATTTAAAACAGTACAGCTTGTTGTTTAGAACACTTTCCAAGTTGTATCCAGTATACTTAGTGGCCAACAGTGGGCTTCCTCGTTCTCTTTAATCAGCAGGGTTGTCCCGAGCCCAGCTTTCAAGAGTTCAATAGTCTTTTTATGTGGAGGTCAGTCAGGAGGTCCGTCTCGGGTTGGTTCTACCTGACCACTCGGCACGCCATGCACAAGGAGGTAGTGGGTGCTCCGGAGACCATACATATCTGGAAGTGTAATACCAGTGATTTTTATTCTGATTAATTTGAAATTTTCTTTTTAGACCGAAAATTTCTCGGTGGTCGAGTGTTGGTATTAATTTTTCGATGATAGATTTTTGTGTTCGTTTTGACCGGACTTCGTGAATTTAATGCTGGGAAGTAGCAGTAGCACAAGCTAGACTGCATTTCTAGCGCACGCTAATAATGTGTGAGTAGTGCACGCTACTCTTGTGCGTAGCGCACGCTAGGCCTGCTGGGCAGTGAGCTTTCTGGACTCTGGAATGGGGCATTAGCGCACGCTAATTACGGGCTAGCGTACGCTATTTCGTTGCATTAGCACACGTTATTAGTGAGTTAGCGCGCGCTATGTCGGCAGGACAGTAAGGGCAGAACGTTTCTGGACTACAAGTGATAGCGGTTAGCGCACGCTATTGTTTGGGGCTAGCGTGCGCTAGTGTCGATCGATAGCGCACGCGAACATGTGGGTAGCGCACGCTACCGGAGTCAGACAATAGATTCTGGACTGCCTTTTTCTTTTTCAATACACCGACTTTCAGCCCGTTAGCGCACGCAAAACTTTAAGTGTAGCGTGCGCTAATCCCTCCCAGTATATATATGAGAGGCAGGGTCTAGAAATGTCATTTTTCTTCTCTCCTTCTTCTTATCCGGCGGCTAGGCGACTTGGAGCATAGGAAGGCATAGCTTTTGACCAGATTTCGCCATCCAACAACATTTCTGAGTTCCTAGTCTCGATCTAACAATATTTCATCAAGTTCATCATCCAAATCAAGGTAAGATTGTTCAATCCCTAGTTTTTGGAGATTTTGGGGATTTGTTAAGATTTTGCTTCTCTAGTCCGTTTTGGCCTTGATTTAGGTTAGATTATGATTATAAAGTCATAATCCCTTGTTTCCCTTGAAGTCTACGGATTTTGTTTCGAGTTTTCATCCATTAAATGGAGTATGAACGACTCCGTCCCCATAGTGTTTGATTAAATGTTCCTTAGGGTAGAACTTAGGGTGAATCATTCCGTTTCCGTGATGTTGTGTTCTAGTTTGGTATTTCGATGTCTTAATATCGAATTGTTGAAGGAAGTGCGGACCGTACGTTCATCCGTTTGCTGTTTCCCCTGTCATTTGAATTGAGGCAAGTACCTTGATATACAAATTATAACTACGTGAAATCATTGTTGCCGAAGTGGGTGAATCATTTTACGAATTTATATATATATATATATATATATATATATGTTAAATATATGTATGTATGTAGATGTACGTATATACATATGTATGTATATATATATATGTATATATATATATATATATGTATATATATATATATATGTATATATATATATACACATATGTCGGTGAATGTCGGGTGATTAATACCGATACTAGTTGACGTACTCAACTTGGATTAAAGTGCGAATCATATTCATTGAGGTAATATGGTAAGGTTTATGTATTCAGTTGAGTTTCGATATAAGGATATATGTGTAGTATTGGTTGGTTTTACCGAAGGCTTATTATGTTGAGTCTTGATTGATAACGTGTGTGTTATTGTTTATTTGTGTGGTTGTGGACTGACAGATAAATTGTGTGAATTAGTGTACTGATTTGATAATTGTTGCAACGATTGACTGTGTGCTTGATATTTGTAACAATGTGAATACTTGTTGTGAGAGACGTCATATCCGAGAGCCTCTGAGGGCGGGGCGTGTACTCCGGCCTGGTGTACGCTGCAATGAGCGGCTCCATATGGTTGGTGAACACCGGTGTTATCTAATACATGTGCAAAGGGCGGAACTTGCGGGAGTGAACGCCGGCGTGGTGACATGTCAAGGGGCGGCCAACATAGTGGAGTGAATGCCGGTGCACAGATATGCAAGAAGGCGCCTGGTAGGCTTATTGGTAACGGATATTCGAGTGACAGCTAAGACCCCATTACCGAATGATTTTCGGAACTCAAAGTTCTTTCAAATCATTTTAAAATGTTGGTCTTGATATAGACCGTGATGCATGTTTCTGAAAGTTTGTTTCAACTTGTTTTAAACGTTGGTATCAGGGTTAATTAACCAAGGATATTTGACGAGATCTCTGAGGGTTAATTAATCAAGGGTCTTGAGCAGGATTTGTCGAAATGAGAGGTTGTGACCTTGATTGTGCTTTGATGATATTCTGTGGATTGGGTCTAGGACCCCGTGAGATTGTTGAGACGAATATTCTTATGATGATATTCTGTGAATTGGGTCGAGGACCCTGTGAGACGATTGATATAATGGTTCTGTGATGATAGTATTTTGTAATTGGGTTGAGGACCCTGAATAACATTGAAATGGTTTTCTTGTGAAACTGTTTTTCATATATTGGGTCAAGGACCCCAGAAATCTTGAAATTACCTTCTAAAGCATTTCCATTCGATTTTTCTTAAAACCCCAAACCATTCAAAATGGCCCGATCCAATGATAACGTTTTTAAACCATCTTATCAAAATACTTTTCAAAATATATTCCTTTTATGAAGAGGGTTTTCGAACTGAGTTCTTTGACTAAGTGGGGGCTCGTCTAAAGTTTTTATTGATGTTATGTTCTGTAAAGAAAATATGACTGTGCGAATATGTTTCATCTTGTGTAAGTTAATGCTCTTCTGTGCTGGTTATGTGAATGTGTGGTTCATGTTAAGGCTTCGCGGCTGTTGAGTTTGGTGTTGATATTTTTCGCATATCTTGCATATTATGTACTTGCACTAGCAAAATTCCAGTTTGCTAACCCCCGAGTTTTCGGGGGGTGGTTGCCTTTTATGCGCTCAGGTTTTGACAGCTCGGAAGCAGTCACGGGATTGGCTTGGAAGGAGATGGAAGACGACGATGCTAATCATACAAGAGTCAGAGTCTTTTTCTTGGTTTCATCTTGGTCGGTATTTTCTCATTTGGTTGAATATTCACCCTTGCACGGGTGTAGTTTTCATTTATTAAATTGAGTCGTCATTCCTTTCCTTGTTCAAGTTTATGATTGTCGATGAGCTGGGAATTATGTTGGTTTTTGAATTGATTATGACCTTGTCGGTCTGTTTTGTAATTATATTTGACCCCGGTCGGTCAATCATTGAGTAGTCTTTTGGAGTTTAGCATGGTAGATCCTTGTGACAAGGGTCTACGACATGTGACATTCCCGGTCGAATTCTGGGGGTGTTACATTTATGGTATCAGAGATTAGGTTTGCGAAAACCTAGGCCGTGGGTCAAGTCCATGTCTTGTGTAAGTCGCGCGCATCAGAGTTGTGATTAGTATCGTGGTTCCGTCATCATCTTCAGGCAACCCGTGATGGTAAGTCTCCCGATCGTAAGTCCCTTTATATACGTATTTGATTATATCGTGCTAATGTGTTAAAGGTGAACAAGGGTTGGAACTTGTTGGTGATATTATTGTTTTAGGATATAACATGTGTATACGGTCCGAGTGAAAATGGTTATGCAGTATGTTTTGGAAGTCGAGCATATTTATCGGTTTCTACACTTCCCTAGAATAAATCTTTGAGTGTTAATTTTATCCGCTGTGTGAGTATTTTGAAATGGCTTTTGGTATCTTGCAAACTGAATTTTCTTTCGTAAAAACTGATTTCCTAAATCAAGTTATGGCATTTTGGTCTTGCACATTTTGACGGTATTCTTATGACGCTCTGATATTTTATAAATGACTTTTGTGATTATTTATAAATGCCACCGTCATCGGCCTTTTTGGCGTTTTGAACGTTTTTTTTAAATGGTTTTTAGCCTGGTGGGTTCCGACGCGGGCCCCACGGTACTGTAATATCACGAACATTTTAAAGTGGTATTTCAAAATTTTCTAACATTGTGAAAACCCATGATTTAATGTCGTCATGTCAAATGGTCATGTATCTCAGTGAAAAATCCTTTCGACTAAGCATTTTGGTAGAAGAGGAAAGATTTTTAAATTATGGTATTTGGAACTCAACACTTTTGAAATGTTTCAAATTAGTTGCGATTTATAAAAGAATTTATTTTATACAGTATTCGAAAATAATTTTTAAAGTCGATGTATAAACTTCCTCTTCCAAAATAAAGGACAGAATCTACAAGTTTTGGGTGTAACGTGACTCACCCTCTTTTTCAAAAATTTGTTTTCATTAAGTGCATACATATAATGATCGTCCTCATCGAAGGACTCTAAATTGACTTCAGAAAACTTTGTGCTTTACGATATTACCGTTATTTTAAAGATGTTAACTAAACCTTGTGTTGATAATTATGGTATACTGTACGACTGATAAATCAATATTGTTGAACGGTACTATCTGCGTTAGTATGTCGAGCCTCGGCGGACGTAGATGTGATGATGGAAATGGAAGCGGCGAGGTGGTTCGTATGACAACGATTCATGCTACGGTGAAGGAGTATCAAGATCAAACGATATCCTATGAAATCTCATCAGTGGTCTAGCCCACGAGCAAAGCAAAGAGACCGAGGACATCTGGAAAATTTCTGGGCGGTGAAGAGACTAAGGCTCCCAAACCCTTACGTCGTTCGAAGACGTCGTCTTCGCGGTAGGGAGTGAGCGCTGGAAATCCCAAACCAGCATCGGTGACTCTCGGCAAGAAGATAAGGTGCATCAACTGCAACCGTCAGGGGCATGTTCGTGTAAATTGTCCCTTTCCACTCTTGACTTGTTACCAGTGCGGTGTGAAGGTCATCGGGAGAAACACTGTGCGATAATTTCTGAATTGGCAAAGAATGTTACCCTATTGGAGAACAGAGCAAGTGACCGGGGAGTGTCCCGAAACCCTATGCTCCCTTCTGAAGATCCTAGCATGGGGGAATGAAGATTTTATACTATGTCCTAATCATTGCTGTTTCCAACAATCGTGACTTTGATCATTTTTCATTTCGTTGCTTTACGTTTCCAACTCTTGTTGTTCTATGTTCCGGGGTCGAAATGTCTTCTTAGTATGGGGGAATGTATTACCCGTACTTTTCTTAGTATTTTCAGTATTATGTAACTTTTCATTGTTGGTAATTCACTTGTGATCCTCTCGGCAATTTTAAACTACCTTGTTCTACATAGCCTACCGTTCTCCGAACGAATTTCGGAACTGTTTTGCTGAATTCCATGGATTATTATAGCCTTTCCACATCCGAATTTGATTCTTGCACACTTTGTTCGAAACTATTGTTTCCAGACGTGCAATTAATGTTTCCCGATATGTTATGAGATTGGATGCTGTTAGTCGAGCTCGAAACATAGTTTCAGGACGTCTGAGACGTTTTGTGATTTTCTTAACTCTTGGAGTTTTTATCTCCAAACTCATACTCCTCCCCCTCCACTCCTTGTGTTCACATAGATTTTATCGCCTCAACTCACGTACCAGATGCTTGCTAGGTCAGTTCATTGTATTTCTAGGATCTTCGTATTCGCGCATTGCTCGTGAAGTTTTGGGGCTGAGCAAGTAGTTATTTTTTCTTGATTGTTTCACCGCTCTCTATTTTAAGTTTCGGGATGAAACTTATTTTAAGGGTGGTAGAATGTAATACCCGGGATTTTTATTCTGATTAATTTGGAATTTTGTTTTTAGACCGAAAATTTCTCGGTTGTTGAGCGTTGGTATTATTTTTCTCGATGATTGATTTTTGTGTTCGTTTTGTCCGGACTTCGCAAATTTAATGCTGGGAAGTAGCAGTAGCGCGCGCTAGACTGCATTTCTAGCACACGCTAATAATGTGTGAGTAGCGCACACTACTCTTGTGCGTAGCGCATGGTAGGCCTGCTGGGCAGTGAGGTTTCTGGACTTTGGAATGGGGCATTAGCGCACGCTAATTACGGGCTAGCGTACGCTATTTGGTTATATTAGCGCATGTTATTAGTGAGTTAGCACGCGCTATGTCGGCAGGACTGTAAGGGCATAATGTTTCTGGACTGCATGTGATGTCAGGTAGCGCATGCTATTGTTTGGGGCTAGCGCGCGCTAGTGTCGATCGATAGCACACGCTAACATGTGGGTAGCGCACGCTACCGGAGTCATACAGTAGATTCTGAACTGCCTTTTCTTTTCCAATACACCGACTTTCAGCCCGTTATCACACGCTAAACTTTAAGCGTAGCGTGCGCTAATCCCTCCCAGTATATATATGAGAGGCAGGGTCTAGAAATGTCATTTTTCTTCTCTCCTTCTTCTTATCCGGCGGCTGGGCGACTTGGAGCGTAGGAAGGCATAGCTTTTGACCATATTTCACCATCCAACAACATTTCTGAGTTCCTAGTCTCGATCTAACAATATTTCATCAATTTCATCATCCAAATCAAGGTAAGATTGTTCAATCCCTAGTTTTTGGAAATTTTGGGGATTTGTTAAGATTTTGCTTCTCTAGTCCGTTTGGCCTTGATTTGGGTTAGATTATGATTATGAAGTCATAATCCCTTGTTTCCCTTGAAGTCTACGGATTTTGTTTCGAGTTTCATCCATTAAATAGAGTATGAATGACTCCGTCCCCATAGTGTTCGATTAAATGTTCCTGAGGGTAGAACTTAGGGTGAATCCTTCCGTTTCTGTGGTGTTGTGTTCTGATTTGGTATTTAGAAATGTTAAGATCGAATTGTTGAAGGAAGTGCGGACCGTACGTTCATCCGTTTGCTGTTTCCCGTGTCATTCGAATTGAGGCAAGTACCTTGATATACGAATTATAACTACGTGAAATCATTGTTGGCGAAGTGTGAATCATTTTATGAATTTATATGTGTATATATATATATATTATATTATATTTATATGTTAAATATATGTATGTATATAGATGTACGTATATACATATGTATGTGTATATGTGTATAGATATATATATACACATATGTCGGTGAATGTCGGGTGATTAATACCGATACTAGTTGACGTACTTAACTTGGATTAAAGTGCGAATCAAATTCATTGAGGTAATATGGTAAGGTTTATGTATTCAGTTGAGTTTCGATATAAGGATATATGTGTAGTGTTGGTTGGTTTTACCGAAGGCTTATTATGTTTAGTCTTGATTGATAACGGGCGTGTTATTGTTTATTTGTGTGGTTGTGGACTGATGGATAAATTGTGTGAATTAGTGTACTGATTTGATAATTGTTGCAACGATTGACTGTGTGCTTGATATTTGTAACAATGTGAATACTTGTTGTGAGAGACGTCATATCCGCGAGCCTCTGAGGGCGGGGCATGTACTCCGGCCTGGTGTACGCTGCAATGAGCGGCTCCATATGGTTGATGAACACCGGTGTTACCTAATGCATGTGCAAGGGGTGGCTCTTGCGGGAGTGAACGCCGGTGCGGTGACATGTCAAGGGGCAGCCAACATAGTGGAGTGAACGCCGGTGCACAGGTGTGCAAGGGAGGCGCCTGGCAGGCTTATTGGTAATGGATATTCGAGTGACAGCTAAGACATCGTTACCAAACGATTTTCGTAACTCAGAGTTCTTTCAAATCGTTTTAAAATGTTGGTCTTGATATAGACCGTGATGCATCTTTCTGAAAGTTTGTTTCAACTTGTTTTAAACGTTGGTATCAGGGTTAATAAACTAAGGATATTTGACGAGATCTCCGAGGGTTAATTAATCAAGGGTATTGAGCAGGATTTGTCGAAATGAGAGGTTGTGACCTTGATTGTGCTGTGATGATATTCTATGGATTGGGTCGAGGACCCCGTGAGACTGTTGAGATGATTATTCTTGTGATGATATTCTGTGAATTGGGTCGAGGACCCCGTGAGACGATTGATATAATGGTTTCTGTGATGATAGTATTTTGTAAATTGGGTCGAGGACCCCGAATAACATTGAAATGGTTTTCTTGTGAAACTGTTTTTCGAACGATTTTCGTAACTCAGAGTTCTTTCAAATCGTTTTAAAATATTGGTCTTGATATAGACCGTGATGCATGTTTCTGAAAGTTTGTTTCAACTTGTTTTAAACGTTGGTATTAGGGTTAATTAACCAAGGATATTTGACGAGATCTTCGAGGGTTAATTAATCAAGGGTCTTGAGCAGGATTTGTCAAAATGAGAGGTTGTGACCTTGATTGTGCTGTGATGATATTCTGTGGATTGGGTCGAGGACCCCGTGAGATTGTTGAGATGATTATTCTTGTGATGATATTCTGTGAATTGGGTCGAGGACCCCTTGAGACGATTGATATAATGGTTTCTGTGATGATAGTATTTTGTAAATTGGGTCGATGACCCCGAATAACATTGAAATGGTTTTCTTGTGAAATTATTTTTCGTATACTGGGTCAAGAACCCCAAAAATCTTGAAATTATCTTCTAAAGCATTTTCATTCGATTTTTCTTAAATCCCCAAACCATTCAAAATGGCCCGATCCAATGATAACGTTTTTAAACCATCTTATCAAAATACTTTTCAAAATATATTCCTTTTATGAAGAGGGTTTTCGAACTGAGTTCTTTGACTCATTGGGGGCTCGTCTAAAGTTTTTATTGATGTTATGTTCTGTAAAGAAAATATGACTGTGTGAATATGTTTCATCTTGTGTAAGTTAATGCTCTTCTATGCTGGTTATGTGAATGTGTGGTTCATGTTAAGGCTTCGAGGCTGTTGAGTTTTGTGTTGATATTTTTCGTATATCTTGCATATTATGTACTTGCACTAGCAAAATACCAGTTTGCTAACCCCCGAGTTTTCGAGGGGTGGGTGCTTGTTATGCGCTCAGGTTTTGGCAGCTCGGAAGCAGTTACGGGATTGGCTTGGAAGGAGATGGAAGACGACGATGCTAATCAAACAAGAGTCAGATTATTTTTCTTTGTTTCATCTTGGTCGGTATTTTCTCATTTGGTTGAATATTCACCCTTGCACGGGTGTAGTTTTCATTTATTAAATTGAGTCGTCATTCCTTTCCGTCTTCAAGAGTATAATTGTCGATGAGCTGTGAATTGTGTTGGTTTTTGAATTGATTATGACCTTGTCGGTCTGTTTTGTAATTATATTTGACCCTTGTCGGTCAATCATTGAGTAGTCTTTTGGAGTTTAGCCTGGTAGATTCTTGTGAGAAGGGTCTACGGCATGTGACATTCCCGGTCGAATTCTGGGGGTGTTACAGGAAGGAGCAGTGGTTCTTCGTTGGGGGGGATTGGAGGAGCTCGGTAGATGAGTATGAGCCCGGTGTTTTGGACGGGCAGTTCCGGGGCCCCGAGCATTTCATCTCTAAAATGTGCAAGTATCAAGTATTTCATTTTGTTCACTTTTTTGTCTAATGCTCATCATTTGTCTCCTGCGCGCACAGAACTCATTTTAAAGACAGGAACAACAAGTCCACATAGAATTAATTGTAGTAAAGATGAAGGTAATGTGGAACATACATCCTTCAATGAGAGCTTAACAAGATCCTTAACGATGTCTACCAAGGTCCCAATAGCCCCTTGAGACATGGCAAGTGCTTTACTGAGATTTTCTTCGGTGCATGTTGGAGTAGAAGAGTCGAAGTGGCAGGGTGTTGTAGGTGGGGTGCCTGTACAAGAGCAGAAGAGTGTTGTAAGTTGGGTACCTTTAGAAGAGTTTTAGACTGTTGTAAACAGGGTACCTGTAGAAGAGTGGCTGGGTGCAGGGTGGTCGGGTATTGCCCCCGTAGAAGACTAACGAGATGTGGCAGACTGGTTTTGCTTAACCGGTTGTAAGAAACTACAAGCATTCCTACCCTACTAAAATAATTAATCTACTCAAAAAAAGGAAAAACATGCCAAGCAGGGCCGGACTTGAGCCCAAGAGGCCCAGGCCTAGGGAGGAGAAATTTTGGGGCTCAATTTCTTTTATTTTTATTTTTACTATTAATACTAATCTTATATGCGAGAATGCAAAAAAAACAATATTAGAGTTGAATGTGGAGAAGTTGAAGAGTGAGTCATATGAGAGTTTGCTGAAGTTTTGCATGAATCTTGAGCAATATTTAAAGAACAATGGGAATGCAAATATTATTGGAGATGATTTATGCACAGGATTGTATGCTTCCAGTCGAAGTTTTCAAATGAAAAGTTAAGAGCAATAGATGTCCTGCGTTATTTAAAGAGGGTGAATTGCTTCCCAAATGCTTATATTTCGTACAAGATCTTGTTAACCATACCAGTTACGTTTGCATCGGCTGAAGATCTTTCTCAAAGTTGAAATTAGTTAAGACCTATTTACGATATGTTGCAAGATAGGTTGAATGGATTGTCTATGTTATCGATTAAAAGAAAATTGGTTGATCAGTTAGATTACACAGATTTGGCAAATACTTTTGTGTCTAAAACTTCCCGACGTGTTGTATTTAGATAAGGTATGAAATTTTTTCTCTACTTAAACTAATCATTATTGTACTTTCTATTATACTTTTATATTTATTTATTTCTTGCTTTTAAGGGCCCAATTTTTCCTGCGTTATTTAGAGAGGGTGAATTGCTTCCCAAATGCTTATATTTCGTACAAGATCTTGTTAACCATACCAGTTACAGTTGCATCGGCTGAAAGATCTTTCTCGAAGTTGAAAATGGTTAAGGCCTATTTACGATATGTTGCGAGATAGGTTGAATGGATTGGCTATGTTATCAATTGAAAGAAAATTGGTTGATCAACTAGATTACACAGATTTAATAAATACTTTTGCGTTTAAAACTTCTCGATGTGTTGTATTTAGATAAGGTATTTTTTTCTCTATTTCAACTAATCATTATTGTATTTTCTATTATACTTTTATATTTATTTATTTCTTGCTTTTTAAGGGCCTAATTTTCCTGCGTTATTTAAAGAGGGTGAATTGCTTCTCAAATGCTTATATTTCGTACAAGATCTTGTTAACCATACCAGTTACGGTTGCATCGGCTGAAAGATCTTCTCGAAGTTGAAAATGGTTAAGACCTATTTACGATGTGTTGCAAGATATGTTGAATGGATTGGCTGAAACAAAATTGGTTGATCAGCTAGATTACATAGATTTGATAAATACTTTTGCGTCTAAAACTTCTCGACGTTTTGTATTTAGATAAGGTATGATATTTTTTTTATTTCAACTAATCATTATTGTATTTTCTATTATATTTTTATATTTATTTATTTATTTATTTTTACGGGCCTAATTTTTAAAGAGGGTGAATTGCTTCCCAAATGCTTATATTTCGTACAAGATCTTGTTAACCATACAAGTTACGGTTGCATCGGCTGAAGATATTTCTCGGAGTTGAAATTGGTTAAGACCTATTTACGATATGTTGCAAGATAGGTTGAATGGATTGGCTATGTTATCCATTGTAAGAAATTGGTTGATCAGCTAGATTACACAGATTTGATAAATACTTTTGCGTCTAAAACTTCTCGATGTGTTGTATTTTAAATAAGGTATGAATTTTTTTCTCTATTTCAACTAATCATTATTGTATTTTCTTTTATATGTTTATATTTATTTATTTCTTGCTTTTTAAGGGCCCAATTTTTTATTTTCGCCCAGAGCCTTGCGAAGCAGAGGACCGGCCCTGATGCCAAGGCAACAAAAAAACATGGTTATAAATGCACTAATCAGTATGTAAAATATTATCAACACGAAGACAAAAAGAAAAAGAATGACAAATCTTACAGGAGCAGTACATGCAAGATCATTTTTGTTGTGGTTAGGCCCTAGCTTTTGTGTTGTTCGGATATTAAGGCGAGCTTGTCCACATGGACAAGAATCTTATATCTTAAAAGATTTAGTCCTCCTTATTTATTGTTAAGTTTTAAAGGTTAAGCCCACTATAAAAATTTATTATGCCTTTGTAATCAAAGCCATCATGCAGACATTTATTTGGCTGAATTAAATGCAACCATGAAGATAAATATGAAGGGATGCGAGTATACCAACCATCTTGCAGCAATTAAGATGAATATGAATGGTGCCTGCCAAACCCACCGCCCCATTATTTCTTCCAGTGTCTTCCTCATAAATCCATATTACACACAAAACACACACACATCACCCCCAAAATATTCATGATTCAAGATGTGAAGAAGGAGATCGGAAATTATCCTCATTCATAAGATGTGTTTGATGTTTTTCTCTCTACCTTGAATAAAGATTGTTAGGATGTTGTTGGATAATTCATTCGTTAATTCTGATGCTTTAAATCGTCATAAACAAGTAAGGTTTTAATTATTTTTAGTTATTTTGTTAAAAAGCTTATATTTTTTATGGGTGTTGCGTTTGATTTGATTTATGTTGAATTGGTTTTTTTTGTTTTCAGATTTTAAGGATTTGGGGTCTCCGCAGCAGGTTTCGATTCATGAAACCTCAAATCAAAGCAGAAAGTAACTCGGGCCAGATGTTTATGCTAATTGTTGTTGTGTTAAAACATTTCAAAACCAAGATTCGAACTAAAATGAAAATAAACAAGAAACAAATGATCTCAGTTTTGTTCACCTAAACCTTTAAAGATTTCCGTGGGTAAACAAGAAACCATCACTGATCTATATGAAGCATAACTTCTATTATTTATGCGAAATCTTAAAAGAGAGAACAAAAACAAGATTTTTTCATTCTCTCTTAGTTTTGACCTGAAAAGCACAAAACAAAAATAACAAGAGAAGAACCTATCTGAGACCCTCCAAAGGATCTTGAATCCAAAGATTCGAACCAAGCTGAAACTGTAGACAAGGTTTAAGGTACGGTTGTGTTTTGTTGTTCGATTGAAGGAAAATGATTTGAAGTGGGTTTGTGATTCGGATAAGTAGCAAGAAACCAAAGGGGGTTTGGAGTAGTGTTCGTGTTTGTGTAGTAACAGAGACCTCATTTGGTTTATTGTTCGGATTGTTTTTTATCTGCAGATAGGAGCAAAAAGAAGAGGGAGGCAAAGTTACCATGTTTGTGATTAGGGTTGTGTGAATATGAGATACATTAGGGTAAAGTTATCATATATTAGTATTTCATTTGAGTATGTATTTCGGGTTGCAAATTGGGCCGGGATGTTAACTGGACAAAATGGGCTGGATATTTGGTGTTTTGAGCCAAGTGTTATAAGAGTGATATGGGATATTAGTCGATTTTAATGTTAACTGATTATTGGGCTATAAATCATTATTTCGATCTATACCAACAACCCATCATCGATCTATGACAAGCTTTGCTTCATTTTTACTGTCCGAAATATATAGAAAGAATAAAACAATCATGTTTCATTCACTCTTTCTTTCGGTTTGACATAAACAAAAATAACAAATGTAGAACCTACCCGAGACCATAGAAAGAACAAAACAATCATGTTTCATTCACTCTTTCTTTCGGTTTGACATAAACAAAAATAACAAATGTAGAACCTACCCGAGACCCTCCAAAGGCTCTTGAAGCCAAAAATTCGAACCAAGCAAGTAACTGAAGACAAGGTTTAGGATACGGTTGCATTTTGTTCAACAGCCCATCATCGATCTATGACAAGCTAATCAATTTTTGTCTAAAAAGGTTTAGTTTTAGACATAAGAAAAAAAAACAAGACCTGTGCATCGCACGGGTCTGAATGACACATAAATATTTTTAAAACCAAATAGTACAAGGCTGTGTCATATGCTAAACGTACAAATCTGCTGATGCGATATACAAGTGTCACCTTTAATGGTTGTTTCAAACAGACAATAAATTTTTCCTATCATCAAAAAATCTCCAAGCGCATCCTCATTCTTTCGAGCTGAACAGGGAAGAAGGCAAAAATGAAATGTTAGTTGCAGACTTGCAGTAAGTCTAATAACAATCTTCCTTTATCATCATCTATATTAATTGACGAAATACAACATAATCTATTCAACATCCAAAAAAACCTAAAAAATCCATCTTAGAAACGCATAAACCAAAACACCAATGTAATTTTATTGGAGCAATGTACAAACCTGTTAATAAGATCTTCATTTGCCCTTTCAATATAGCCACCCTTTCAGCACCCATATAAGTATGCGGTTAGCATTTCATGAAAATTGAACTACGGATCGAGTAATGGAACACCAGACGACATGATTAAAAGTTGTTTGTTATTTGATTTGATTTATGTCGCCTGAAACTGAAAGCCCTAATATAAAACCCCTCATATTTAATATTTTGACATAAAAGGCCCTTCAAAAAGACAATGCATAACATTAACATACTACACCATAATAATAAGCAATAAAATATCTAAAGAAGACCTCAAATTTAATATTTTCCTATAAAAGGCCCTTCAAGTAGACAATGCATAACATTAAGTCTGTTATTAACCCCGCGTGAATATGAACGTTCGAATACCCTTTATATCACAAACATATTGTTTATATAACATGTAACCGACGCTTTTACTCGACATCTCAATTTTAACATTTTCGTATACCCAACCATAGGTAGTGAATACACGGGCCAAAGTATTTGCAAACACAGGCAACAAAAGTGGTATCAAGGACGTGCTAATCTACTAACTTATATTCGAATCCCAAAAAATGGTACCATCAAAAACGCTTACCTTCAAACATAACCAAAATTAGTGCCGCACATTAAGCGAGGAACAATCAGATCTAAACTGTGTGCAACGCACGGGTTTGAATACCTCGTAAGTTTGAATGTTCGTGTCCATTTTATGTGCTTACTAGCACATATTAATCCTTGATGGTCTAATTTTAAATAATAAATAAATAAAATATTAAAAGAGAAATGCTTTTTTAA
Organism: Orobanche coerulescens; assembly: GCA_033398695.1. Classification (NCBI taxonomy): domain Eukaryota; kingdom Viridiplantae; phylum Streptophyta; class Magnoliopsida; order Lamiales; family Orobanchaceae; genus Orobanche; species Orobanche coerulescens. The sequence continues at coordinate 63,529,124 of CM065802.1, forward strand.
AAAAAGACTGATGATTCATTGTATTCTCTCACAATCTTTTGACGATCTAATTTAGTTTCCGACAAAAAAATAATTCTGTTGAAGGGAAAATAACTGAGACAGAAAGTAGGGCAAAAGGTCTTGTGTTCTCATTGATGACATCCCATTAAATAGGGAGAGATTACAGACAAGCAGGCATAATCCTACCCTAACTAGGAAAGCCCGTAAACTAACAGACTTAGGCACACATTGGGTATTATTACTTTAACACTCCCCCTTGTGCCTAGTCTACAAGCGCATGTCATGTTGCCTCGTTAAAACCTCGTCAAGCAAAAACCCAGTGGGAAAAATGTCTTGATCGTATGGAAAAGAGTACAGCATCTAGACACATCCAGTTTAGACTTCATCCTTTGAATCTATCCTCTCATATGATCGTTACATTTGATCATAGGGCTACTAAGGTGACCTTTCCATCGATCCCTGAAATCGTACATCTTGTTACCTCGTTAAAAACCTTTCCAAGTGATAAAAACCATGTGGAAAAAATGATCCTTGGAAGGAAAATAGTATAACGTATGGTGTGGATGTAAGACTCCCCCTCAAGTCTACATCTCCCCCTAATTTGTACATCAATCAAGTAGTTATTGCCTCATTAAAAACTTCGCCAAGTAACAAAACCCAATGGGAGAAAATGAACCTTGGTCAAAGAAAAGAGTACAACACATGTGATTAAGTTTCTTTATAAATCACCATTTCCTTGTGATCTTTACATCAATCTCGGAATTTGGAAAAATCTTTAGCTCCCCCTAATGCTTACATTCATATATCGTTGCCTCGTTAAAAACCTTGCCAAGTAACAAAACTTAGTGGGAAAAATAAACCTTGGTCTAAGGAAAAGAGTGCAACCTATGTGAGTATGTTCCCTTATATCACACATATTTCCCGTTATGATCATTTCATCAATCACGGGGATTTACAAGTTACATTATGTTCATAAATGTAAGTATGTTCATAAATGTAAGTATGCTCATCAGTGACAGTACTTAACCGCTAGTTCCTCACAAGTGTAGAATAATAGTTCTTAATCATATACACTCACGGACCGATTCATGCAAAGCAATAATCATGTCGTGAAGGAGGTAGCCAAAAGGGGTTTGCTTAGTCGATTTTCAAAACATAAGCAAGTCATACCAACACATACTTTGTGGTAGTTGCTTCGGCACCAGCATTTACTTTAGCATTTGTCTTTTCGTAAGCAGCTTCCTTTGCCTGCTTGTAGGGAAAGAATAGTCCTAAGTCAATAGTTTCTTTTAAGTATCAGAAGATATTCTTGATACTATTCCATTGATGTTGCGTCGATGCTGAACTAAATCTAGTTAGCAAATTAATTGAGTGATATTAGTTTGTGTACATTGAGCCAAGTACAATAATGCGCTATTACACTCAAGTAGGTAATTTTAGCTCCCAAAACTCTTCATCACTTTCCTTTAGACGAAATGGATCTTTCCTTTGCATCCAAATGTTCGACCTATCATGGGGTGCTAGTCGTGTAATATCCGCAAATTCGATTTCCAGTAATTTTCTTTTTTTGGCAAGAGACCGTTTTGATGACTCTCTTGGGACCGTTTCGTCATTTTGAGAATGATTAATTCTGTACTTTTTGCCATCCGAGATCCTTTCGGTGCCATTTTGTTGAGTTCCGTGCTTCATAGCGACTTTTCCGCACTCGAGTTCGATTCTTGCGAATCTCGTTCGAAACTACTATTTTGAGTTTCCCGTAAGTCCGCTTAACTTTGTTAGACATGTTGTGAACTTTGGTTTGGTTATTCGATCACGTATCGTGATTTTCGGGCATTTTGGGCCATTTTGTAATTTACCTAAAGTTGTGGGTATCCACATTCGTATTTGTTGCCTTGATCGATTTTCGTGTTTATTTGGTTGCGTGTGATTCATTGTCGTGTGGTATTTCGTTTCGGATCGATGATGTTGTCCGCGAGCATTTCGTCGTGTTCGTTCCGTGCGTTTTTGGAAACCGAATCATCGGGTCATGGCGGCTGGGCACTGGCCGGACGGGTGCGGCAGGCACTGTCGGGAGTGTTGGGCACTGGCCGGGCGGACGCGGCAGGAACCGGCGTAGCGCGCGCTACTGCCGGAAGACTGCGCACGCTAGCTCGGCAGGAGTAGCGCACGTTATGCGGCCGGCCAGCGCACGCTATCGGGCTAGGCAGAGAGGTCCCTGGAGTTCTGGACTCGGGAAGGATCGGCAGGTAGCGCATGTTACTGTCGGTCGTGGCGCGCACTAATCGGCATGTGTAGCGCATGTTGTCGGCCGACTAGCGCACGTTACTTGGTCGAGCAGTTTAGTCCAGAGGGTTCTGGACATGTCGGCTAGCACGCGCTAGCGTCCGCGCAGCGCACGCTATCGGGGTCGGGCAGGCGAGTCCCGGTCGGCAGGTCGGGTCAACAGTGCCGGGTCATGCGGGGCCCGGACGAGGGTTCTGGGCGATACTGGCCGATAGCGCACGCTACTGCCGGAAGGCTAGCGCACCTAGGCCGTGCCAGTATAAATATGGCTGAGCAGTCATATTTTCATCCGTTTTTCATTTCCATCTTCTCATTTCCGCGGCTGGAGGCTTGGTGGTCAAGGAGGAATGTTGTCAAGCAATTAATCCATGAAGTTTGGAAGTTCATATCATTGATTAATCATCCTATAACATCCTTTGATCCAGCGAATCAAGATTAGATTTCCTAGAACCCTATCTTTGGGAAATTTTGGGGTTTTTGGGTTTTGTCCGATTCGTTCCGAATTGTTGATTAATCCATGATGGGTATGATTAATCTTAGTGTTATTCATGTGTTTAACATCATTTAATCCGTTGTTCTTCGCCGAATCAAGGTATATTTCTTGATTTTCCTTCGGGTTGACTTTTTAGGGGATTGGTTCTTGATTTCGTTTTCCATAAGTTTTTGATGAATCGATTGTTGTTAAATGATGTTGTTAAGCATATCCTATGGATTGAACATCCATATTTCGGTTGGGAATTCCATTTTCATATTTTGTCGGGTCGATTCATATTCTTGGCCGTTTTGGGGGAAACCCTTGAACTTCGTCGTTGTTCCTTGAATTCAGCGGCTTGGGGTTGTACTTTGGAAGTCATTCTCGTTGTTATTGTTGTTGTTCGTAGTTTATTGTCATGGGTTTTCATTCGGTGGAGTCGTCGGGTTCGTAGTCGGTTCGTGCCATCCTACCTCGGCCAATTCTCCGCGTCGTGGTTAACCGAGGCAAGTACCTTATCCATATAATTCTTATTTTTTGGATACGATGATTGGTGAATGCCTTAGTATGTTGTTGGATTGTTTGAGACGAACTTTCAAAAGATTTGTTTTAGCCTCGTTAAAGGCTCACTTTCAAAACGCGTGTCTCTTGTGAATGTTGTGTCTCGTGAACGGTTAAGTGAACCCTATGAATATGCTTGGTGTTGTTGTTGTGCTTTGATAATGTATATATATATATATATATATATGCATATATTATCTCATTTTGGTACGTTGTGATTTGACAATGGTGTCGTGCTTTGTGTTTGTTGCATTTGGGTGAATTGCTTGGATATCCTTGGTGTGACATGTTGATTGTGTGATTTGTGAATATATTTCGCTCATCTTGGGAGGGTCTGACGGGGCCACTGAGGGAATCCAATGGTACTCGCCCTGGATTCACGAGTGGTGTGTATGTTTTGTGAATGTATTTTACTCACCTCGGGAGGGTTCGACGGGTCCACGGAGGGAATCCAATGGTAATCGCCCTGGATTCACGAGTAAAACTTCACGAGTTGGTGTATATGATTTCAAAAACGCATTCTGCTCACCTTGGGAGGGTCCAACGGGGCCACGAAGGGAATCCAATGGTATAGCCCTGGATTCACGAGTTGGTGTTGTATTTTTGTGACCAAGATTTGCGTATCTTGGGCGATTATATTGTATTGATTTTATGTCCGTCGAGGACACGTGATGTGGGTTTTAACCCAGTGAATTTTTGTTGGTTTTCTATTTGCGAAAACAAAACCTTTGGGCTGTGACCCTGTTGATTTTGGAAAGAGAAGAATTTGATAATCCTAAGTTGTTTTCTATTAAAACTCTTGATGGCATTTTAAATCATTTTATAAATTGTTTCTCTTGACTTGGGATCTTTCGATTTTGGAAAGCTTTACCTAAACTCTTGCCTCGGGAAGTATTTTCATCATGTTTAAATCTTTGAGGATTCCTGGTTATTGTTATTCTTGGAACTTGAATTGTATGACTCGTATTTTTGCACTTTGTACTTGCACTAACAAAATAGTGGAATTTTGCTAACCCCCGAGAAATCGGGGGGTGGATGTCTGTATTGCATTCAGGTTTTGGAGCATAGCACAAGGTCGGCATGAAGGATGATGAAATATGAACGATACTAATCACACGAGGACCCGTTGATGTCGTATTATTTTGGTTGTATTTTATTTTCTGCTGCAGTATTCTTTCCCCGTTGTACGGGAGTGTGTTATACTCGACCCCTGCGTGGGCATGTGTTGTGATTGAGTTGTATGTATTTATTGAAAGACCAAATCGGTCTACTGAGTCATTTTGCCTTAAAGGCATTGTTGAGATGTTCGTTGTTGTTACCAGTCTGGTAGATCCTTGAGGAAAGGTTCTATGGCGTGTAATATCCCTGAGCGGATTGGGGGTGTTACATAAATGGTATCAGAGCTTAGGTTGTGGAAACCTAGGCTGTCGGGTTTAGTGGTTGTTGTGTCAATATTTATCCACCTCGACAGGCGATCGACTACAAGGCCGAGCAACCGAGTCCACAACCAATCAAACTATGGCGGACTCGCCTAACCAAAGATACCAGGCCACCTTCGTGTATCTAGCGATCGACTTCAAAGGCCATCGCCCCTTGGCACCTAGCGATCGACTCTGACGCCCGACTTAAGATGATCGTCCTTTTCCACAGACAGAGACCATCGTCTGTCAAAGTCCACGAAGTCTGGATCTCAAAGCAGCGCCCATGTGCAGATCCCCGACTGGCGCCGCGTTTCATGGATCGTTGACCACAGCCTGTCACCACCTTCTCACCTACCGACAAGCCCGCCGAAAGGTATAAGGTGGGACCGCCCGTGACAGCAACTCAGACGCGTGCAGACTTCTCATTGGACCGCACAGCTGACTGCCAGCAACTCCTGCAGACTATAAGGAGACAAGCCCATGTGCTAAAAGACGATCGCCCGCTTATTATAATACAGCAAAGGCGATCGCCCAGCAGGTCCAAGTGCTATAAATAGAGAACTTCCTTCTACTGGAAAAAGGTTCCGCATTCAGTTCATGAATTCTTCATTCGGTTCACACATTCTCCATTAAGTTTAGAGAAAATACATACAATCATACATTCTATCAAGCTCCCAGCTTCCTCTCCCGAATCTACCTCAGGATTTCTCTCTTAGTACCTCTCATCCAGAAGACGGTCGGTAGAGGCAAGAAGTCTCCACAGTGCAGATTCAAAGGGACTCACGAGCCCAGGAGCTCAAACATACGGCTAATACACGTCGTGAGAGACTGTCGATCTCTCACCGCCGTCGCAACTCATCAACGTTGTTACAAGAACTCAAAGAGCATCATATCTGGTTCTTCCGGCAATCTACACGCTCACAAGCTAAGATAACAAGGGTCTTTACACTCATTGTAATTGAACTCTTACATTAATACTTGTATCCCCGAATATTTGTATTAATAATATCTCGCGAGAGCATTCAAGATCGGGACTAACAATCCCGGCAAATCTTCTATTATTTACTTTTCCCACGGAAGTGTTCTCGCATTTGTTTGCTATCCATCCATTCCAGCAATATCTATCTCCGGATAATATTTTGGGTAGCAACAATTGGCGCTAGAAGGAGGGCACATCTATACCTTCATTTTTATTCCTACCGTCCCGAAGAACACTCACTGTTCTCGGGGCATATACTTGAAGTGACACTCACTGCGCTTCAAAGAAAGCCTTCAGAATCATGACGTCTGCTACTACATCGAAGAGAGCCGCTCTCCGAACCGCCGGACACCATATCCCGGCTCAATCTGAACCCCAGCCGACGGCCGGGGGAAGCCACGGCAACGCGAGACTCTCGATCCCGCACCTGAGGAATGGCCCCAACCTCTCACTAGACCAGTTCCAAACTGAGGAACAGATCGAGGAGGCTATGGCCATCCTAAAGGAGCGACGGAGAGCATGCGCGTCGCCCGCAATAACTCCATCGACCATCCGCCGCATGGGCAAACGGAAATTCAATGGGCTACTGGGCGAGCGATCGTTAGAAAGCCCCGATTCGCGAGAAAAGGCTCTCACACGGCCGGACGGGTCCGTATTCAGTCGCTTGGGACGCGACCCATCATGGCGACCGGGGCATTCTGGTCCCAACCACGAAACGACGGAATCTGAATCCTTCACCAGGAGTTCGGCATACCCGACTCCCAGCTAAACACCAGTCTACCGTTTGGATCCCGCTCCGATCGCCAGAGGATCAATACTTGATTGCCTTGGCTCCCGCTCCGAGCGCCGAACCACGAGCAGCCAGGCAATGACGATGGCCGGTATGCAACGCCAGCTCGACGAGATGAAATCACTCTTGGATACTGGGGCAAGCACCAGTAGAAAGATCATCGAACCGACCGAGCCAGTCGCGGTCCACATCGAGCTCGCCCCCGTGCAACCAAGGATCGCTCCTCCCAAAACACCTTTGTATGAAGGGAGATAGGACCCCGAAACCCACCTAAGTAAATTCCGAATTTACATGACCGGGTGTGGGGCAACAGATGCAACCAAGTGCCGAATCTTTCCATTAACATTGGGCGATCTGGCCCATAGGTGGTACGTCTCACTACCACCACGATCGATCATCTCCTTTGAGAAACTGGCGAATGACTTCACGTCATACTTCGCCACCAAGGTCGCCAGACCAGAAGGCCCCCACCGCATGATGAAAATCAGGCAGGGGGAAGCCAAAACCGACGCAGATTACATCAACCGAGTGGACGAAATCATCCTCACCGGCAAACCCGTCAGTGACGAGCTCGCTCTCTATTCAGTCATGGGGGGATTCTACGGTCACTCACCCATGTTTAGACATCTCACCAAAGATATCCCCCCAACCTACGCGATCTTCCGCGCTAAGGCTGCCGACTTTCTGGCCAGGCAAAGGCTACTCACCCTCCGCCTAGGTGAGGAAACGCCTCCTCCTGCACGAAAAACGACGATCACCAAAGCCAAAAAGACGGTCGCCACGCCATCCGGCGGCCTCAGGGCCATCGAGGATATGGAAGCCCATCTCCTCCACAAGTTCAACCGAACTCCGGCCCATATTTTCTACGCCATCAAGGGGAGCGGACCGCTAAACAGACCAAAGGCTATAAGGGACCATGGTTATCTGGACCACAATCAATATTGTGCCTACCACAAGAGTCCCGGACACAACACCAACCAATGCCGCGACCTCCTCAAACAGCTCTGGAGATTGTTCGAGGAGGGCAAGTTGAATAGTTTATTGGATTAGCCGGAGCCCCTACCAATCCCCCAACACGATCGTCCGAGTCGAACGCGAACAGGCTGGAAAGCTCATACGAGCCGACCCCTCGATCAACCTCGACGACCGTCCCTACATGCTTCAATCAAGAGAAGGGAACTTCGGAAGTCTCTCCCCGATTTCCCACCTCATTGAACAAAGGCTACTGCCTGAGCTAACGCTTCAAAAAACTGGAGGACTCGCTCGCCATCTACAGTTCCTCATCTAACATTTTGGACTAAGGCACGAGATTTCCTCCCCCGCACAACGTACACCGTCGAAGGTCGGCATTTAACATGACGATCCGAGGTGGAAGAGTGCAGCCATGGTCCTGGTGGTCGATGAAACCGACTTCTTAGGCCATGCAAGGTTCTTTTGGGATGATATCGCTCGCCCTTCGTTTAAATACGAGGCGGGCGTAGTCGAAGGACCCTCCAAACAAATCAGTGGACACGATCGCCCACCCTCGAAGGTCCGTCACTTAGCATGGTGGACCCTTCACGGACAATGCGATGCGTCCCTACCCCCGTCTCAACATATACCGTCGAGGATTGCCATCTAACATGACGATCCGAGGTAGAAAAGAGCTAACAAGCCACAGACGTGGAGTCGATTAATCCGACAACGCCCCGCGCAAGGACTCCTCCAAACCGAGACCGCACGCCCTTCGTTTAAATACGAGGCGAGGCGCAGCCTAACGGAGGACCCTCAAAATAAAATGAGTCACGAGACAGACAATGTCGCTCGCGCACAAGACATGGTCGTGGAGATCGATCCATCGAACTCCGCGATCGTGCACGGTTCCTCAAAAACCGAGATGGACGACCTCCCTCGAGGATTCGACAAAATTGAAGACCGTTCACTCGATGATTTATTTTCGTCCCCTTACTTTCACCAAGTGAACAAAAACAAGGGGGAAGAGTGCGGAGCTATTTAAGCAGCGATCGTCCATATTCAATTACATACAGCGATCGGCATTTTTCAGATGTTCTGCAGCGATCGGATTAGTTGTAAAAGTTATCTATTTGAGTTTACCAATTCGCTTAGACCTACACACGCGACTATCTCTCCTCACACATTTGTACGAAGTCAAGCAAAAGACTTAAAAATTGCAATCATTCAAGTGATAAATCGAAGAACCAAACGTTCATTACATTACTTGAAGTCTCAAAGGTACATACGTGGTCGCCCGAAGGCCTAAGTACTACAAAAAAAGAGCTACAAAATTACAAGGCAAGAAAAGCTAAAACAAACAAAAATGAAGTGCCTCAGGCCCCTGCCTGGCCTTCGCCTTCAACCTCCGGATTGGCCCGCGACCCTCCGTCAGCCTCCGGAGCAGCCTCCCCGTCCTCCAGAGCGTCGGGATGAACAAGGTTCGCAGGAGTCGGATACCAGCTCAAGTCCACACCGATATCCGCGAGATCCAAGATCGGCAAGGAGAAAGTAGGATGGAGAGGATGCTCCAACGCATACGCCTTGAAGTTCTCAGCAAGAGGGCCGACCTCCAACCCTCCCTTAGCTGATCGGATCGAGTCAGCAAATGCCATATATTAGGCAAACTCGCTGACAAACTCCAAGTTAAGAAAGGGATTGGCCTTGGTCGCCTCTACCTCCCCTTTCAGCTCCGCCATCGCCTATTGCGCACCTTGGAGCTCGGCCTCCCTTGCAGCCATCTTTTCCCTCAACTCCGCCAGCTCGCTAGTCAGCCGAGCGACCGTCACCTTCAGTCGATCGGCCTCATTCTCAGCAGCCGTCTGCGAGCGTACGGCTTCTGTCATCCGGTCCCGAAATCGGTCAACCGTCACCCGAGCCATCTCGGCCTCCCGTCTCGCCTGCTCAAGCTCTTGGCTCGCCCGCTTAGCTGCATCCAAGGAGTCCTTCTCCATTGCCACAATCTTGTCGGTGAACTCGGCGTTCTCTTTCCGAGCCGCCTCGAGATCCACCTGCAGGCGAGTAGTGGAAGGACGTCCCTCAAACTCCTGCACAGCCTGGGCAGCCATGGTCGCCGCCTAGAGAGAAAGGGCGAAAGCAGCCTGCATTGTACTCCCAGATCGCTGACGAGCGATCGCATCTAGATCGGTCGTCCAGGCCTTCGGTAAAGCGGAAACGGCCCAGTTGACATATAGCGGGACATCGCAGGCCTGGCGAGGAGATCGGCTCGCCAGAAAATCCCACACCATCGGCGGACAGGATGGATCTGTGCTACGGACCCTACATCAAAACAAAAAGAGTTAACACGTCTCCTACGCGAATGACCAGTTTCAACTCAGCAAACAAAGTTTACCTCTCGGCTTTCTCGGGATCACGACCGAAGTATGGTTTCCCATGAGGGGTCTCAACATCGGCGATCGCCATCTCCCGTAAGAGGGCCGCGGAGGGCGTAGGCTCATTCTCCGGAGGAACAACGGTGATCGGAGGCGCGGTGATCAGCACCTCACTGGCAGGGGCAGAAATTGGAATTTCTCCCGACCTCTGCCGTTTGCGACTCGTCCGAAGTCCCTCCTCCCGAACTTCTTCCTCAGCCACGATCGGATCTATGCGAGGCTCCACCTCCGGGATGATAGGCAACACCACAGGAGGAGATCGAGAGGACTTCTTCTGGCGAAGGCGACCCAAAACTCCAGGGTTCGACATAGCTATCTCCAATGGGGGCTCCAGAAAGCAAGGAAAATGAACCTCTACAATGAGGACAACCAAACCACAATTACACCTATCTTCCATCAAGACGATCGCCCAACAAATGGAGATCGTAGAAATTCGTACCTGAGACCGAGAGATGTCTCGGGAAATGGAATAGCCGAGCGGACAGCCAACGACTCTCCCTATTGATCCGTTGAGTGTCTAAGTCGTCGTCTGGCAAACTTCTTATCCGCTTCCAGACGACCAGGAAATCAAAAGGCAGCTCCTCGATCGCCAGAATATGGAAACCTGCAAAAACGAAATCAAATTAGATCAGTTCAGAACATATCCGAACAAAGAGAGAGTTTGAACCATTACCGGGATTCCTCTCCCGAAAGCTAGTGGGGATCTCCAGCTCGCCAGTGGGGTTGTCGCTCGCTGAGGCTCTCCAGGCACCGGAGACCCAGAACCACTTCGCCGGGTCGCCCCGCGCCTTGTTCGGGACTCCAAGGATCACCCGACTGGATCGGCCTTGAATATGATGGCCTCCGACCGACCCTTTCTGAGCTATCAATTTGAACAGGTGGTTTATCTCCGACGGTGAAGGAAGGCGATACAGGCGGTGACTGCCGAACAAGGTAAGAGTACAAATTATCTGGAGCCACGCATTCGGCGTCAACTGGAGTGGCGCCACGTTCCAAGCAGCCAACAGATGGGAGACAGAAAAAGATAGAGGGAAACACAGTACGGCCTCCATAATCGCCTCATTCACGGTGACCATACCCATCGGGAGCTGGTCGGCTCGCTCATTCTCCGCCAGCGCAAATAGATCCACATCTGAAGTAACGTGGAATCTCGGCCTCCAGACGGCCAGATCTTTCCTGGTCTCCGAGCTCCTGATTTGGCCAAGAGACCACATAGATCGCTGCGCAGCCCGAAACTGCGACCGTTTAGCAAACTGGTAAGGGTGAGCGATCGAATACTCCCGGAAATCGAATCTTGGAGACGGACCGGCCAGCCTCTCCATAATCTCAGCAAAGGCCACATAGGCCTGGCCAAAGGCACTATGCCGCTCCCAATAGGCCCTCACCGCCAGATCTCTCTCCATCTGCGAGCGCCTGTGTTCAACGGCCGCCTCCTTAGCCACGTTGGCCTCATTGAACAACGCCTCGACTTCCGCAGGGTCGATACCGGCCCGATTAGCCTCAGCGGCCGTCTCCAGATGGAAATCTGCGGAGGATCCTCCCTAGATATTAGAAGTCCCAGCGGCGGAGGAAGTGCCCTTTTCCCAACGAAGAAGACGTTCCAGACATTCTCGAATTTAGAAAAGGAGAAAATGAGTGTTCGTCTTACCCAAGATTGAATCGATCGACGATCGGCAGCAAGATCTCCAGAAAAATCTTCAGCAAAAGTCTTCTTCTCCGATAAAATGCATAAGGGTTTTAACACTACAGCCCTGCGCCTTTTTATAGGAAGTGGCAGGGACTTCAATGCAATTAAGGAGAGTCTCAGGGGTTGAAATGCAACCGTCGCATTTATTGACCCCCTTGAAACCCGCGTACGCGTCTTTTCTAGGACGCGTCAGACGAGGAGTCATAAATGACCATCGGCCTCCCCCAATAGGAAACCGACATGTGCCCCAGAGACTTTTCCGCATCCGCTGCCATTTCCCGCTCTTTTCAGCGACCTATCAGGTCGTCCGAAGTCAGAATCAATCAGCTCAAAGACGATCGCCAGTTCAGTAAAATGCAGAGTCACTCGTCATAATTCAGCGATCGCCAGCAGAACCACCTCACCCCACGTTTCCAACGAAGGAGCAAGCTGGGGGGCAATTGTTATGTCAAGATTTATCCACCTCGACAGGCGATCGACTACAATGCCGAGCGACCGAGTCCATAACCAATCAAACTATGGCGGACTCGCCTAACCAAAGATACCAGGCTACCTTCGTGTATCTGGCGATCGACTTCAAAGGCGATCGCCCCTTGGCACCTAACGATCGACTCTGACGCCCGACTTAAGACGATCGTCCTTTGCCACAGACAGAGACCATCGTCCGTCAAAGTCCACGAAGACTGGATCTCAAAGCAGTGCCCATGTGCAGATCCCCGACAGGCGCCGCATTTCATGGATCGTTGACCATAGCCTGTCACCACCTTCTCACCTACCGGAAAGCCCGCCGAAAGGTATAACGTGGGACCGCCCGTGACAGCAACTCAGACGCGTGCAGACTTCTCATTGGACCGCACAGCTGACTGCCAGCAACTCCTGCAGACTATAAGGAGACAAGCCCATGTGCTAAAAGACGATCGCCCGCTTATTATAATACAACAAAGGCGATCGCCCAGTAGGTCCAAGTGCTATAAATAGAGAACTTCCTTCTACTGGAAAAAGGTTCCGCGTTCAGTTCACGAATTCTCCATTCGGTTCACACATTCTCCATTAAGTTCAGAGAAAATACATACAATCATACATTCTATCAAGCTCCCAGCTTCCTCTCCCAAATCTACCTCAGGATTTCTCTCTCAGTACCTCTCATCCAGAATACGGTCGGCAGAGGCAAGAAGTCTCCACAGTGCAGATTCAAAGGGACTCACGAGCCCAGGAGCTCAAACATACAGCTAATACACGCCGTGAGAGACTGTCGATCTCTCACCACCGTCGCAGCTCATCAACGTTGTTACAAGAACTCACAGAGCATCATATCTGGTTCTTCCGACAATCTACACGCTCACAAGCTAAGATAACAAGGGTCTTTACACTCATTGTAATTGAACTCTTACATTAATACTTGTATCCCCGAATATTTGTATTAATAATATCTCGCGAGAGCATTCAAGCGCGGGACTAACAACCCCGGCAAATCTTGTGTTATTTACTTTTCCCACGGAAGTGTTCTCGCATTTGTTTGCTATCCATCCATTCCAGCAATATCTATCTCCGGATAATATTTTGGGTAGAAACAGTGGTGTCTGTTGAGTTTTTGTCTTGTCAGATTTTGTCTACCTGAGTCGTGTCGCGACGCGTCGTCTGAGTTTGTTGGTCGTGATTAGTATCATGGGGCGATCATCATCTTCATGCGACCTGTGGCCGTAAGTCTCCCTTCTTTGTTTTGTGCCTCGTGTGACACGAGCTATCTGTTTGATTATTTGTTAAGTGATGGAATCTTCATGCAGATTTTTGGTTTCGTGATGCGTTCGTGTGATTCTCATATTTCGTTTATATGGGGAGTGTTGTCATTATTTATGTCCTTTTGACTAGGATATTTGACTGTTTGTTTTCGGTAAAAGACAGATTTTGTCTTGGTTTTAAAGGAGTTGATGCGTGTATTATGATTGTATGTAAGTGAATGTCGATACGTGTGAGTTTTAGGCATTCTGGCCTATTGGATTTTTGAAAATCTTGAGTGTCTTAGAAAATAAAATTCGAGACGTACTTTTAAATGGATTGTATTTTCAGGGCGCCTACTAGCGCAACTATCTATTTCAAAATTCTTCTACTTTGAGGACCAAAATATTTTGAGATATTTTCAATTATTTTTAGAAATGCAGTTGCATAGACCCAAAGGTCGAATATTTCTGAAAGTTTCAATTTAAAGGAAAGTGTCCTCGTTTTATCAAATGCAAGATGGTTTTCAAAGTCTCGATAATGGTGTTTGTACAACTTTTTGAAATTGTGATACTCAAGATCAACTGATGTTTCCAAATTGTTTTCAAAAGGTGGTTTTCGTTTTTAAAACCTATCATTCTTGTTTGCGGTCCGGGAATGTATATGTGATATTCGCATTATCGTTAGAATGTAGCTCCCGAGTATGATGGAATCGGTGGCGTGAACATTGAGTCGTTTGCCATGCAATTGTTGTGATGCCCTCTGTGAGAGGTGAGATGTTGGTATTGAATGTTGTCGCTTTGTGATGATTTGTGTGTTATCGCACCAGTGCGAGCTGTTAGAACTTGAGTTTGCACGTTTGTGTAAATGCGTGATTGTTTCATGCTGTTTTGTGATTATGTGTTGGTTATTGTTTGGGCCGTTGAGATCGCCGAACGATGCCGTCGTTGCTGTGGTGTTGATGTGTGTGTTGCTTTATGATAGTAACCATCGTATGTGTTGCGTGATACGATTTTCTGTTGTGCCGAGCTGGCATCTCAGGTTTGTTGTTCGGCGCTGTTATATTCCATCATACCTAGTAGTTATATTCGGTATGCCGAGCCGAGGTGCTTCAACCGTATTGTGCCGGTGGCATGTACGTACAAATTGTCCTTCTCGTCAGCAATGCATTTTAAGTGTGAACCTCGGAGTTATTTTTCGACCGTTGTTGTTTGATCATTGTTATTTGATCGTTGTTGTTCGATCGGGGTTGTCTGACTGTTGTTGCCTGATTTCGTACCGCGAAGAATCGTCGTTCACCATTAGTTTATTGTTTCGAGTGTGGCCAGATGGGGCACCGAGCCGTGCAATGCGAGACGGTAACTGAGAGATTTGGGGATCGAGGTTACGTCCCTACTCCAAAAGGACACAGAGATGCCTAGTGTGATTTTTGAGAATTTCGGCATAGTCCGAACTGTTTATGATTGTCCTTGTGAACCGTTTTGTGTTTAATTGCTGTTTTCTCGATTGTGCGTGTTTCTTTGTAATAGGTGCTTAGTGTTTTGTGGTTGTTCGGATAATTGACTTGACTGTATTATCTATTTGATGACGCTTGTCACTTGTTGGTTTTATTATATCCCTAACGGCGACGTTGTGTTGGTCGTCGTGGAGCGTATTTTCACGCCGTATATTCCTTTGTGTTGCTTGTAACGTTTCGCCGTTGGGCGTAAGTTACGTGTTTCTTGTGTATCTCGTTGAGTTTTCCTGGCGGGATATTGTTTCTTCCTACTTGTTTGAAGTTTCGGGACGAAACTTCTTTTAAGGAGGGTAGTATGGAATATCCGCAAATTCGATTTCCGGTAATTTTCTTTCCTTTGGCGAGAGTCCATTTTGACGACTCGCTTGGGACCGTTTCGTCATTCTGAGAATGATTAATTCTGCACTTTTTGCCATCCGAGATCGTTTTGGTGCCGTTTTGTTGAGTTTCGTGCTTCGTAACGACTTTTCCGCACTCGAGTTCGATTCTTACGAATCTCGTTCGAAACTACTGTTTCGAGTTTCACGTAAGTCTGTTTAACTTTGTTAGACGTGTTGTGAACTTCGGTTTGGTTATTCGATCACGTATCGTGATTTTCGGGCATTTTGGGCCATTTTGTAATTTACCCAAAGTTGTGGGTATCCACATTCGTATTTGTTGTCTTGATCGATTTTCGTGTTTATTTGGTCGCGTGTGATTCATTGTCGCGTGGTATTTCGTTTCGGATCGACGATGTTGTCCGCGAGCATTTCGTCGTGTTCGTTCCATGCATTTTCGAAAACCAAATCGTCGGGTCATGGCGGCTGGGCACTGGCCGGACGGGTGCGGCAGGCACTGTCGGGAGTGCTGGGCACTGGCCGGGCGGACACAGCAGGAACCGGCGTAGAGCGCGCTACTGCCGGAAGACTGCACATGCTAGCTCGGCAGGAGTAGCGCACGTTATGCAGCCGGCCAGCGCACGCTATCGGGCTGGGCAGAGAGGTCCCTGGAGTTCTGGACTCGGGGAGGATCGGCAGGTAGCGTACGCTACTATCGGTCGTGGTGCGCGTTAATAGGCATGTGTAGCGCACGCTGTCGGCCGACTAGCGCACGTTACCTGGTCGGCGCTTTAGTCGAGAGGTTACGGGCCAGTCGGCTAGCGCGCGCTAAGCGTCACGCAGCCGCACGCTTCTCGGGTCGGGCAGGCGAGTCCCGGTCGGCAGGTCGGGTCGACAGTGCCGGGTCATGTGGGGCCCGGCCGAGGGTTCTGGGCGATACTGGCCGATAGCGCACGCTACTGCCGGAAGGTTATCGCACGCTAGGCCGCGCCAGTATAAATATCGCTGAGCAGTCATATTTTCATCGGTTTTTCATTTCCATCTTCTCATTTCCGCGGCTGGAGGCTTGGTGGTCAAGGAGGGATGTTGTCAAGCAATTAATCCACGAAGTTTGGAAGTTCATATCATTGATTAATCATCCTATAACATCCTTTGATCCAGCGAATCAAGGTTAGATTTCCTAGAACCCTATCTTTGGGAAATTTTGGGGTTTTGGGGTTTTTGTCCGATTCGTTCCGAATTGTTGATTAATCCATGATGGGTATGATTAATCTTAGTGTTATTCATGAGTTTAACATCATTTAATCCGTTGTTCTTCGCCGAATCAAGGTATATTACTTGATTTTCCTTCGGGTTGACTTTTTGGGGGATTGGTTCTTGATTTCATTTTCCATCCGTTTTTGATGAATCGATTGTTGTTAAATGATGTTGTTAAACATATCCTATGGATTGAACATCCATATTTCGGTTCGGAATTCCATTTTCATATTTTGTCGGGTCGATTCATATTCTTGGCCGTTTTGGGGGAAACCCTTGAACTTCGTCGTTGTTCCTTGAATTCAGCGGCTTTGGGTTGTACTTTGGAAGTCATTATCGTTGTTATTGTTGTTGTTCGTAGTTTATTGTCGCGGGTTGTCGTTCGGTGGAGTCGGCGGGTTCGTAGTCAGTTCGTGCCATCCTACCTCGGCCAATTCTCCGCGTCGTGGTTAACCGAGCAAGTACCTTGTCCATACAATTCTTGTTTTGTGGATACGATGATTGGTGAATGCCTTAGTATGTTGTTGGATTGTTTGCGACGAACTTTCAAAAGATTTGGTTTAGCCTCGTTAAAGGTTCACTTTCAAAATGCGTGTGTTTTATGAATATTGTGTCTCGTGAATGGTTAAGTTGTAATATCCGGATTTATTACGATGTATTTCATCTGTATTCGAACCCTATATTATTCGGATTTGGGGTTTTGATTATTGGAGTATGATATATCTTGCATTAATATCATTGTACATAAGTATAGAAGCATACAAAATTTCTCATGCAAACTCGTGATAGCGCACGCTAAGAAGGTATCTTAACGCGCGCTATCGGACTACTATTAGCGCACGCTATGCAGATAGGAGTTGCGTGCGCTAAGAACTCAATTATTGAGCGGGACGGCTAGCACATGCGCCAGCCGGGACATGGGTCCGGATAAGATTCCCGCGGACGAACCCGGACAATTCTGAAGTCAACCATTATTAGCGCACGCTAAGGAATGCTTAGTAGCGTGCGCTAACTTGTTAAAATGCAGAATATTATAAATGGGACAACAACCGTTTTGGCTTACATTTTACTCGTCCCTTCTGCATTCCTGAGAGGCCAGAGAGCTGAGATAACCCTCCTACATACTTAGAACACATATTGTTGGTGTTTATATATTGGTTATCACTTGGGAGTAATCATTGAAGTGGAATAGCACCTTGGAGTAGCATACAACCAACCGGAGTCGGATTCTACCTTACGGTTCAATGATTTTCATCATATTAAGGTATGTTCAATCTATCTCCACGCTTAGAGTTGGATTCTAACGATTTGGATGATCATGTTAACAAGATATGGATTTTCATAGATGAATTATCCAAGTATATCATGTTGGAATATTGAGATGATTAAGCCTTAAGTACCTTGATTATGATCATCATGATTCGAATCTTATTACATTGAAAATGTATAAGGAAGCTTCTATCATTGGTAATCCGAATCTAGTAAATGACTTTATAGCAATCTTGGACTTGACTTTAACATCATTATTGTTAGATAAATCTAAGGATTGATCATGGAAGGATTTATCTAATATAGATGGAACGTTTAAACAACTACAGCATGATGTTTTCGATGGATATAAGGTGTTTGATATCAACCGTTAAGCTTTTCGAATTGTCGTATGAAGATTTGTAGTTGGAATGGAATATGGTTTTATATTGGTATGCATATCCTTGAATCCGAAGTTGTCTTTATCCTTAAAATCATTCATAAGGGTATGAACATGATAGTCATGGAGGTAACATGAATTATCACGGAAGATTTCATTGTTTTGATCATGATGAGAACAGTTTACTGCTCAGCAGTAAACTGCCATGCATAGATAGCGCACGCTATGCTATGAAGATTAACATGCGCTATCGAGCACGAGTTATCATACGCTACATTTGGTATGTAACGTACGCTAAGCCATCAGACGAGTCAGTCGACTGATCAGTGAAGTATTGACCATACATAGTTAGCGTACGCTAGGCTTTGTTGTTTGCGTGCGCTATCGAGCAGACTTAACGCACGCTACACAGAGTACTTAGCGTGCGCTAAGAAGTTCAGGCAGATTGCATTTTATGAACTCTTGGCCGTTAATCGAATTGTTAAACATTCGTACGATGTGAGATAATCCTATATCATTTCTTTTGTTAAGGTTTTGTCTCGTTACGTGATTGATTGAGGAGGAGGACCTTCGAGTGTTCATTTTCGTGGAAGTGTTATTCTTGTCTTCAAATCGAGGCAAGTACCTTAATTGTTTTATGTATTGTTGTTATACATATTGTCGTGCATGTATGTCGTTATTGTATGTCCACCTCGTGTTGGTCCGACGGGATCATCGGGGGATCTATGCTAGCGTGCGCTGGATCATCGGACGGGTTTTTCCACCACGGGTTGGTCTGACAGGATCATCGTGGGTTCTAGGCAGTGAACGCTGGATCGACGGAATTACCATGTGTATGTTATGATATCATGTTGTGATTATCAGTTGTTTTTATGAGTTTCTCGTAGGAGAAGACTCGTTGGTATTTTGTCATTTATGTTATTATTCTTCGTGAGATATGAATAATATGTTGTGGTACTTGTACTAGCATCGTTGTGCTAACCCCTTCGGGGGTGAACATTTTGTTTATGTTCAGGATCCAGGAGAGCGGGAAAACAACCACTGGAGCTGCATGACGACGAGGGTGCAGAGTGATGTTTCGGTCGGGTTTATTTACCTGTTGTTTATTCGTTATTTCAATAAGTACTCGAGTACGAAGTTATTTGTGATGGATTTGAATTTGGTGATGTATTATTGAGTTCCTGTTGAACAATTATACTTTCAATATTTGGTAAGAACTGTTGTATCTTAATTCCGTGATTTCCATTCGTTAGTACCTTTTAATGTCTGTTCAATTCTTCAGCCTTGTAAATCCTTATGTAAAGGATTTACGGCGCTGTAATATTCCTGAATATATCGGGGGTGTTACAGAATATGGTATCGGAGCTAAGATTATGGATATCTTGGCCGTTGGGTTAAAATAGGGGTCATTTATGTCTTTTGAGGTAACCGGCCGTGAATGACATCACTGCACTGCCTACGTCTTCATGCGAACGGTGGTTGTAAGTTCCTAAACTCTATCTCGTTCTTTACATGTTGTGTCTCTTTATACTCGAATATTAGAACGATGTTGTTTCCTGTATATCGAGTATTTATGCTTACAGTATGTTGAGAGGCGGACATGGACGTGGTCGCGGTCGTGGACGCGGACGAAGAAATGCTGAAAGGGAAGCGTCGCCTTCTGATCAGGCCAGTCATAGCTCAGGCGAGCCGAAACAATCTATTAATAATGAACCAGATCCTGCTGTACCAGAGATCCTTCGTCAAGTGGTGAACCATGACTCAGTTCGCCCAAGTCGTGGACCGAATGCAAGTAGCGGTGGGACTACAGCAGGGAGAGAGACAGCAAGGGATCCCAGACATGGGAAATCGAGGTGACTGGTGGCTGCAAGAGGTGGCGAAGATGCAACCACCCAAATTCGACGGTATTTCTGAGACTCCCACCTGGGATCATTGGTTGAAAGAACTGGAGAAAATCTTTTCTGGAATTAACTGCCCAGACGACCGGAGAGCTTCTATCGCTCAATATTTTCTGATAGGGGAAGCGTTCGAATGGTGGGAAGCCATCCGGCATGTAGGCCATGATGCTGATTGGACAGAGTTTAGATTGATGATGGAAGCTCAGTATTGCCCTCGTCCTGTGAGGGAAGCCAAAGTTCGGGAGTTTTTCTCCGCTCAGCCTTCTGATGTGCCAGTATCCCAGGCGATTAAGACGTTTAACCAACAGCTGGCATTTGTTCGACATCCGGTCGTAATGATGCGTAAATGATGATCCATTTCGATATGAGAATGAAACCAAAATCCAGGTACATGTCCGGATTTGAATGTACCACACTCCGCCAATACCAGATAAGGCATTGGCATATGAGATCAAGGAAGCCATGGAGAAATTTGCGAAACCAAGAAATGTAAAGTCTCTGGTACTTTTACGAGCACAAGAACAATGGGCCCCGTAAGGCCCAGCTTATCCTTTCACTCTTTAAAGAAACCTCCGCACCCGATTAGGAGCGGAAAGAACTTTGAGCGACATCAACTATTACCGATGTTACAAGGAAATGCTTTAATCGCGCTTGACGGGCACTATCGACGGAATTGCCCCCTTCCTGCCATGACTTGTTTCGATTGTGGACGAGAGGGACATCGGGCAGTGTTTTGTGAAGAGGCTGCAAAGTCTTTTAGAGCCCGTACACCACAGCCAGACCAGAAGGAAGCCAGTATCCAACAGACGCAGCAAAGTGTTCAGATGCCTCAGAATTTTGGCCGCGGACGAGGCAGAGGACAATGGGACCGAAAGGGGACATCGAGTGCCGGATCTGCTCCCCCACGTCTGTACGAGATGAGGAGGACAGATGATCAGGATGCTGCTGTCGCATCACGTACTGTCCAGATCCTTTCCCAGTCAGTTAGCATTATATTCGATACAGGAGCTACACATTCTTTTATATCTTTGTCTTGTGTAAATCGTTTGAATATTTCCGGTTTTCATACTTGTGAACCTTATGTTGTTGGTTTACCGAATGGAGAGAGGATTGTCGGAAACTTAGAAACTAGAAATTTCCCTGTATCATTTGGAGGCAGAGAGTGGCTCTCAAATCTGATCATGATAGAAATGCAAGGAGACGACCTGATACTCGGAGACGATTGGCTTAATCGATATGGAACAATTGTAAACTACCGAAGGAGGAATATCTCACTGATCGCTGACGATGGTTCCGAAATAATGTTCGAAGGGTGGAAACCGGGAAGCTCAGGAAAATTGATCAAAGCGATGAAAGCTGTCAGATTGTTGAAACAGGGTTGTATCGGGTACTGGTGTTATGCAATGAAGAAAGAAGACGAAATTGTGGAACTTTCATCCATTCCTGTTGTGAACGAATTACCAGATGTATTTCCTGACGAGTTACCTGGACTACCTCCACGAAGGGATGTAGAATTTACCATTGAGCTGGAACCCAGAGCTACACCAATTTCTAAGGCGCCGTATCGTATGGCACCTACTGAGATGTACGAACTGAAGAAGCAGCTGGAGGAGTTACTGGACAAAGGCTATATTCAGCCAAGCGTTTCACCCTGGGGAGCGCCAGTTCTTTTTGTCCGAAAGAAGGATGGATCGCTCCGACTGTGTATTGACTATCGAGAGCTGAACAAGATGACGATTAAGAACAAGTATCCGTTGCCACGGATTGATGATCTGTTTGACCAGTTGCAAGGGGCAACAGTATTTTTTAAAATCGATCTGAGATCAGGATATCATCAGCTGAGGATTAAGGAATCTGATGTTCCGAAGTCAGCGTTCAGAACTCGCTACGGACATTATGAGTTTGTAGTAATGCCGTTTGGTCTCACTAACGCACCTGCTGTATTTATGCAATTGATGAACCGTGTGTTCATTGAATTTTTGGATAAATTTGTGGTCGTGTTCATTGATGACATTCTGGTGTATTCTAAGAGCCCGGAAGAACATGCGCAGCATTTGCAGATTGTATTGGAACTTTTGAGAAACGAGCAATTGTACGCCAAACTTTCTAAGTGTGAATTCTGGCTAAAGGAAGTAATGTTCCTCGGCCATGTGGTGTCAGCTAAAGGAGTCCGAGTAGATCCTCAGAAGATCGAAGCAATTATGGATTGAAAGCCTCCAAAGAATGTGAAAGAAGTCCGAAGCTTCTTAGGACTTGCTGGATATTATCTTTGATTCGTGGAAGGGTTTTCTAAAATCTCCCGCCCCCTTACTCGACTCCTGCAGAAAACTCAAAAGTTTGAGTGTAATGAATTGTGTCAGATTAGATTTGATGAATTGAAGAAGAGATTGACGACGGCACCGATTCTATCACTTCCACAGGGAACTGGAGGATTTATAGTTTACAGTGATGTTTCGAACCAAGGACTTGGGTGCGTATTGATGCAGAATGATAAGGTGATCGCTTATGCGTCGCGACAGCTGAAACCTTATGAAGTGAATTACCCAACACATGATTTGGAACTAGCAGTAGTAGTTTTTGCTTTAAAGATCTGGAGGCATTATCTGTACGGGACTCACTGTCAGATCTTTACGGATCATAAGAGTCTCAAGTACATATTCAGTCATAAAGAATTAAACATGCGTCAAAGAAGATGGTTAGAACTGATTAAGGACTATGACTTGGAGATTTTATATCATCCAGGCAAAGCAAATGTAGTGGCCGATGCACTTAGCCGCAAGCCTGTTTCTATTCAGATGCTGGAGACGCTGACCTCCCAACTTAGCCTTCAACGAGAGATGATTCGAGAAGGAATTGAAGTGTGGATACAAAGAGTCCAAGGACAACTGTGCGTGATGGAGATAACTTCATCATTAACCGAAGGAATCAAATCTAAACAGGCAGATGATCCTCTGATGATCCGGTTACGTGATCAAGTGATCAAAGGAAAGGCCCCCGGATTTATAATTCATGATGATGGAGTTTTGAGATTTCAGAACCGACTCTGCATTCCTGATGTTGATGTTCTGAAACAGACGATTATGAAGGAAGCTCACAATTCGCCCTATTCTATCCACCCGGACACCAGTAAAATGTATAAGGACTTGAAGCAGAATTTCTGGTGGGGCAACATGAAGAAAGATGTAGCGGGCTATGTTTCTAAATGCTTGACGTGTCAGCAGGTTAAGATCGAGTATCAGCGGCCTGCTGGAATGTTGAAGCCGCTCCCAATTCCTGAATGGAAGTGGGAGGACATATCGATGGACTTTATCACTAATATGCCAAGAACCAGGACAGGAATGAACATGATTTGGGTGATAGTTGATCGTTTAACCAAATCAGCTCATTTTCTAGGCATTAAGGATACGTGGGGACCAGAGAAGTTGGCACGAGTATTTATCTCGGAGATAGTTCGACTGCATGGTACGCCGAAGACCATTGTTTCTGATCGAGACGGCTGTTTTGTGTCTCACTTTTGGAAAGCAGTTCATAAGGCCTTGGGGACCGAATTGAACTTCAGTACAGCTTATCACCCGCAGACTGACGGACAATCTGAGAGAACTATACAAACGGTGGAAGACATGCTAAGGGCCTGTGCCTTAGATTGGTCAAACGATTGAGAAGTTCATATACCGTTGATTGAATTTACCTACAACAATAGTTGGCATGCTTCCATTAAGATGGCACCGTTTGAGGCATTATACGGAAGGAGATGCAGATCGCCCCTATGCTGGGATGATTCATCGGACTTGATCGGAACAGAACCAGAGTTGATCGTGCAGACTCGAGAGAAGATAGCCTTGATTCGTAAAAGGCTGTTGACCGCCCAGAGTCACCAGAAATCCTACGCGGACGTACGCCGTCGCCCATTGGAGTTCAATACTGGAGACCATGTACTTTTGAAGGTTTCTCCTACTCGGGGAATCTTTCATTTCGGAAGGAAAGGAAAGCTGAGTCCGAGATATATCGGACCATTTGAGATCCTCGAGAGAGTTGGGGAGTTGGCATACAGATTGGCATTGCCGCCGTCATTGTGCCATGTTCATAACGTGTTCCACGTATCCCAGTTACGGAGGTATATACCGATCCTACCATATCATTGATTTCGGCGAGATCGAAGTCGAGCAGGATGGGACGTTTGAAGAAAGACCAGTCAAGATACTCGAGAGTCGAGTTAAACAGCTGAGGAACAAACCAATCGTTTTGGTCAAAGTTCAATGGTCACGTCACGGAATTGAAGAAGCCACCTGGGAAACGGAAGATGATATGAAGTCTAGATATCCCGAATTATTTTCATCTTGAGTTTCGGGACGAAACTCCTTTTTAGTAGGAGAGTATGTAATATCCAGATTTATTACGGTGTATTTCATCTGTATTCGAACCCTGTATTATTCGGATTTGGGGTTTTGATTATTGGAGTATGATATTTCTTGCATTAATATCATTGTACATAAGTATAGAAGCATACAAAATTTCTCATGCAAACTCGTGATAGCGCACGCTAAGAAGGTATCTTAACGCGCGCTATCGGACTACTATTAGCGCACGCTATGCAGATAGGAGTTGCGTGCGCTAAGAACTCAATTATTGAGCGGGACGGCTAGCACATGCGCCAGCCGGGACATGGGTCCGGATAAGATTCCTGCGGACGAACCCGGACAATTCTGAAGTCAACCATTATTAGCGCACGCTAAGGAATGCTTAGTAGCGTGTGCTAACTTGTTAAAATGCAGAATATTATAAATGGGACAACAACCGTTTTGGCTTACATTTTACTCGTCCCTTCTGCATTCCTGAGAGGCCAGAGAGCTGAGATAACCCTCCTACATACTTAGAACACATATTGTTGGTGTTTATATATTGGTTATCACTTGGGAGTAATCATTGAAGTGGAATAGCACCTTGGAGTGGCATACAACCAACCGGAGTCGGATTCTACCTTACGGTTCAATGATTTTCATCATATTAAGGTATGTTCAATCTATCTCCAGGCTTAGAGTTAGATTCTAACGATTTGGATGATCATGTTAACAAGATATGGATTTTCATAGATGAATTATCCAAGTATATCATGTTGGAATATTGAGATGATTAAGCCTTAAGTACCTTGATTATGATCATCATGATTCGAATCTTATTACATTGAAATGTATAAGGAAGCTTCTATCATTGGTAATCCAAATCTAGTAGATGACTTCATAGCAATCTTGGACTTGACTTTAACATCATTATTGTTAGATAAATCTAAGGATTGATCATGGAAGGATTTATCTAATATAGATGGAACGTTTAAACAACTACAGCATGATGTTTTCGATGGATATAAGGTGTTTGATATCAACCGTTAAGCTTTTCGAATTGTCGTATGAAGATTTGTAGTTGGAATGGAATATGGTTTTATATTGGTATGCATATCCTTGAATCCGAAGTTGTCTTTATCCGTAAAATCATTCATAAGGGTATGAACATGATAGTCATGGAGGTAACATGAATTATCACGGAAGATTTCATTGTTTTGATCATGATGAGAACAGTTTACTGCTCAGCAGTAAACTGCCATGCATAGATAGCGCACGCTATGCTATGAAGATTAACGTGCGCTATCGAGCACGAGTTAGCATACGCTACATTTGGTATGTAACGTACGCTAAGCCATCAGACGAGTCAGTCGACTGATCAGTGAAGTACTGACCATACATAGTTAGCGTACGCTAGGCTTTGTTGTTTGCGTGCGCTATCGAGCAGACTTAACGCACGCTACACAGAGTACTTAGCGTGCGCTAAGCAGTTTAGGCAGATTGCATTTTATGAACTCTTGGCCGTTAATCGAATTGTTAAACATTCGTACGACGTGAGATAATCCTATATCATTTCTTTTGTTAAGGTTTGGTCTCGTTACGTGATTGATTGAGGAGGACGACCTTCGAGTGTTCATTTTCGTGGAAGTGTTATTCTTGTCTTCAAATCGAGGCAAGTACCTTAATTGTTTTATGTATTGTTGTTATATATATTGTCGTGCATGTATGTCGTTATTGTATGTCCACCTCGTGTTGGTCCGACGGGATCATCGGGGGATCTATGCTAGCGTGCGCTGGATCATCGGACGGGTTTTTCCACCACGGGTTGGTCTGACGGGATCATCGTGGGTTCTAGGCAGTGAACGCTGGATCGACGGAATTACCATGTGTATGTTATGATATCATGTTGTGATTATCAGTTGTGTATATCATTTATGAGTTTCTCGTAGGAGAAGACTCGTTGGTATTTTGTCATTTACGTTATTATTCTTCGTGAGATATGAATAATATGTTGTGGTACTTGTACTAGCATCGTTGTGCTAACCCCTTCGGGGGTGAACATTTTGTTTATGTTCAGGATCCAGGAGAGCGGGAAAACAACCACTGGAGCTGCATGACGACGAGGGTGCAGAGTGATGTTTCGGTCGGGTTTATTTACCTGCTATTTATTCGTTATTTCAATAAGTACTCGAGTACGAAGTTATTTGTGATGGATTTGAATTTGGTGATGTATTATTGAGTTCCTGTTGAACAATTATACTTTCAATATTTGGTAAGAACTGTTGTATCTTAATTCCGTGATTTCCATTCGTTAGTACCTTTTAATGACTGTTCAATTCTTCAGCCTTGTAAATCCTTATGTAAAGGATTTACGGCGCTGTAATAATCCTGAATATATCGGGGGTGTTACATAAGTGAACCCTATGAATATGCTTGGTGTTGTTGTTGTGCTTTGATAATATATGTGCGTATATTATCTCATTTTGGTACGTTGTGATTTGACAATGGTGTCGTGCTTTGTGTTTGTTGCATTTGGGTGAATTGCTTGGATATCCTTGGTGTGACATGTTGATTGTGTGATTTGTGAATATATTTCGCTCACCTTGGGAGGGTCCGACGGGGCCACGGAGGGAATCCAATGGTACTCGCCCTGGATTCACGAGTAGTGTGTATATTTTGTGAATGTATTTTGCTCACCTCGGGAAGGTTCGATGGGGCCACGGAGGGAATCCAATGGTACTCGCCCTGGATTCACGAGTAAAACTTCACGAGTGGTGTGTATGTTTTGTGAATGTATTTTGCTCACCTCGGGAGGGTTCGACGGGGCCACGGAGGGAATCCAATAGTACTCGCCCTGGATTCACGAGTAAAACTTCACGAGTTGGTGTATATGATTTCGAAAACGCATTCTGCTCACCTTGGGAGGGTCTGACGGGGCCACGAAAGGAATCCAATGGTATAGCCCTGGATTCACGAGTTGGTGTTTTATTTTTGTGACCAAGATTTGCATATCTTGGGCGATTAAATTGTATTGATTTTATGTCCGTCGAGGACACGTGACGTGGGTTTTAACCCTATGAATTGTTGTTGGTTTTCTATTTGCGAAAACAAAACCTTTAGGCTGTGACCCTGTTGATTTTGGAAAGAGAATGATTTGATAATCCTAATTTGTTTTCTATTA
This sequence comes from Orobanche coerulescens, assembly GCA_033398695.1. Lineage (NCBI taxonomy): Eukaryota > Viridiplantae > Streptophyta > Magnoliopsida > Lamiales > Orobanchaceae > Orobanche > Orobanche coerulescens. The sequence continues at coordinate 63,556,570 of CM065802.1, forward strand.
AAACTCTCGATGGCATTTTAAATCATTTTATAAATTGTTTCCCTTGACTTGGGATCTTTCGATTTTGGAAAGCTTTACCTAAACTCTTGCCTCGGGGAGTATTTTCGTCATGTTTAAATCTTTGAGGATTCCTGGTTATTATTATTCTTGGAACTTGAATTGTATGACTCGTATTTTTGCACTTTGTACTTGCACTAGCAAAATAGTGGAATTTTGCTAACCCCCGAGAAATCGGGGGGTGGATGTCTGTATTGCATTCTGGTTTTGGAGCATAGCACAGGGTCGGCATGAAGGATGATGAAAGATGAACGATACTAATCACACGAGGACCCATTGATGTCGTATTATTTTGGTTGTATTGTATTTTCCGCTGCATTATTCTTTCCCCGTTGTACGGGAGTGTGTTGTACTCGACCCCTGCGTGGGCATGTGTTTTGATTGAGTTGTATGTATTTATTGGAAGACCAAATCGGTCTACTGAGTCATTTAGCCTTAAAGGCATTGTTGAGATGTTCGTTGTTATTACCAGCCTGGTAGATCCTTGAGGAAAGGTTCTACGGCGTGTAATATCCCTGAGCGGATTGGGGGTGTTACAAGTCGGGTTTACCTTGTCCATGTTAAAGTGCCTGAGAATCTTCTGGACATAGGCAGACCGGTGGAATAAATTCCACAAACTCGATGTTCTATGTCAATGCCTCGACGGAACCGAGTTTTTCCAAGATTTTTTATCTCAAACTCAGATTTCCAGTATCCGGTGGTTTCTCTTATTTCATCAAGATCGATTGTGTTCATGTCATCGACATACATTGCGATGATAGCAAATCCGGAATTTGTTTTCCTTGTAAAGACGCATGGACACAGTTCATCGTTCTTATATCCCTTCCCAATCAAGTAGTCACTTAGACGGTTATACCACATCCTTAAGGATTGCTTCAAAACCGTAAAGTTGAGCGTTTCAATCTAAATGCAAACGCACTCCGTGGTCTAGAGTCACTTAATTTGAGTAATGAAATGCCATTGGGTACTTCCGTATATATCTCCGTATCTAGATCCCCATAGAGATACGCAGTAACCACATCCATTTAGCTGCATTCTAGTCCCTCGAAAATTACTACGCTAATCAAATAGCGGATACGTATACGTGGTAGTACATTTCCTCGTAATCAATTCCAGGGCATTGTGAGAAGCATTAGTTCGTGAACCTTGTATATTAGGACTCTATTATTCTCACTATGCTTTACGACAAAGGTTCGTTTATGTCCTATAGGCTTTACACTTGGTTAGGTTAGCACTACCTACACCAAATACCTTAGTCTTTGCCAGAGAATCTAGTTCTACCTGGAATGTTTCTCTTATAGGCCAATCAGCTCTATGTTGATTTTGTCCAACTGAGCGAGGTTCAACATCATCGTACTTTATGATTCATGACATGTCATCAAAGTGGGTGGTTGATCAGGCCACACCCTCATAATTTCATCGAGATTCTTGATTTTATGAATCATATCTTCGAGGCGTCCCCCTCGTCATGATTCATGGATATAATAAAGTCAAGCATGATCTCATGAAACGAGTTCATTGATGGTTAACATGTAATTTTGTGTCATACTCTACCTCTTTCTTGGGTGAGTATTTAGTCAAACCATGAGGCTTCCACCCCTTCCTTCGCGGGGAGCCACGGCCTCAACCATACCTCCACCAGGTGCAGTTGCATCACCCAGTCCATTGGTGATGTGCCCCTTACAGGGGACTTCTAACCTTACAGACACATTTTTAGTTGTAATGTGAAATCTTGTCACTTGAACGATATCAGTAAATGCACCAAGCATCGAATCTGTTACATCCTGAATATCGAGTATCTTTGTGCTTCACTGTAACATTATGAAGTTCGGGGATCATAATGAGACAAAGTGGGGAGACACCATGAAAATTCCTATTGTTCCTCGAGAAATTACATTTTCTCTCCTCCCCTTAACGACGGGAAGGTTGTCTCATTAAAGTGACAATCCGCAAACTGTGCGGTAAAAAGATCACCTGTGAAGGTTCCAAATAGAGGATAAATGTTTGGATATTCTTATCCAACGTGAATACCTAATCGTTTCTGAAGACCGCTGCATTGTGGGGGCGCAGAAGGCACATATAATGCGTAACCAAATATGCGCAATTGGCACTCAAGTCCGTCTGGGTCCAAAATACAAAAATCAGGCTTTCCAGTTACCAAGTGGTACGCATAAACTAATTGGTTAGCAGAGGGTCTAAGAATGAACAATTTAAGTAAAGTTGCATGCAATATTGCATAATTCCAGACAAAGATATGTAAATTGGTGCGCATAACCAATAACATAATCACCATACATATTCTTTCGACGGTGGTTTATGTGAGACCGTTTGCATATGCACATGGGACGAGATGCTATTCATGGATCTCTATCATGCAATAAACATCAAGTACTTTTTTATGTGAACTCTCCAACATCATAGAGTCCTTGAGATGTGATAAGGGAGGTGAGCCCTTATAGATTATCTTGGAAGTTCTGCAGCAGTTTGACTGGACAGGAGAGCGACATGTGACCAATATGTCGGAGCATCCATCAAAACCATAAATACATAAATGGTCCACATATTAGGTGGATGGATCCACAAATATCTCCTTATATTCAACGTAAGAATGGAATGTTTGCTTTTATTTCTTTAGTGTAGGAAGGTCTCGCTCCCACATTGATTAAAGAGTAGGCTTTGCAAAAATGAGTGGTGCGCATTTGATATGCATCCGGTTCTTTGGATGACATAATACGATTAACATCAACATTGTTCTTTATGTCGAGTTGTTGCCACCTTTTCGCTCGAAAATAAATGATGTTCGTACAAGTTCTTTAGTATATGGATCATTATACTTCGACCAGAATGACCTAGTCTATCGTGTCAAAGCCTATATGAGTCTATGTCCCAAAGTACATATTGTTGATGACAACATAGGATTTTAAAAAACCAAATAATAGTGAGGTACATCCACTAGATCGACTCATCAGTTATTCTAAAATGCGTTTACATCCACATTCATTAGAATTAATAAGAAAACTCTATTCCATTCTCACAGTGGGTTTCAATCTGGAAACCATTGCTACGATATTATTGAAGCTAAGTAAGGTTCGAAGGGATCTAGGTGCATACAGAGTATCGGTAACTTAGAAGACTGCCGTTTAGGCATCAAGAATTGGGCATTACCTCGTTGTTTGATGAGTTGGGAGGAACCAATCATCGTAGTTACCGAGGTTTGGCAGGCGACTAATTCGACGAATGGAAGCCTGATTCTAAGAACATTCAAACTCTCCTCGATTCATTCCTTAAAAATAGTGAAATTTCGAACCATAATCATTCAAGCAATATTCAGTACTTCGAAATAAAGCTAATAATCCAACGTAAGCAATATTAATATCTTTTTCGTGAAATAACGTTGCATCATGCCATTATTGAAAAGAAAACACCAACAAAGTCATCTTGAGGCAACTATACCAAATGTAAACGAGAAAGTAAACATAATACTAAGATTCAGTCTATAGACTGTGGTTTGTATGACTCAATTCGACAATTGGTGATTGTGAAATTGGCATAGGGGACTTATCTAGATCAGATTCTTCCATATAGTGAGTTCTCCTTTCTTTGGACTCTATATTTCTTGTAGTGAGATGCGACTTGCTTGCTTGCATGACAGTTCTTGTACCATGTCCAACATCTCCACAATGATAGCATGGTTCATTGCTAACTCGAGCCTTAGAGGCGATAGGATGGTAGGTGCTTTTTGGTTCCCTTGGCTAGTAGAGCCGGGAGCACCAAGTCTTCGCATTATATTGGAAAAACCCCAACGTCCTTGACCACGAAGCCTATCATGTCCAGTCCCCTATTCATTGGGGTAGTTTTCATCCTTCACTTTGCTATAATTGGCCTCGAGAATTTTCTTTGTCCCAACCGACCTGGCATTATTGCTCACTAACACTTCGTTATGCCTCTCAGCCACTTGCAGTAGGTTGATTAGCTTACTGAAGGTAGTGATGCATTTATTATCATACTCCATCCTATACTGGTTCGTTAGTATAAGAGCGGAAGTAGGGAAGGTGAAAAAAAAGCTTTATGGATCATGTCATCTTCTGTGATGTCCTTTCCACAGAAATTTAGGCGTGCCTTGATGCGGAGCATATCTTTGTTGAAATCGTTGATCCGTTTATAATCAAGCAAGCGTATTTCATTCCACTGCACGGTCAACTTCGGGAGCAAAGTTTGTGAATGTTCCCAAATTGGCCCTTAAGGGCATCCCACGGTTCTTTGGGGATTTCAGCTGTAGATATTCCCATCTCAGGCTGGGGTCGATGTGTCGCCTAAAAACATTAGTGCACTAGCTTTGATTTTGTCAAATGGTGCTTCGCCTGCTTTTTCAAAGATAGTAGCACTATAGTCCTTAGCGACAAAAGTGGTCTCTACGTCAGAAACCCATTTATGGTACTCCTACTCAAGTCCTTCTGAGTCCAAGATGTCAAATTTGGGACAAGTTGGATAAGCCATCTTGATACAAGAAAAAGGAAAATGATTTTGCATAGTATATCATGAGTACTTTCCATGATAAAATTTTCAGTAATGTTGGAGGGTTATTATTTTTCGGAACCAAGATATGGTCAATAAATTACTTTCGATGCTATTTGAGAATTACCAATGATATTACTTCATCATGGTTCTATTTGATATGTAGTAGAAAATATGTTATTAAAGTCTACTACTCATGAAGCCTAATTACATGCGATATCTATATATGCATGCAAAATATATGTATATTTATAGATATAAACATGTAATTCTAAAAATATATCTATACGCATAATATGCGATCAAGTAGGTTTCTTATCTCGCAATATAAATTAGTTCACGTGCATTACTTTTAATCCAAGTTGTTATAGGCGATTTGCGTTAATTTAAAATTATTAATGCATTATGCTTTTAACTGATTTAATTAAGCATAAATAAATTCGGAGTATAATATGCAATCGAAAAGATATTTAAAAACATCTAAAATCGCCCATTGCAGATAGTAAGGTTCGTATGGTGTACTTTATTTCATGAATAGGGCAGAAAACGGTCTGAAAATAGGTAGGCCTGGGACTTTTCGGTTCGAGTGAGAAAAATACAGGAACCGGAACCAAACCGTATAATTTTTTCGCGGTTCGGTTTTGCCAGTTTTTTTGTCCAAACCGACTCGGAACCGAACCGCATAGGAACCGAACCGAACCGGAACCGATTTTGTATGGTTCAGACGAAATATACTATATTATATTTCATTTTATTAAGAATATATTATATTTTATTATATTCAGAGGGTCGGTTTCCCGATTTGGTGCGGTTCAGATCGGTTTCTCTTTAAAACGGACAAGAACCGCAAACCGAATCGAACCGAATACTAACAATACGAACCGAACTCAAAAAAAAAAATTGTTGCTAGGAACCGAACCGACCGTCGGTTCCGATGTGGTTCGGATCGGTTCCGCGGTTCTCGGTTTCAAAAGTCCCAACCCTAAAAACAGGACTGTCGAGCGGGTCGGGTCGGTCAACAACCGGGTCAGGTTCGGGTCAGCAACCAGGTCAAGTTCGGGTGCTCCAGAAACTGGGTCGGATCAGCGGGTCGAGCATGTAACACCCCCAAATCCTATTGGGTTATTACAGTGCCGTGGACCCCACGCCAGGAGATCCACCAGGCGAACATGACTAAAATACATTAAATTAAACAACAAGGGGAAATCATAGTCCCTACCATGATATCCGACACAATATTCCGATAAGGAATTTCAACGACAATGATGGGCCTACATGGCCAAAAATAAAATACAACAACATCCACGAGCATCTGCTCGGGTAGTACATAATGACAATGACTGACAGACTGAAGAACACTCCAACTGACTGACCAACATGAACAACTTGGACTAGTATCGCTCGAATGCCTCGTCGCCATCATCATGCCCCTGTGTCTCAACTCTCTCCTCGCAAGCACCTAAAACATGAAAACATGTTCCGCCCCCACGGTCGACCATCCAGATAATGAATATCAAATACATGTATAACATGATATGCATCCAAAGGCAGAATGAAACGGTACAATGATAATAATAATACGAGATGCTCACAAACCAAGGTAAGAATCGAGCATTCGTGAAACATTATGCCCACTGCATACTATTAATACTTGTTTGACAGGTTAGAACATAAGTGCCCAACGGCGAATCATAATTATAGAGTACCACAATAGATTACACGACATGAACCAAACCAGAACTGAATTAAATATGAATCACAATGAATTACATGAAGATGAACCAAACCGGAACTGAATTAATTATGAATCACAATGAATTACATGAAGATGAACCAAACCGGAACTGAATTAATAATGAATCACAATGCCCGAAGGCTCCAATGAAATTACCAAGACAATCATACAGGCCTGAAAGTCACTCAGCCGAAGCTGTCAAATATCACAATCACATGAAACCGGAACAACTCTGTAGTTAATGAGGGCTAATAAGGTCATAACCACGACCGTGACCTACTAAGATGTAGGTGTTGGGAAGCCAACCGCGAAGGTTCAAGCCCCAAGCTTACCCATAAGATCATAAACACGACCGTGACCTACTGAGTTGTAGGTGTTGGGAAACCAACCGCGAAGGTTCAAGCCCCAAATTTACCCATAAGATCATAAACACGACCGTGACCTACTGAGTTGTAGGTGTTGGGAAGCCAACCGCGAAGGTTCAAGCCCCAAACTTACCCATAATCACTAGCCGAGACTAGCCTCGAAAATATAATTAATCACAAACGACAACGATTCGTAGATTACCGATTTCACGAGAATGATAGTGTGCTACCTTGAATCGGCCAACACGATAATGATGACTCACGGGTGGGCATCGTACTCGACAGTCCCAATTCAATACCTCGATCACCTTAGAATGGCCAACCGATAACAATGATGCAGCGAATGATTCAATAGCTTGATTGCCTTATAACGGTCAATCGATAACAATGATACAACGAATGATTGAGCACCTCGATTACCTTAGAACGGCTAATCGATGACAATGATACAACGAATGACTGAGCACCTCGATTGCCTTAGAACGGCTAATCGATGACAATGATACCATGAATGATTGAGCACCTCGATTGCCTTAGAATGGCTAATCGATGACAATGAGACAATGAATGATTGAGCACCTCGATTGCCTTAGAACGGCTAATCGATGCCAATGAGACAATGAATGATTGAGCACCTCGATTGCCTTAGAACGGCTAATCGATAACAATGATACAATGAATGCCTCGGCACCTTTAATCGGCTATCGACGACGAAGATGAGAACGAATACTACAATGCCTTCAATCGGCCAATACAACATGAATGACAGGACGCCAACATTAATAACAGTGATTACAACAACGTCTAGATCGACATCAATATTAACAACAACCGATACATCGATACCGCGAACCGGTGATCGATAATAACATTAACAACGAATATCTCAATGCCTTACCGGCCATTAATGAATGATAACAAGCATTTGGCATAATTGCCGGAGAGTATCGTATCGAACGATCCCCTAATATCAATGAACTTATGAAGAGACTAAGTCTCGGAATGATACAACACATTCATACATATATATGATAACATTAATCTCATTGACTAGTACAAGTATAAAACTTGCCTCAACCGAAGGCGAAAAATTCCTCCCACGAACAACGAACGGCGTCCTCCAATAAAAACAAGTACTCGAACCACCTTGAATGAAATACAATTCATTCAATAACACAATATCAATCGAAAACAACACAACGATCGAAGGAAACTCTTTGAGACATTTAATCGAACACTAAATGTTCAAAGTTCCTCAAGAACTTAAGAATCATCAATCGGGTTGAACGAATCGAAGATATGGATATACAATCCATAGAACATGATTAATAATATTTACAAACATCAACCGATTCATCAAATTCAGACGGAAAATGAAATCAAAGCCAAAACTCCCAAAAATCAAATTTTAGGAGATTTCAAGAAATTACCTTGATTAGGATGAAGAATCCACAAACATGTTGTTAATCCACACCACAACTTGAAGAAGATGAAATTATTTGAGTTTGATGATGCTAAATCACCCAAAATATCGCCACAAATCGCCAAGGAGGAGAGGAAGAAGGAAAGTGATGAAATGAGGATGATTCCACAAGAAAACGCGATATAGGCAAAGCGTGCAGTGTGCCGCGGCACAGATGAGTGTGCCGCGCCACGGCCAAAAGCGCCAAGACATCGCCTTTGTGCCGCGGCCGAGAATGGGCCGCGGCCGCATGATACCCGCTCCAAAGACAAAAAGGCATATGGTGCAGCCTTAGCTATTTCGACCATAACTCCTTGGTCCGGACTCCGATTGACTCACCGTTTGAACCATTGGAAAGCTAACTTGATTCTCTATAATATTGAAAAGATTCAGAATTTTTGGAGTTTCTAAGAATTAATGGTGATTTTACAAAGTCGAACTCATACGTGGAAAAATCGCTTAAGAACACGGAATTCAACAGAACGACACCGAGACGAACTCGGATGACAAAAAGTGTAGAATTAATCATTCTCGGAATGAGGAAACGGTCACAATAGAGTTGCTAAGATGCAATTACACCAGAAAAAAAAATATTGGAAATCGAAATCGCGGATATTACAGAGCAGGTCGGGTTCTGGACTGGGCGACGGGTCGAATCAGCAACCGGGTCGAGTTCCTCCTTCTAGGTCTGGGTTACGGGCCGAGTTCTGGGCTTACGAGCGAGCCGAGCAGAATCAGGTCGCGATGGAGGGGGGCGACTGGACAGATCGGAGGCGAGCGAGAAGGCCGGAGACAAGCAGCGTCGGGTCGGGGCTGACTGAAGTCCGAGCAGGAGGCGGAGGAAAGCAATTCCGATTCTGGTGTCGGGCAAAGTAACAACGGCGACTTGAAGATCAGAAAACAAAGGTCGGCAGCTAGGGTTTCGAAGAGTTGCACGGAGAAAACGATGGGCGGTCGAGGGTCTGGTTCACCAGAGCTTCAATCGCGACAATTTGGTCTGGTGGTGGGGCGAGCGGCGGGTTACTCGCGAGGAAGACGACGGCGGGATTAGGGTTTGCAGAAAAAGAATCGGCTTTCTCCTTTTTTTCTCCTTTAAAATTTAATAGATAATAAACATAAAATAACATGATTTTATAAGAACTAAAATTATATTTAATTATAAAATAAATAAATATTCTAAAATGAAATTGCAATATAAGGCAATAAAAGAATCCTCTTCTCATGATTTTATATCCATGCCATCCTCTTCTGCATCCTCGTGTAAATATTCTTTTTTTTTCGTGTTTCGCCATTTTTTTATATATATATTGCTCTTTTTTGTGTAAAACGTACTTTTTTTTTTTGCTCTTTTCATTTAGTTACTCTCTCTCTCTCTCTAAGTCTCTCTCTCTCTCTCTCTCTATATATATATATATATGTTACTCTTTTATTTGAAAATATAGTAAAAAGGTTTTAAAAACATATTTTTTTTGTTTTACTCTTTTTATTTAATTACAATAAAATCTCGATAAATGAATATAATTAGGACCGGAGAAAAATATTCATTTAACGATATTATTCATTTATCAAAAGAAAATTTGAACATGTTATAAAGAGTTGGGACCGATGAAAATTACTCATTTGGCGAGATTATTCGTTTATCAAACATTCATTTATCAAAGTTTAAGTGTAGTTGAATGGATATTATGTATGGCATTGTCATTTTGTTCAAGTTTTTTGAACTACAATTATCCTATACCACCAATCCCAATGTTATAGTGAAGAATATAGATCGTATTTTCCATATTTATTATTTATTATATTATGCCATAATTATTTTTAATCATAAATAATATATAAATAAAATAAATAAATAATAGAAATTATTAATTTTGATAATAATAAAGTAAAATAAAAATTCAAAGAATAAAAAGAACAAATAAATTTAATCCGATAAGAAATAAATAAAGAATGCAAAAAGAAAAAAGGAAAAAATAATCAAAATAAAAAGATAAAATTGAAAAAAAAGGTGGGGAGAGACGACTGTCGGGGGAAGCAATTCTCATAAAAAAAAAAATTGTTTCCTTTCCCTTCCTCTCTCTCTCTCTCTCTCTCTCGTAATCTCTCTCATTGATGGCTCAAGTAAGCTGTCTCTCTATTCCCGCCACGAGCCCTCTCTCTCTCTCTGTTTCTCTCAAACGGAATAAAATTTGTAGTTGATAAAGCAAATATTTAGATGAAGAGATTTTTAATTTCAAATGTAAATTTGTGATTAAAATTTTGACAGGCTCTCTATAATTCCTGGCTCCAGCTCCACCACGGATTCATCATTGTTTCTGTTTGATTTTGATTGACCTAGTTTAATTGTCGATTTGATTTGTGTGATTTTCAGTTTGATTTTGTTAGTGATGAATTAAATTAGGGTTTTTTGTGATTCTGATTAATTTGTTAGGAATGTGCTTGAACTTGGGATTTTCAATTGGTTTTATTGTATAGAAGTTTTTTTTTGGTGTATTGATTGATTCATCGGTGTGTGCAAGGAAATGGATTTGAATTTGATTTTGTTAGAGTGATCAATTTGTGATTCTGATTAATTTGTCATGAATGTGCATAAAAATTGAGTTTTTTAATTGGTTTTATTGTAAGAGGGGTTTTGACTGTGTGCGTGTGTGTTTGTTTATTTATTTGTTGCTTCTATTTCTATTTAATTATTATTATTATTAATTTAATTAGCCCTGTTTAGTATGTAAAGAGAAACTAACAATCTATGTTTTCGTCTTCTTCCTGCGATGTAGTGGTGTTTCTAATTTGGTGCCCAGTGTTCTAAAAATCCCCGCCTTAGGCCGATTAATCCTTCGATTAATCCCTAGAAGGTCCTTTGCCGTTCCGATTATGGCCTAGGCACTTATACTAGGCGTTTGGGTAATGAATCGATCATCTAGACCTATAAAGCGATCCAAGATACTACATGACTACTTTATACCTATATCAACCTTTCAAATTCCTAGCTACGTGCGCGACTAGGAGGATGCCTAAGCGGTTATACATTTTTGTTTTTTATTTGGTTCTAATAGTACTACAAATTCCTAAACTGAGATATTATGAATCAATATTTCAAATTTAATATATAATGAATTATATATCTGTTTAAATCTTTAAATTTTAATTATTTTTAATTATTTTACATTATATAATTTTTTATATATAAAAATGATTAAAATAATAATAAAAAATAAATCCACCTAGTCCGATTAATCCCCAAGTAATCCTCTGGGCGCTAGGCGTTAGCAATCCGAACGCCTAACTCCTGGCATTTTTTAGAACCATGTTGGTGCCAGAGGCTGATTTATTTAGAATAAAGATGGCAACAGAACCCTCCTCTTCATATCTTCATCATCCTCAACGTAGTTTCAGCCTTGAGCCAAGTACTGTTTATGCTTATTTCCATGAAAGTGCTTATTTGAATTGCATAAAAATCAAGGTTCAATATCCTTTGGAGGAGTACATCAAGGTTACATCTGCAACAACCACTGACAATAGTTCTATCATTACTATATATATATATATATATATATACATTTTCTTTAAAAGGGCGATTCATCATCAGAATAAAGTTCATTTTCAACCACAACCGTAAGAGATTGTGTCCAAAGGTGTCCTAAGATTAATGAATATACTCATCACTTGATCGCCCTTGCAACTCGAACAAATGCAAACTACAGTACAAGGAAATAAAACGAAAAAAAAAAAAATTGAACAAAAAATCAAACTAAACATAATTAAATGGTGTGTAATGTGTATATATATATATATACACACATTGACTCAGTAGCAATTTTTGATGCATCACAAGAGATGAGATCTTCATCTGTCAGTCCAAGTGTTGGAAATAATTTATGTATTGCTTCATCCTCATCAATTAAATAACAATAAAAAAAATTCAATCCTTAAAAACTTAACAAAAATGATAAAATAATATATATGGGGGCAATTATATACTCAGAGGTGGCAAATTTGATAAATTGGTTCGATTCTGCCAGCAGATCATCCTCAGCTTAATTCAGAAGAGGGAGCTTTCGTATCCTCATTGTGAACAAAATTCCCCCATAAAAATAATAATAATGATAATAACAATCAATGGAATTAGAGAAATAAATACAAAAACATACTACAGTTACAATATAAGTAAAGTATAGTTAGAGAGAGAAACAGAGTAATCGCTCGGTTCAGCGGGGTAATCGACATGCAAGTAAAATCCTCTGGTTAGAGAGAGAAACACCTGCTATCCGGTCTGTTGAGCTTGAATTTTCCGAGTCGTCACAGCGATTTGCTGTTTCACGATTTTTTTAATTGAAAATGATGTGAAAAATTATTAAAGAAAAAAGGAAACAAACGAGGAAACAAAATAAAACAATATGATAATAGGAGAAGCAGATCTGAGGGGAAAATGATAATTGTAAAGCGGCAGCCATGAAAAGGGAATACGAAGCTACGAAAAAATGGAACGTTCGTGTTCTATATAAAGGATTCATTTAGGTTTAGGGTTTATTCAGGGATGAGTTCAAGGGGTAGGTCTCTCTTTCTTGGGCTTTGGCCGACTAAACTGGACATTGTAAATGGGCTTGGCAGTAAAATTTATACTAAAATTTCATTATATAATTTAATTGAAGATTTTATATTTACCGTTTAAAATTAATTTGTAGTGAAAATCGAAGATAATTGATCGAAAAAGTTAATACCGAATAAGGACCCAAAAAGATCAGAGGCGGGAAAAGACATTGACATATCCAACTATTGTTTTTAACGTGTTAAAAAATTTATTAAAAATACTAAAATTAAAACATAAAAATAGTAACCCTCCGTCCCACAATTTATTGAACCTTTCTATTTTAAGAATTAGATTTGACAATAAAATTTATATTTATACCCTTTAATTACATAAATTATTACTAAAATACATAATGGACCCACAAATGGGACCCAAAAAAATCATTCTACTATGACAAATGAGACCCAAAAGAATCACTTTAACACATCATCACAATACATTAAATACTGTGTCTAGTATTTTGGGTCAAGAGATCATGGATGGATGGAGCCCCATCATGCCCATCACACAATGCAGTTTTTAATTATGATAACAAAGTGCTTCACACCTAAAAATGGTACTTGGTCTTTTTCAAATTGTAACGCCCCGATTTCGAATATACATTTATTATGAATTATAGAAAACATGTTCAATTTTATTAAATAATGCCTGAATAATTTATCGTTTAATTCATTTCATTTTCATGATCATGCAAATCTATTTATGTCATTAGAGTAGAGTTATATTAAATACCAAACTTTTCTTACATACCAAGGGACTCATCCCCACCATCCATCCAAAAAGAAATCAATGGTTGAGATTAAAAGCATTTAATATTTCACACATTTTTTATAATTTAAATATCTCTTAAACCGTTAGTCGTTAAGCGAAAATAATTACACCATCGCGACGAGCATTTAATTATCTTTCTATAGACGGGCGCACTTTGATATACTTTCGACAAAAAAAAAAATTTCGTTTTTTTCACCTTTTTTTTCGTGGCCGAAAATATCACATGTGATATATCATATATGATATGATATTACATATCATATGTGATATGTAATATCATATATGATATATCATATGTGATTTTTTCACGAAAACGTGAAAAAAGCGGAAAAAAATTGTCGAAAGTATATCAAAGTGCCTATCTATAGAAAGATAATTAAATGCTCGTCAGAATTCAGATATTTTTTTGACATAACGATTAACGGTTTGAAAGATATTGATATTTGAAAAAAAATGATGAAAGTGGGTTTTTTAAATTGTTGGGATTAATCTCATCCATTAAATCAAATAAAAATGGAGGGAAGATGGAGAGTGGAGATTAGTCCATTGGTATGTAAAAAAAGTTTGGTCCTCAAATGATCTTAAATCATGTCATTATAGTTCATGACAAGTCATGTGATTCATTTCGTTTCATTTCTCATTTAATTCATCGTTTCATCTCGTCATTTCTAGGCCCGAGGCAATTTTAAACAATATTAACTGTTACTCAAAAGATTTTACAAGCTAAATAATAATATTATTTATTATTATTATTACTATTATTAATAGTATTATTATTTAGTTTAGCCCAATTATTAGTCATTTCTGGCCCAATTAATAATGATTTGAAATATTTTATTTTAAGTCCAATTGATGAGTTGGCTTAAGCCATTTTTCCTAGCTCAATCAGAATTCTACCTTAAATCTAATCCTTGTATATAGTATAAATACTGTATTTTATACCGCTCAAAACAACTCTGATTTTTCACGTTGAAAGAAAGAGAGTACGAGTGCTCCAGAACCTTTTCTCCAGCAAAGGTCAATTCTTCTCATCTTTTTTTAATCTGTCCGGTTCTGTAGTCCTAGTCCAAATTTCCTGTTATCCGAGGCCGACTGATTTCTGTAAATCACCCCTCAGATAGAAACAAATCATCAAACCAGTTTTTCCTTCCATCTCGTTCAATCAACACCAAAAAAAATATATGAACATAGATTGCTGTGAATTCGGCAACTACATCTGAACCCAGATTTCATGACCAAAACACAAACCCATCTTCAAGTCCAACCTCAAATCCTTTTGTTTTTCAAAACAATCACATACACCAAATCAGAAAATATCAGCCCAGAATTTCAACTCACAAAGCCTCGAAATCGGAAGCTGAACATGAGGCCATCAACCTTACCTTCACTCGGCCAAAACTCGAACACAGTATTCAAGTCCCCAATATCGGACCTGTAGAATCAAACCAGCTCCGCGGCCCTCAATTAGACTCAAATCAGCCGAGTCCAGAACCGCCGCCGCCTTGCCCTTTGCCCGTCGTTCCCTTCTTTTTGAACAGTCGTGCGCTGCAATCGCCACCGTCCGTTTCAGTCACCACCCGTCCGCCCGTTTTCAATCTTCTTCCAGATTGTGACTGCGTGTAATTCCTGCAACAATCAAGAAATGGGGCGGCGGCCTTATGTATCGTTGTGTGGGTGTGTGTATTTGTGTGTGGGTGGGTGTATTTGTGTGTGAGAACGAGAGAGGGGGAGGGAGGATTTATCTGTGAGAGAAAAAGAAGTGAGTTGCGGCCGATTAATTAGGGATAGGGTATATATACCCCACGAGTTTCCTAGTATTATTAATTAAGCCCCAAATTACCTATTATTTCGTATTGACTCCGTTTAGTTTTTCATTTTCTCAAATCAGTCCCTTTTAGCCAAGCCTTTAACATGTTGACCTTTTCAATTGATATTATTATTCACTCATTATTTAATTCTCAGTCATATAATAATAATAATTTTTTATTATTATTATCTGTAGATAATAACAAGAACTTACGGGTCTAGGATTGTGGAGTCAAGCATCTTCATCACATTCAAGTTCAAGAACTGCATTTTATCCAGGTGTGGGGGTTTATTACGCTTTTGTTTATTTTAATTGCTTTATATATTGTCTTGTATGTGTACATGAAATCAGTCAGAAGCACTTAAATGTGCAAATCAGTCAGAAAACACTTAAATGTGCAAATCAGTCAAAAACACTTAAATGTGCAAATCAGTTAGAAGCACTTAATTGTGCATAAAGCCTTCGGGCTAGCCGATGGTCTTCAGAATTTATCAGTCATGTTGTTTATACTTGGTAATATATTTAGAAATTAACGTAAACATATTGCATACTCTCCACACTGAGCGAGTTGGAAGCTCACCCCACTATTTACCCCTTTCAGGTTGAGGAGCTCGATGTGGCATGCGCTTGAGTGTGGGATGATCAAGCTTCATGAATAGTTATTTATCTATTTATTGTTATTTTTCTCAAACTATGTTTTATGAACAAGTGTTCGATTTGTTTT
Organism: Orobanche coerulescens; assembly: GCA_033398695.1. NCBI lineage: Eukaryota > Viridiplantae > Streptophyta > Magnoliopsida > Lamiales > Orobanchaceae > Orobanche > Orobanche coerulescens. The sequence continues at coordinate 63,572,594 of CM065802.1, forward strand.
AATTTCACGTCAAAGTATGTTTTTATTTAATGACTCGAGAATATTACTTGCGATTATTAAGTTTGTCTTTTTGAAATGTATTTCCGCTGCAAAATTTTTATTTATTCTTCTTAAAATTAGAAGAATTATTTTTCTAGAAAAGTGGTCGCTACATAAGTGGTATCGGAGCGGGTCTACGGTTCTGTAGACTCGTTAAAATGGTTTCTTTTTCTAAACTGAAATTTTATCTTCGCAAATAGTCAAATATTTATTTTTAGCAATTATGATCATCCACCTCTGCCGCTCCACGTCGACTTCAAGGTACATTAAGTTATTATTATTCATTATGTGATAAATGCAGTTTACCAGATCAACCATGATTCATGCATTAAAGATGCATCTTCAGTCTATTTTGTACATAAGAATTTTATGATAAAGTATTTGGGCATGAAATTATTTTCTTATAAATTCATAAGTATATGTGTGACATGCGTAAATCATCATTGCTAGAAATCTCTGGTTCTCAACCTATAGATGCAATGTAACTCTCCATTTTATTTCTCCCTCTCGTCGGGTAAGTACTGAGGGATCGTTGCGTGTGGTATGCCTTAGGATAATGGCAACTCGTGGACATGGACGCCCAGCTAACCGAGGTACAGTTAATCTCGATGGTCAGAATGCCAACACTGGTGCTGGTGGTGGTGGTAACGGAGGTCAGGGTAACCACAATAATAACGTGCCAGCTCCTACTCAGGCACAAGTTGTGCAACAGTTCCGGCGTTTCACCCCACCATCATTCAACGGTCGAGAAGGACTAGCTTTTGTTGATGAATGGTTCATGTCGCTCGAGCGCACTTTTGAGCTTATTGGGTGCACTGATGCGCAAAGAATTCTTTGCGGCCAATATCAAATGGTGGAGGATGCTGGACGCTGGTGGATAAGCTATTGGCGTTTGAGGCCGGTTGTAACACCCCCAAACCACTCGGGAATATTATAGTGTCGTAAACCCTCTCCATGAGGATCTACCAGGCTAAATACAGAAACACCACGATACAATACAATACAATACATACCGACATGGGTAATTAACGGATCATTAGACCGATTTGGTCTTTTACCACAACATACACATCAACCATACATTACTCTTTCTCGTAACTCATACCCACACAGGGGTTAACATAAATCAACGTTCCCGCATAAGGGAAAATAACACAACGGAAGGACAAAACAAGACATCACCAAATACTCAACACCGGTCTTCATGTGATTAGTATCGCCGTCGTCCATCATCCTTCGTAACGATCATGTGAAATGCTCCCCAGCAACCTACAAGTACCTGGATGCAAAACAGACATCCACCCTCCGAATACTCGGGGGTTAGCAAAACTCCACTGTTTTGCTAGTGCAAGTATAAATACAAGGACGAGCCATACATATCATACTCCAAGAACATAGAAAGCGTGAATATACTTCCCGAGATAATTCACTTGATCAAAACAATTTTAATTACGAAAGATCAGAATAAAACCATTTTACATCTTACAAAACATTTTACGATTTCGGGAGTTCTTGAAAACATTTGGGGTTTAATAAGTCTCAAGCCTTTCGAACACTTAGGGACACAGCCCAAAATCATTTATTTCAAAATACGATTCTGATAACAAAATACGGGTCCACGACCCAATCATAACATTCCAACCACAAGCACGGGGGTCCGTGAATCAACTTATTCACATCACATACTCACAAGAATAACCCGACATAAACTACACCGTGCCAAACATTACCATGACAACGGTCTCACAGAACGACAACAGATAGCACAACTTTGCAACTTGACCATACGGTCGAACTCAACACACCACAGAGCTACAATACACAGAGCAACCACGAGACTCACGTACCCTTACCAAATTATCACAGTCAAGGGACAAATCATACACAACACATTTACTACCATTCCAGCTAAGTACGATACCATTTGGACTGCCATTCTAATCAGACGAAATATGCGCCAAAAAGCACCGTTCTCCAACACAACATTTCAAAGTTAACCGTTGGTACGAGACTCACGATCGTCGCACCCCGCAGAGCCCTCTCGGACATCCCTGGGTGGTTAACCACAGTTCATGATACGCACACTCACGGCAATACATATCCCTAGAGGCCCCGTCAGACCGTCCCTAGGTGAACATACACATATCATCCACAACGTCACGAGAAGCCATAATTTGAATACTAGAATATGCATACAAATGCTAGGTACTTCGCTGGAATGGCCACTTTAGTCGACGTACACTCACAACTAATGTCACACAACCACAAGCAAATACCAATACCAAACAACACCAAGTGTCACAACCTCCTCACGAAGGAATAACAACTAATATCACACAACGTCACATATTCACCGGACAATTACACATATCAATACACAATCCTCGGCAATAATTATGGTTTACTAAATTCACTAAATATGTTTAACATCTTCCAACATACGAAACTAACGCACATATTCCGAAAGCACATTAATCCCCGAAGCATACGAGTTATCTTTTGAAAGACAACAATTATCGAGAACATACCGATCTTTTTAAAAGTTCATTAAAACATTCGGATTGCACATAAAATCATTTATCAATGATTCCGTCTACGAAACATGAAAAGTATGGGCAAGATACTTGCCTCGATACCACGAGCAAGTACTCCGACGAACACGGCTCGACCGGGACACTCTGAAAACCTACAACTTCCGGAAGACACAACGAAAACACTATCACAACGAGAACCAAGACCAAGAACAACGAAAAACCCATCAATCTATTGAAGGAAAACTCAATGGGACATTTAATCGAACATTAAATGTTCAATAATTCCCAAGAACACTCGAATCATCAATCGAGTTAAACAAACTCGATATATGGATATACAATCCATGAAACACAGTTAATAACATCATACTACACCAACCGATGCATCAAAATCGGACTAGAATCGAAATCAAGAACGAATTTCCAAGATAGTCAACTCGAAGAAAAATCAAGAATTACCTCAATCCAACGAAGAACAAGGAATTAGATGATGTTACAATCACTTAGAGATCTCCAAAACACCTTGGAATTGAGTAGAACCGACCAAGAACTCGAACCCTAGCCTCACCCGTCCGACAGCCGCGAAGAGAAGAGAAGAAGGGGAGGAAATGGGGTGAGAAACCCGTCTGTCCCCTTATATACACCAGCGACGCACGACCATCACGCACGACCAAGTTCTCGTGTGTTTGGTCGTGCGCCAGGCCACTGCCCAGCCACTGACACCACGCACGAGCACCGCGCACGAGCAGTTGCTCGTGTGTCCTGCTCGTGCGTCCCTGGAGCTTACTGCCGAGCGCTGGATTTCGCACGAGCTCCACGCACGACCACGTGCTCGTGTGGCCTGCTCGTGTGTTACAATAGGAGGCCAATATCGAGCCAGACACGGCCCCGAAACCCGAACTTGAATATGAATCAAAGATACGGTTACGAAGTACTCGCAAATATTAAACCGAGCACTAAGAGAACACATGATTCCGACCACCCGAAGGCTCGAAATTCGACAACGGAAAGTAATTACCCCAAACTTTGAGAAATTATGAAAACGGCCCAAAACATCCGAAATACACGATACACGATCGAAACACCAAATCAAAGCTCGCAACATGAATAATAACATTAAATGAACTTACAAGAAACTCGAAACATTAGTTTCGGACGAGATTCGTAAGAATCGAACTCAAGTGCGGAAAAACCGTTTAAGAACACGGAACTCAACAAAACGATACCGAAACGAACTCGGATGACAAAAAGTGCAGAATTAATCATTCTCGGAATGACGAAACGGTCATGAGCGAGTTGTCAAAACGGACTTTCGCCGAAAAAAAGAAATTACCGGAAATCGAAATTACGGGTATTACACACTACCCTCCTTAAAAGAAGTTTCGTCCCGAAACTTAAAACAAGTAGGGAGAAGCAATATCCCGCCAGGAAAACTCAACGAGATGCACAAGAAACGTGTAATTTACGCCCGTCGGCGAAACGTTCCAAGCAACGTGTTGTTGCCCAAAATATTTATCCGAAGATTAATACTGCTGGAAGACGGACAACAAACAACAATTGCGGGAGCACTTCCGAGAGAAGATAAATAATACAAGATTTACCGGGTTTGTTAGGCCCGGGCTTGAATGCTCTCGCGAGATGTTATTAATACAAATATTCGTGGATACAAGTATTAATGTGAGAAATCTAGATACAATGAGTGTAAAAAGACTCTGTTAATCCGGCTCTTGAGCGAAGCTCGGTGTTCTTCGTCCCTGCCGATCGTCTGCTTGAGGAGAGAGGCCGGTAGAAGTAAGTAACGAATGATAGCTGTTGCCAAGAGTTGGAGATAGCCAAGTGCTGGGTGTTTTGCTTCTGTATTGCGTGTGAAATGCGAGAATGCCAGAGAGTGCTGAAATCGCGATATTGCTGGGGAGTTTTTAGAGTCAGAATCTCGATCCTTGGACAAGTGTAGGGAGCCGTGTATTTATAGTGGCAGCCGAGTCTTGTCTCTTCAAGGGCGATCGCCTTCCGCCATTATAATAATGGGGCGATCGTCTACCGCCAATATTATAATGGGGCGATCACACGGGCTAAAGTCCAAGGTAGGCGCCGCCTAAAGTCCAAAGCTACAATGCCACGGTGGCGGTCGATGAGGAGCCGCACGCGTCGAGTCACTGTCACATGCGGCCCTACTAACAACTTTCGGCGGGCCTGTCGGTGGTGGAAAGATTCTCGCCAGTGTGGTCAACGATCCGTGATATGCGGATCTTGTCTCGGATCTTGCACGTGGTGTCTGCATCGAGGCTTGGTCTTTGCCGACCGGATGACTATCGGCATGATGCGGTCGTATCTAATCGCCATCGAGGGTCGTCATCGACCGATCGCCGAGGGTCGGCATTGGTCGGTCACCAAGGGTCGGTCGGCAGTGCCGAGGATGGTCGTCCGCTTGTCGGTCGCCAGAGTCGATCGCCGAGTACCGAGAGACGATCGTATTTGATGTCGATCGCTCGGCACCGGACTTGCCACAGGACCTTCTTGGCCGCCGATACATCTTGTCTGGCCGGGCTAAGGCTTGGTCGCACAGTCGCCGGTCTGCCTCACGGCCGCTTTCAGCGTGGCTAGGTCGCCCGATCCCCGAGGCGATCGCCGGTCGGAGAGTGTAATTCTTGACACAACAATTGCCCCCCAGCTTGCTCCTATGTTGGAGACATGGGGCGAGGTGGTTCTTGCTGGCGATCGTGTAGGATGAGGACGGGCGATCTTGCTGAGCCGACTTTTGGATTCGGACTTGGGCTATCATGGTCGATTGGCTAGCTATGTTTCGGTCTTGTACCTGCAAAAAACAACATTGGCCGATCCCCCTAGGAAACTTGATGGTTTCGCTTGTTTGAGGAATCGTGCACAGTCGCGAAGTTCAATGGACCGACTCCATGACCGTGTCTTGGTGCGCGAAGACATTGAGTGTCTCGTGACTCACTTTATTATGAGGGTCCTCTGTTAGGCTGCGCCTCGCCTCGTATTTAAACGAAGGGCGTGCGGTCTCGGTCTAGAGGAGTCCTTGCGCGGGGCAGCATCGGATGAATCAACTCCACGCCCGCGGCTTGTTTAGCTCTGCTTCCACCTCGGCCCGCCATAGAGATGACGAACCTCGACGGTGTACGTTGAGACGGGGGTAGTGGCACGTGTCCACTGATTATTTTTGGAGAGCCCTCAGACTACGCCGGCCTCGTATTTAAACGAAGGGCGGGCGATCTCGGCCGAAAGGGACCTTGCATGGCCGAAGCAGCCGGTTCCATCGACTACCAGGACCATGGCTTTATGATGTGCGGTGGAGGCGATCGCGAGCCTTAGTCCCTCATGTTAAATGGTGGACTGTAGATGGCGAGCGAGTCCTACGGCTCGGCTGGATAATAGCGATCGGGCTGGAAGACTGGAGGTCGTCGCTCGGGCGCCGATCGCTCCACTCCTAGGCTAAGAAGAAGCCTTTGCCTGGCCAGAAAATCTGCGGCTCTAGCCCGGAAGGTCGCGTAGGTCGTGGGTTGGCTCTTCGTAAGATGCCTAAACATAGGCGAAAAGCCATTGAAGCCTGCTAGGACCGTGTGGAGGGCGATCTCATCGCTTACGGGCTCGCCGTTGAGGATGATCTCGTCCACTCGGTTGATGTAGTCCGAGTCGGACTCTTCTTCTCCCTGCTTGATTTGCATCATGCGAAGGGGACCTTCTGGCTGGGCGACCCTGGTGGCGAAGTACTCCGTGAAGACGTGTGCCAGCTGGTTAAAGGAGCCAATGGACCGAGGTGGCAATAAGGTGTACCACCTGTAGGCGAGGTCGTCCAGCGTCATAGGGAACATTCGGCACCTGGTCGCGTCAGATGCCCCACACCCGGCCATGTAGATGTTGAACTTGTTCAGGTGTGTCTGGGGGTCCGATCGCCCCTCGTACATGGGTGTTTGCGGGGGAGCGATCTTGTGCTGCACGGGGGCGAGCTCGATGTCGATCGTGAGCGGCTCGCTTGGCTCGGCGATCGTCTTCAGTGCGCCTTGTCACGGGGTTATACTTGCGTCTCGCTAAGTCCTTTCCGTGCGGCACTATCTTAGGTTGTCTCAAGCCTAAGTAGTAAGCCTATCAACACACACAAGATTACTAGGAAGGAAGTAAGGAAGTACTTGGGGAAGGTTTACTCTTATTGTACTGTAGCAAATCAGCTTTCTCAAGATGAGTTACAAATGAGCCCCAAGGGGGTATTTATACTAATCCTCCTAGGCTAACAAATTACCAACAAAACATCACTATTCCAAGTATTTACAAGAATGCCATCATCTAGAATGATCTATACAATTCTAAATAATTCTAAGAAGTCTTCTTGGAGTCCCCAGACCCCTCTGGAACGTCCGGCCCGACCCGGCCCGAAGTGTCCCGGCCCGGCCCGGCCAAGGCCCGATTCGGCCCGTAGCAACCCGACCCGATTTCTGACCTTCTGGAACCCTCTTTGACCTTCTGGAGTTGATTGGTCTCCATCTTGATGCTTCTAGGGTCTTCTTTATGGATAGTGGGTTCCTCGGCTTTTCAATGTCTACTGCTGTCACAAGGCTTTTTCCGTCTAAGCCTATTATAGGGGGGGTAGTCCTCTGTGAGCTTGGCCGAGTCCATGTACGCGCGCGAGCATGCTGCGCGCCCGTCCGGCAGGCTTCGGCCGGATGCCGGTAGATGCTCGCCGCCTTAAGGTGGGGCGTGACATTCTCCCCCACCAAAGTCGTGACCGTCCTCGGCACGATGCTGTCCCGATATTCTTCAATCTTCTGTCGGAATTGCCATAGGTGATCCTCATGTTCCCAGCTATTTTCAGCGTCTGGGAGTCCCTTCCAATGCACAAAGTACTCGGTGTATGGGGCCACGCCCCTCCGTCGAACGTCCCGATGTGAAATGATCTCGGCTACTTCCTTGTCGAAGGAAGTAATCACGGCAGTCGGTGCTCGATGTGACTGAGCTCGGCCCGGATCCTCCATGTCCTGATGGTAAGGCTTCAGTTGGCTAACATGAAAGACCGGGTGTATCTTCATCTTCGGCGGTAGTTCCACTCGATAGGAAACTGTCCCAACACGCCGCTCGATCTTGTAGGGTCCCTCGTATCTTCGGATAAGTCCCTTATGCACACCAAATGCTTTAAATTGTCATGGAGAAGTTTCACCATAACTAAGTCGCCTTCATTAAACTCGACCGCTCGTCGCTTGAGATCGGCCCATTTCTTCATCTTCTTGCCGCCTTGTCCAAAGATGCTCGAGCCAAGTCCGATTCCTCCTGTAATGACTTAGCAAAGGTATATCTTTGCGGGACTCGTCCGTGTATCCGGTGGCAATGTTGTTCGTTGTCGCCGGTTGTCTCCCCGTAGCGAGCTCGAATGGGCCGCGTCCGTTGATTCACTCTTACGCAAGTTGTATGAGAATTGGGCCGTGTCTAAGAGTTTGGCCTGATCCGTGATTGGCACTCACATAGTGCCGCAAGTAGCACTCAAGCGGCGTTAACTCGTTCTGTCTGCCCGTCCGTCTGTGGGTGGAAACTTGTTGAGAATGCTAAATTCGAGCCCAATAGCTTGAAAAGTCCCGACCAAAACTTTCCTGTGAAACGTGGGTCTCGGTCACTCACGATTGTCCTTGGAATGCCCCAATATTTTACCACATGCTTTAAGAACAACTTGGCCGTCTCCAGAGCCGTTACGCCACGGTCTTTGGAATAAAGGTTGCGTATTTTGAGAACACATCCACCACAACTATGATCGACCCGTACCCATCCGATTTAGGCAAAGCCGAAATGAAGTCCATTGAAACGCTTTCAAAAGGGTGTTCCGGTATGGGCAAGGGTTGAAGTAGTCCACCAGGTTGTTGTTGCTCCACCTTGTCTTGTTGGCATACAAGACATGTCCGGACGTATGCCTCAACGTCCTCACGCATCCTGGGCCAAAAGTAAGAATTGTCAATCAAAGCCATTGTACGGTGCATACCTGGGTGTCCAGCCCATAGTGTGTCGTGGCATTCCTTCATGATGTCCCTCCGTAAGTTTCCCCATTTGGGCACGTACAAACGATTGCCTTTGGTAAAGAGTAGCTCGTCTCGTTCCCAGAACCGTCTTGTCTTGCCGCTCCTGGCAAGTTGCATGATGTTTTCTGCGAAAGGGTCCTGCCTCAGTCCCTCGCGTATGCGGTCCTTGATGCTTCCTTCGGCCTTGGTCAAGGCTGCAAGCTCGGCCTTCCGGCTTAATGCATCGGCTACTCGGTTAAGTACTCCTGGTTTATACTCTAGGGTATAATCGAACTCACTAGGAATTCTGCCATCTTGCTTGCTTTGGCGTGAGCTTCTTCAGGTTTGAAAATAACTTGTGGCTACGTTGTCTGCTCGTACCACAAACTTGCTCCCAAGTAAATAATGCCTCCGTGCTCTAAGGCAATGAACCACGGCGGTCATTTCCTTCTCATGTACCGAGTACCGTCTCTCGGTGTCATTCAATTTTCTGCTCTCATAGGCAACGGATGCCCTAGCCGCATCAAAACTCCTCCGATGGCATAATCAGATGCATCGGTCTGAACCTCATATGCCTTGGCATGGTCTGGCAAGGCAAGAACTGGCTGCTCCGTCACTTTGCCTTTGAGGCGCTCAAAGGCCTCTCGGCACTTGTCCGTCCATTCCCATTTGTGGTCCTTCTTCAATAGGTCCGTTAATGGTGCTGCTATCCGAGAGTATCCCTCGATGAACTTCCGGTAGTAGTTCACGAGTCCCAGAAATGATCGGAGTTGGGTTACGCTGGTCGGCGGCTCCCAATCTCGAACTGCTTTCACTTTGGCCTCGTCCATCATTATGCGGCCATCCTTGATACGGTGCCCCAGAAAAGTCACTTCCTGTTGGGCGAATGAGCATTTCTCCAACTTTGCATAAAGTTCGTTGTCCCGCAATGCTTGGAACACCTGTCGCAAGTGTTCTACATGCTCCTCCATCGATGATGAGTAAATGACAATATCGTCCAGATAAACGACAACAAACTTGTCTATGTATGGCTGAAATACCTTGTTCATCAGTGTGCAAAAGGTCGCTGGGGCATTTGTAAGCCCGAACGGCATCACAAGGAAATCAAACAAACCATACCTGGTCGCCATGGCTGTCTTGGGTTCGTCTCCTTCGGCTATCCGGACCTGCCAATACCCGGATCTTAGGTCGATCTTTGAAAAGTATTTAGCACCTCCCAGTTGGTCAAACAGCTCTCCAATGAGTGGAATGGGATACTTGTTGCGAACCGTCAGCTTGTTGAGTGCCCTATAGTCCACGCACATACGTAAGGATCCATCATGCTTCTTTTGGAACAAAACGGGGGATCCATAAGGAGATTTGGATGGTTGGATCATTTTGGAATCCAACAACTCTTTCAATTGTTTCTGCAGCTCCTTAAGTTCAGGTGGTGACATCCTATAGGGTGTCCTCGAAGGTGGCTTCGCATCGAAAATAAGTTCAATTTTGTGGTCCACATCCCGTCTGGGTGGCAACTTCTTAGGTAGTTCCGCGGACATCACGTCCTGGAACTCCTCCAAAACGGCTTGAACTTCCTTTGGTACATCCTTGCCTTCAATATTGTTTCCATCATCAGGAACGTAAAATGCAGCGAAGGTCTCTTCACCGCTCAAGGCCTCGACTAAGTTGCATGGCCGAAAGGGTGCCTGTCCCTTCGCTTCCCTCCGGCCTAATGGCTGTGTCTTGTCGGAGTCCAAAATGACTAAGGAATCGAAAATGGCGTAATGCAAGCCCGCACTGATCGAACCATTGTAACCCAAGAACCAAATCATAGTCATCCATGGTCACTACGGTGAAGGTGATCATTCCCCGCCGTCACCTATCTTTGCTTTCACTCCTCGCGCTCACGGCCACCGGCTTAGCATGGGTGTTCACTGTCTTGATCGATCCATTAGTTGGAGTGACGGTAAGTCGTAAGACTTTGGCTACGCCGTCCCGCATGAAATTGTGCGTAGCTCCTGTATCCACTAAGGCTTTGATGTGTGTGCCTCCGATCAAGGCATCCACGAACATAGACCCCTTTCTGGGTCCCTTCGCCGGCTCCACAACGGCTTTGACAGCATTGAGCAAACTCAATGAGCCCATATGCGCACCATCCGCAACCTCGGTCTCCGTGGTCTCTTGCATGGCTGCGACCTTCTTCCTCCGAAGTGGGCAATCGTACTTCATGTGAGAGGTACTATGACAAATGTGACAACCTCTCGGCTTATCGTTCTCGTCCACCGGCTGCTTGCCCCAGTATTTGTTCGGCCTGAACCTTGATGGGCGGTCTCCCCCACCTTTGCCTTTATCTGTGCGGAAAGTCCTTGGCTTGTCGCTGGTCTTCAACTCCCGTAAGCCCTCGGCCACGGCAATGGCAGTCGCCACGTCCTGAACATTGCGCCTTTCCAACTCTTGCCTTGCAAAAGGCTTGAGTCCGTCCATAAATGCAAATAGCTTGTCGGTCGCCGTCAAGCTTGGTATCTCCAGTACAATTTCTTGGAACTCCTTGACATAGTCTTTGATAGTGCGAGTGTGGCTGAGTCTCTTCAGCCTGCCCCGAGCCTCGAACTCCACATTCTCGGGATAGAATTGCCTCTTCAATTCGGCCTTGAAGTCTTCCCAGGAAGCCATCCTGCACGCACCACTCTCAATGTCACCGCTTGGTCCGCCACCACAAAGACGGCCGTGTCGGCCAAGTACAAGGGCGCCGTCCGCAACTTGGTGTCATCATCTCGAATGTTTGAGGCACCAAAGTATTGCTCCAGTTCCATAAGAAATTGTCAATCTCCTTGGCGTTTCTCGATCCGTTGAACTTCCCGTGCCTTGGGATGTCAATTCGTGCGGGTGTCGCACCCACATGTCCTTCTCCGTTGGCAATCGCCCTTTTCACTGTTGCCATCTCCATCTTGAGAACCTCCATGCTCTCTTGCATGGCCAAGATCATGGCCCGAAAATCGGCCAACTCCTTCTTCATGTCCCCATCACAAGCATTGATAGTAGAAAGAACCTGGTTGTGCAGCTCTTCACCAGCTTCTTCCAAGTCATCCACCCTCCTCGCAACCTCATCATAGACCTCCTCCAGTCGAGTCACTCTACGGCCCATGGCAAACAATCCGGTCGACAGACTTGTCTCTGCCCTTCTTGGTCTTCTCGGCCTGAGTGTTGGGTTGGGTAACGTCGGATGATTGTGCCATCTTACTCCTTGCACGATCAGCTAGCAATCTTCGAAAATCCGCCTTGGTTGTCTCAACCTGTCTCTGATACCAACTGTCACGGGGTTATACTTGCGTCTCGCTAAGTCCTTTCCGTGCGGCACTATCTTAGGTTGTCTCAAGCCTAAGTAGTAAGCCTATCAACACACACAAGATTACTAGGAAGGAAGTAAGGAAGTACTTGGGGAAGGTTTACTCTTATTGTACTGTAGCAAATCAGCTTTCTCAAGATGAGTTACAAATGAGCCCCAAGGGGGTATTTATACTAATCCTCCTAGGCTAACAAATTACCAACAAAACATCACTATTCCAAGTATTTACAAGAATGCCATCATCTAGAATGATCTATACAATTCTAAATAATTCTAAGAAGTCTTCTTGGAGTCCCTGCACCCCTCCTGAACGTCCGGCCCGCCCCGGCCCGCCGGGTCCCGGCCCGGCCCGGCCCAGGCCCGATGCGGCCCGGAGCAACCCGACCCGAGTTCTGACCTGCGGGACCCCTCTTGGACCTGCTGGAGTGGATTGGTCTCCATCTTGATGCTTCTAGGGTCTTCTTTCTGGATAGTGGGTTCCTCGGCTTTTCAATGTCTATCTGTCACAAGGCTTTTTCCGTCTAAGCCTATTATAGGGGGTAGTCCTCTGTGAGCTTGGCCGAGTCCATGTACGCGCGCGAGCATGCTGCGCGCCCGTCCCGGCAGCTTCCCGGATGCCGTAGATGCCTCTTGCCTTAAGGTGGGGCGTGATGACCGCCTGGATTTCGTGGAGCGCCTTCATGTCGTCGAGCCGTTGCATCGCAGCCATCGCCGTGGCTCGGCCGCTTGCCGATCGGCTTTGGGAGCGGAGCCGAGGCGATTGTGTACCGATCTCCGGACTCCGCTGCTGCCGACCTCGGCAATTTGGCGAGGGGGAGACAGACGGCTGGGCTGCCTTCTGGGAGCCGGGTAGGCCGAGCTCCTGGTGACGGACTCAAACTCCGTCGTCTCGTAGCTGGGGCCGGACTGCCCCGGTCGCCAGGTTGGGTCACTGCCCAGGCGATCAAATACAGAGGTGCCCCGGCTGGCGAGCGCCTCTTCTTGCGGACGAGAGCCTCCTGGAGATCGCTCGGCCAGTAATGCCTTGAGCTTCCGCTTGGACTTCCGGCGGGCGGCCGAGGGGGTGATAGCAGGTGGCGTGTCGAGAGCACTCCATCGCTCCTGTAGGACGGCCATGACCTCGTCGATCTGTTCCTTGGTTCGGAGCTGATCGAGCGAGAGGCTTGGGCGGCCGCCCAGGGACGGGATCGAGCGTCTCTGACCGCGGCAGCTGCCTTCCACCATCGGCTGCGGCTCGGACTGGGACGGAATGAGGGGTCTGGCCGGCTGGTCAGCGGCTTTTTTCGACGCGGAGGCGGAAGACATGATTTCTGAATGATTTCTTTGAAGCGTAGTGAGTGTCACTTCAAGTATCTGCCCCGAGAACAGTGAGTGTTCTTCGAGACGGTAGGAATAAAAATTTGAGGGTTGGATCCCCTTCTTCTAGCGCCAATTGTTGTTGCCCAAAATATTTATCCGAAGATTAATACTGCTGGAAGACGGACAACAAACAACAATTGCGGGAGCACTTCCGAGAGAAGATAAATAATACAAGATTTGTCGGGTTTGTTAGGCCCGGGCTTGAATGCTCTCGCGAGATGTTATTAATACAAATATTCGTGGATACAAGTATTAATGTGAGAAATCTAGATACAATGAGTGTAAAAAGACTCTGTTAATCCGGCTCTTGAGCGAAGCTCGGTGTTCTTCGTCCCTGCCGATCGTCTGCTTGAGGAGAGAGGCCGGTAGAAGTAAGTACCGAATGATAGCTGTTGCCAAGAGTTGGAGATAGCCAAATGCTGGGTGTTTTGCTTCTGTATTGCGTGTGAAATGCGAGAATGCCAGAGAGTGCTGAAATCGCGATATTGCTGGGGAGTTTTTAGAGTCAGAATCTCGATCCTTGGACAAGTGTAGGGAGCCGTGTATTTATAGTGGCAGCCGAGTCTTGTCCTCTGGCGGGCGATCGCCTTCCGGCCATTATAATAATGGGGCGATCGTCTACCGGCCAATATTATAATGGGGCGATCACACGGGCTGTCGGGCTAAAGTCCAAGGTAGGGGCTGGCAGTCTGCCTAAAGTCCAAAGCTACATCCGGCTGCCAGCTGGGCGGTCCAATGAGGAGCCAGCACGCGTCCAGAGTCACTGTCACATGCGGCCCTACTAACAACTTTCGGCGGGCCTGTCGGCTGGTGGAAAGATTCTGCCAGGCTGTGGTCAATGATCCGTGATATGCGGATCTTGTCTCGGATCTTGCACGTGGTGTCTGTCCTGAGGCTTGGTCTTTGCCGACTGGATGACTATCGGCATGATGCGGTCGTATCTAACTGGCCACTGAGGGTCGTCATCGGCCAGTCGCTGAGGGTCGGCATTGGTCGGTCACCAAGGGTCGGTCGGCAGGTGTCGAGGGATGGTCGTCCGCTTGTCGGTCGCCAGGAGTCGGTCGCCGAGTACCGAGAGACGATCGTATTTGATGTCGATCGCTCGGCACCGGGACTTGCCCTGGGACCTTCGGTTGGCCGATACATCTTGTCTGCTGGGCTAAGGCTTGGTCGCCTGGTCGCTGGTCGGCAGTTCTGCCTCGGCTGCTCGGCAGTGGCTAGGTCGCCCGATCCCCGAGGCGATCGCCGGTCGGAGAGTGTAATTCTTGACACAACAATTGCCCCCCAGCTTGCTCCTATGTTGGAGACATGGGGTGAGGTGGTTCTTGCTGGCGATCGTGTAGGATGAGGACGGGCGATCTTGCTGAGCCGACTTTTGGATTCGGACTTGGGCTATCATGGTCGATTGGCTAGCTATCTTTCGGTCTTGTACCTGCAAAAAACAACATTGGCCGATCCCTCTAGGAAACTTGATGGTTTCGCTTGTTTGAGGAATCGTGCACAGTCGCGAAGTTCGATGGACCGACTCCATGACCGTGTCTTGGTGCGCGAAGACATTGAGTGTCTCGTGACTCACTTGATTATGAGGGTCCTCTGTTAGGCTGCGCCTCGCCTCGTATTTAAACGAAGGGCGTGCGGTCTCGGTCTAGAGGAGTCCTTGCGCGGGGCAGCGTCGGATGAATCAACTCCACGCCCGCGGCTTGTTTAGCTCTTCCTCTACCTCGGCCCACCATGGAGATGACGAACCTCGACGGTATACGTTGAGACGGGGGTAGTGGCACGTGTCCACTGATTATTTTTGGAGAGCCCTCAGACTACGCCGGCCTCGTATTTAAACAAAGGGCGGACGATCTCGGCCGAAAGGGACCTTGCATGGCCGAAGCAGCCGGTTCCATCGACTACCAGGACCATGGCTTTATGATGTGCGGTGGAGGCGATCGCGAGCCTTAGTCCCTCATGTTAAATGGTGGACTGTAGATGGCGAGCGAGTCCTCTGGCTCGGCTAGATAATAGCGATCGGGCTGGAAGACTGGAGGTTGTCGCTCGGGCGCCGATCGCTCCACTCCTAGGCTAAGAAGAAGCCTTTGCCTGGCCAGAAAATCTGGGGCTCTAGCCCGGAAGGTCGCGTAGGTCGTGGGTTGGCTCTTCGTAAGATGCCTAAACATAGGCGAAAAGCCATTGAAGCCTGCTAGGACCGTGTGGAGGGCGATCTCATCGCTTACGGGCTCGCCGTTGAGGATGATCTCATCCACTCGGTCGATGTAGTCCGAGTCGGACTCTTGTTCTCCCTGCTTGATTTGCATCATGCGAAGGGGACCTTCTGGCTGGGCGACCCTGGTGGCGAAGTACTCCGTGAA
Organism: Orobanche coerulescens; assembly: GCA_033398695.1. NCBI lineage: Eukaryota > Viridiplantae > Streptophyta > Magnoliopsida > Lamiales > Orobanchaceae > Orobanche > Orobanche coerulescens. The sequence continues at coordinate 63,588,204 of CM065802.1, forward strand.
GACGTGTGCCAGCTGGTTAAAGGAGCCAATGGACCGAGGTGGCAATAAGGTGTACCACCTGTAGGCGAGGTCGTCCAGCGTCATAGGGAACATTCGGCACCTGGTCGCGTCAGATGCCCCACACCCGGCCATGTAGATGTTGAACTTGTTCAGGTGTGTCTGGGGGTCCGATCGCCCCTCGTACACGGGTGTTTGCGGGGGAGCGATCTTGTCTTCGCACGGGGCGAGCTCGATGTCGATCGTGAGCGGCTCGCTTGGCTCGGCGATCGTCTCGTGGCGCCCGCCTGGATTTCGAGAGCGCCTTCATGTCGTCGAGCCGACGTTGCATCGCAGCCCATCGCCGTGGCTCGGCCGCTTGCCGATCGGCTTTGGGAGCGGGAGCCGAGGCGATCGTGTACCAATCTCGGACTCACTGCCGACCTCGGCAATTTGGCGAGGGGGAGCCGACACTGGCCGCCTCGGGAGCCGGTAGGCCGAGCTCCCAGTGACGGACTCAAACTCGCTGCCTCGTAGCCGGGCCGGATCGCCCGGCCGCGTGTCGGTCACCGCCTGTGCGATCGAAGACAGAGGTGCCCCGGCTAGCGAGCGCCTCTTCTTGCGGACGAGAGCCTCCTGGCGATCGCTCGGCCAGTAATGCCTTGAGCTTCCGCTTGGACTTCCGGCGGGCGGCCGAGGGGGTGATAGCAGGTGGCGCGTCGAGAGCACTCTGTCGCTCCTGTAGGACGACCATGACCTCGTCGATCTGTTCCTTGGTTCGGAGCTGATCGAGCGAGAGGCTTGGGCGGCCGCCCAGGGATGGGATCGAGCGTCTCTGACCGCGGCGGCTGCCTTCCACCATCGGTTGCGGCTCGGACTGGGACGGAACGGGGGGTCTGGCCGGCTGGTCAGCGGCTTTTTTCGACGCGGAGGTGGAAGACATGATTTCTGAATGATTTCTTTGAAGCGCAGTGAGTGTCACTTCAAGTATCTGCCCCGAGAACAGTGAGTGTTCTTCGAGACGGTAGGAATAAAAATTTGAGGGTTGGATCCCCTTCTTCTAGCGCCAATTGTTGTTGCCCAAAATATTTATCCGAAGATTAATACTACTGGAAGACGGACAACAAACAACAATTGCGGGAGCACTCCAGAGAGAAGATAAATAATATAAGATTTGCCGGGTTTGTTAGGCCCGGGCTTGAATGCTCTCGCGAGATGTTATTAATACAAATATTCGTGGATACAAGTATTAATGTGAGAAATCTAGATACAATGAGTGTAAAAAGACTCTGTTAATCTGGCTCTTGAGCGAAGCTCGGTGTTCTTCGTCCCTGCCGATCGTCTGCTTGAGGAGAGAGGCCGGTAGAAGTAAGTACCGAATGATAGCTGTTGCCAAGAGTTGGAGATAGCCAAGTGCTGGGTGTTTTGCTTCTGTATTGCGTGTGAAATGCGAGAATGCCAGAGAGTGCTGAAATCGCGATATTGCTGGGGAGTTTTTAGAGTCAGAATCTCGGTCCTTGGACAAGTGTAGGGAGCCGTGTATTTATAGTGGCAATGAGTCTTGTCTCTCGCGGCGATCGCCTTCCGCCATTATAATAATGGGGCGATCGTCTACCGCCAATATTATAATGGGGCGATCACACGGCCGTCGCTAAAGTCCAAGGTAGGGGATGGCGATGCACCTAAAGTCAGCTACATCCGTGCCGGTGGCGGTCGATGAGGAGCCGACGCGCCCGCAGTCACTGTCACATGCGGCCCTACTAACAACTTTCGGCGGGCCTGTCGGCTGGTGGAAAGATTCTGCCAGGCTGTGGTCAACGATCCGTGATATGCGGATCTTGTCTCGGATCTTGCACGTGGTGTCTGTCCTGAGGCTTGGTCTTTGCCGACTGGATGACTATCGGCATGATGCGGTCGTATCTAACTGGCCACTGAGGGTCGTCATCGGCCAGTCGCTGAGGGTCGGCATTGGTCGGTCACCAAGGGTCGGTCGGCAGGTGCCGAGGGATGGTCGTCCGCTTGTCGGTCGCCAGGAGTCGGTCACCGAGTACCGAGAGACGATCGTATTTGATGTCGATCGCTCGGCACCGGGACTTGCCGTGGGACCTTCGGTTGGCCGATACATCTTGTCTGCTGGGCTAAGGCTTAGTCGCCTGGTCGCTGGTCGGCAGTTCTGCCTCGGCTGCTCGGCAGTGGCTAGGTCGCCCGATCCCCGAGGCGATCGCCGGTCGGAGAGTGTAATTCTTGACACAACACAACGCAAAGGAATATACGGCGTGAAAACACACTCCACGACGACTAACACAACGCCACCGGTAGAAACATAATAAAACCAACAAGTGACAAGCGTCATCAAACAGATAATATAGTCAAGGCAATTATCCGAACAATCATAAAACACAACGAACAAAAATCAATATGATTGACCAACCCAACGGTACATCAATCAAAACGCGAGCCAGTCGCTGAACAAATACAGAATTCCACCACCCAAGGGTTGGAAGATTGAAAACGAGAATAATTTCCCCAACTTAAGGGAATTACGAAGGAGCATGAACGTTCAACAATCACGAGACGAGATCAACAAAAACTGAACCATCAAACGATCGAACTACAACGATCGAGACAACAAAAATCGAACAATCATGTTCGAATCACGAAGAACAATAAAATTCAAACAACAACTCCAAGGTTCACAAGAATCGAGCCGAACTCGGAAAAGTCACAGCGATAATCAGATCGACTCAAAACAAGGTCACAGCTCGTTCGAACGATGAAACCGAAGGACAGAACAAGTTCAGAAAGTATCAACGAACACGAGCGAGTCGATAGAATTAAGAAAGAGAAAATGCAGAAGCCAAAAATAATACGGGTATTATATTCGACCTATTCTAAAAGAAGTGTCGTCCCCGAAACTCACAACAACGAAATCAAAGTGACAACACAACAAGCAATCAACAGAAACATCCTTAAAAGGTCTCTCAAAGCCGATTCTGATAACTGTGCTGAAGCGCGAACTCCGAAAGTCTCGGTAGCCAATTCGCAAAACTGAATGCGGTGTCCCTCGAGTCCGCACTTGAAACGCATTACTGACGGGAAGGACAATTTACACGTGCATGCCCCAGCACATCACGGTTGAAACACCTCGGCTCCGCATATCGAAAATACAAATGCTAGATATAATGGGGCATAACGTCGCAAAACAACATAGCGGAGATGCCAACTCAGCACAACAAAGAATCATAACACATATCATATACAACGATTACCATCGTAAAATAATACACACACAAACACTACAGCAACGACGGTATCGTTCGGCGACCTTAATGGCCCGAACGATAACCAGCACATAATTACAAACATCATAAAATAATCACACATGTACACAAACGTACAAACCCAAGCTTCAACAGCTCACACTCGTGCGACAACACGCAAATCACCACGAGGCGATAATTAGTAAATACCAGTTCACACCTCTCACAGGGGGCTAGTACAACAATGCGTGGTAACGCCTCAACTTTCATGCCACCAATTCAATCATACTCGGGAGCAAACATCATAACGACAAAGCAAACATCATACATACATTCCCAAATGCAAACGGGAATTGATAGGTTTTAAAAAAAATGAAAACCACCTTTTGAAAATAATTTAGAAAAACACCGGTTGATCTTGAGTATCACCTTTCAAAAAAAGTACAAACGTGAAACATCGTTATCGAGACTTTGGAAAACCATTTCGCATTTGTTAAAAATGAGGACACTTTCTTTTAGTGAAAAACTTTCAGAATATTCGACCCTCGGGTCTAAGTAAAAGTGTTTATAAAACATAGGGATGTTAAACGGGCCCGGGCCCGGCGGGCCAGCCCGTTTAACCCGCAAAAAAACCGGGTTAGGGCTGAAATTTTGCAGCCCGTTTAAATCCGGGCCTATTTGGCCCGGACCGGCTGGCCCGTCGGGCTGGCGGGCTGGCCCGCCGGGCCAGAATATATATATATATATATATATATATATATATATATATATATATATATATATATATATATTTCCTGACAGCATCAATTTGTGGAAGTGGGCACAGAATCTTGTCCTTATTACGAGATCGACACCGTACTTCCACTTTGACAAAAACTTCATCAGGGCTAAAACAGTAATGTTACCGTCACCTCTAGGCTCTAACCTGCACTCCCAGTCCCTAACACAACCGTTTCTAGAATGCAAGCAAGCCTATATAATATATATTTAAACCTCCCAGTAGCTTTGTCCTTCTATCCATCAATTGCAGTAAGAGTGGAAGACACCATATTAATACTACATATATATAATATATTATTAATTTTAACTTGTACTAATACTATATATAATATATATTAATATTATGTATTAATATAATATATATTAATATATTATATAAAATATATATTATACATATATATATATAGCTGTATTTTTTGCTAGTATATATTTATTATAGTATATTTGTTACTATATATTTATTATGTATATATAATATATATTATTACTTTTATTGTTTATAGCTTATAAAAAATAAAAAAATAAACTTTTAAATATTTAGCCCGTTTAGCCCGTTTAGCCCGAAGCCCGCTAGGGTTAGGGTTAGGGCCGATATTTCGGAGCCCGTTTAAATTCGGGCTTTTTTGACCCGGACCGTTTAACCCGAAGCCCGCTAGGGCTAGCCCGAAACCGCTAGGGCTGGCCCGTTTAACATCTCTAATAAAACATTGAAAATATCTCAAAATATTTTGGTCCTCGAGGTAGAAGAATTTTGAAACATATTGTGGCACCTTGGAAGTACCACGAGAAAACAATTCATTTTAAACGTACGTCTCGAAATTTATTTCTAAGATACTCAAGTTTTCGAAAATAATTCAATGCCAAAAAGGCCGATGACGGTAATATTTCAAAAACTCACAAAAGCCATTTACAAAATACTAAATACCGTCATAAGAATTTCGCCAAAACGATCAAGGCCACAATGCCAAAAACTCGGTTAAAGGAATCGGTAAATAAAACTCAGTCGGTAAAATACCGAAAGCCATTACAAAAGAACTAACGCAGCGGATAAAAGAAATACAGTCCAACATGCACAATCCAGCGACACTACTCCTCATATGAACGAAATATGAGAGTCAAGTAACCACATATCACGAAATCAAAATCCATAAGGGTGCGTTTGGTACAGAGAATGGAATTGCAGAGAAATGATTCCAGAGAAATGATTGCAGAGAAAGAGAATTGGTCAGGAGAATAGGAATTGACTATCCTGTTTGGTAGCACAGAGAATTCAGCAGAGAAATGCAACAGACGGTCGGTGGTGGTGGTGGCGACGGTGGTGGAGGCGGTGGTCGGTGGTGGCGACGGTGGTGGTCAGTGGTGGTGGCGGTGGCGACGGTGGTGGTCGGTGGTGGTGGTGGTGGTGGCGACGGTGGCGATGGTGGCGACGGTGGTGGAGGCGGTGGTCGGTGGTGGCGACGGTGGTGGTCGGTGGTGGTGGCGACGGTGGTGGTGGTGGTGGTCGGTGGTGGCGACGGTGGTGGTGGCGATGGTGGTAGTGGCGGTGGTCGGTGGTGGCGGCGGTGATGGTGGCGGTGGTCGGTGGTGGCGGTGGTGGTGGTGGTGGCGACGGTGGTGGTGGTCGGTGGTGGTGGTGGTGGTGGTGGTGGCGGTGGTGGTAGTGGTGGCGGCGGTGGCGGTGGCGGTGGCGGTGGTCAATTCTCTCCATGTCTCTCCAATTCTCTTCCTACCACAGAGAAATGAATTCTCTCCAAATACAAAGGACTCAATTCTCTGGGAAATACCAATCATTTCCATTTCTATTTCTCTCCTCAACCAAACAAGAGAAATGAATTCCATTTCCATTTCTCTACTCTCAATTCTCTCTACCAAACACCCCCTAAGAGGATTCCGTCAATTAACTCATAATCATACCTGTAACTCGCATCAGACGAGGCACAAACACAAATAAGGGAGACTTACATCCACAAGTCGCACGAAGATGATGGCTGCACCTCGATACTAATCACAACCGACACCTTAGACGACGCGTCGTGACATGACTCAGTCAGACAAAATCTGACAAGACAAGACAAGACAAGACCCGACAACACAAAACTCGACCCGACAGCCTAGGTTTCCGCAACTTAAGCTCCGATACCATATTCTGTAACACCCCTAAACCACTCGGGAATATTACAGTGTCGTAAACCCTCTCCATGAGGATCTACCAGGCTAAATACAGAAATACCACGATACAATACAATACGATACATACCGACATGGGTAATTAACGGACCATTAGACCGATTTGGTCTTTTACCACAACATACACATCAACCATACATTACTCTTTCTCGTAACTCATACCCACACAGGGGTTAACATAAATCAACGTTCCCGCATAAGGGAAAATAACACAACGGAAGGACAAAACAAGACATCACCAAATACTCAACACCGGTCTTCATGTGATTAGTATCGCCGTCGTCCATCATCCTTCGTAACGATCCTGTGAATTGCTCCCCAGCAACCTGCAAGTACCTGGATGCAAAACAGACATCCACCCCCCGAATACTCGGGGGTTAGCAAAACTCCACTGTTTTGCTAGTGCAAGTATAAATATAAGGACGAGCCATACATATCATACTCCAAGAACATAGAAAGCGTGAATATACTTTCCGAGATAATTCACTTGATCAAAACAGTTTTAATTACGAAAGATAAGAATAAAACCATTTTACATCACTACAAAAAAACAGTTTTTACCGACGCCATTTACCGACGCCAGCACCGCCGTTGTTAAACTTATAATTTACCGACGCCCGTACCGCCGTTGTTAAATTTATAATTTACCGACGCCATTTACCGACGCCCGATTTACCGACGCCATTGCCGACGACCGGTTCGCAGACTTATTTTTTTTACAATTAACGACGCCGTTTACCGACGCCATTTACCGACGCCATTTTGGCGTTGGTAATTTTTTTTTTTTAAATTTACCGACGCCGTTTACGCCATTACCGACGCCATTTTCGGCGTCGGTAATTTTTTAACACAATCCCACATCGAAAAAACATCAATGTTTTTGGTGGTTTATAAACCAAAATCCTTCTCAACCATTTGAAATTGAATGGAGCCCGAACCTGATCCGCCGGACCCACTTTACGCCGGACCCCGACACCGACTGGCCGAACCCTCACTTTGAGCCGGACCTAACCCGCCCGAGCCACTTTGAGTCGACTCCGACTTTTTAATTTTTTTAATTTAACGACGCCAAAAATGGCGTCGGTAAATGGCGGCGTCGGAAAATGGCGTCGGTAAAAAATTACCGTCGAGCGTTTTTCCAACGGCGATTTGCCGTCGGTAATGGCGTCGGTAATTTTTTTACCAACGCCATTTTCTGTTTTACCAACGCCATTTTGGCGTCGGTAAAAACTGTTTTTTTTGTAGTGCATCTTACAAAACATTTTACGATCTCGGGAGTTTTTGAAAACATTTGGGGTTTAAGAAGTCTCAAGCCTTTCGAACACTTAGGGACACAGCCCAAAATCATTTATTTCAAAATACGATTCCGATAACAAAATACGGGTCCACGACCCAATCATAATATTCCAACCATAAGCACGGGGGTCCGTGAATCAACTTATTCACATCACATACTCACAAGAATAACCCGACATAAACTACACCGTGTCAAACATTACCATGACAACGGTCTCACAGAACGACAACAGAGAGCACAACTTTGCAACTTGACTATACGGTCGAACTCAACACACCACAAAGCTACAATACACAGAGCAACCACAAGACTCACGTACCCTTACCAAATTATCACAGTCAAGGGACAAATCATAGACAACACATTTACTGGTGCCATTCCAGCTAAGTACGATACCATTTGGACTGCCATTCTAATCAGACGAAATATGCGCCAAAAAGCACAGTTCTCCAACACAACATTTCAAAGTTAACCGTTGGTACGAGACTCACTGCCGTTGCACCCCGCAGAGCCCGGTCGGACATCCCTGAGTGGTTAACCACAGTTCGTGATACGCACACTCACAGCAATACGTATCCCTAGAGGTCCCGTCAGACCGTCCCTAGGTGAACATACACATATCATCCACAACGCCACGAGAAGCCATAATTCGAATACTAGAATATGCATACAAATGCTAGGTACTTCGCTAGAATGGCCACTTTAGTCGACGTACACTCACAACTAATGTCACACAACCACAAGCAAATACCAATACCAAACAACACCAAGCGTCACAACCTCCTCACGAAGGAATAACAACTAATATCACACAACGTCACATATTCACCGGACAATTACATATATCAATACACAATCCTCGGCAATAATTACGGTTTACTAAATTCACTAAATATGTTTAACATCTTCCAACATACGAAACTAACGCACATATTCCGAAAGCACATTAATCCCCGAAGCATACGAGTTATCTTTTGAAAGACAACAATTATCGAGAACATACCGATCTTTTTAAAAGTTCATTAAAACATTCGGATTGCACATAAAATCATTTATCAATGATTCCGTCTACGAAACATGAAAAGTATGGGCAAGATACTTGCCTCGATACCACGAGCAAGTACTCCGATGAACACGGCTCGACCGGACACTCCGAAAACCTACAACTTCCGGAAGACACAACGAAAACACTATCACAATGAGAACCAAGACCAAGAACAACGAAAAACCCATCAATCTATTGAAGGAAAACTCAATGGGACATTTAATCGAACATTAAATGTTTAATAATTCCCAAGAACACTCGAATCGTCAATCGAGTTAAACAAACTCGATATATGGATATACAATCCATGAAACACGGTTAATAACATCATACTACACCAATAGATGCATCAAAATCGGACTAGAATCGAAATCAAGAACGAATTTCCAAGAAAGTCAACTCGAAGAAAAATCAAAAATTACCTCAATCCAACGAAGAACAAGGGATTAGATGATGTTACAATCACCTAGAGATCTCCAAAACATCTTGGAATTGAGTAGAACCGACCAAGAACTCGAACCCTAGCCTCACCCGTCCGACAGCCGCGAAGAGAAGAGAAGAAGGGGAGGAAATGGGGTGAGAAACCCGTCTGTCCCCTTATATACACCAGCGACGCACGACCATCATGCACGACCAAGTGCTCGTGTGTTTGGTCGTGCGCTAGGCCACTGCCCAGCCACTGACACCACGCATGAGCAGTTGCTCGTGTGTCCTGCTCGTGCATCCCTAGAGCTTACTGCCGAGCGCTGGATTTCGCATGAGCTCCACGCACGACCACGTGCTTGTGTGGCCTGCCCGTGTGTTACAATAGGAGGCCAATATCGAGCCCGACACGGCCCCGAAACCTGAACTTGAATATGAATCGAAGATACAGTTACAAAGTACTCGCTAATACGAAACCGAGCGCTAAGAGAACACACGATTACGACCATCCGAAGGCTCGAAATTCGACAACGGAGAGTAATTACCCCAAACTTTGGGAAATTACGAAAACGGCCCAAAACGTCCGAAATACACGATACACGATCGAAACACCAAACCAAAACTCGCAACATGAATAATAACATTAAATGAACTTACGAGAAACTCGAAACAACAGTTTCGGACGAGATTCGCAAGAATCGAACTCAAGTGCGGAAAAACCGCTTAAGAACACGGAACTCAACAAAACAGTACCGAAACGAACTCGGATGAGAAAAAGTGCAGAATTAATCATTCTCGGAATGACGAAATGGTCATGAGCGAGTCGTCAAAACAGACATTCGCTGAAAAAAAGAAATTACCGGAAATCGAAATTACGGGTATTACACCGGTGGCCGAGCGAGATGCATTAACTTGGGATCGATTCAAGGAAATAGTGATGGAACAGTACTACCCATAGCAATACCGAGAGAAGATGGAGAGAGAGTTTTGGAATCTTGAACAAGGAGGAATGACGGTTGAAGAATATGAGAGAAAATTCAACCAAATCAGCTTCTTTGTGGAGCACATGGTGGATACAGATCGAAAGATGTCCCTTAAGTTCCGGAGTTATTTACGCCTGAGTATTCATCACATCGTGGCTGGTCATGTGGTTCTACCATTTACTGAGACAGTGTTCCGAGCTCAAGAGGTTGAGGCTATCCATAATCTGGATCAACAACAATCTATGAAGCTTAGTACTGGTAAGAGACATTGGAACGGGAACCAAAATAAGGCTGTGGTTTCTAATAAGCAAGCAAAGGATGATCAAAGGTCGGGACCTAAACCTCAAACCAATAAGCCAGAGTGCTCGAAGTGTGGTAAGAATCATGGAGGGGAGTGCCTGTACGGTAAAGGTGTCTGCTACAAATGCAAGGAGCCAGGGCACGCATCTTCAAACTGTCATTTCCAAAGGGCCAAAGGTCAAGGTTTTGAGAAAAAGCTCGCATTATACTTTGACCCCAAAGGACGCAGATAAGAATCCCGGCACGGTGTCAGGTATGCTTATGATCTTTAATGTGCCTGCTTTCACTTTATTTGACACTGGTGCCACACATACTTTTATGTCTGCAAAGTTTTATCATGCTATTGGTCATAGAGGATTGTTGGAGGACTATTCAAGAACATGTTGGATGTTGATTTTGGAATTGGGAGTTTCGATTAGATGTTGTTGGAATCTCGAGTTGTGTACTCCTATTGGATTTTTGATTCCATTGTTGATGTTTTGTTGGTTTGAATCACTCATTTGGAGGTTGGTTTTCGATATAATTGGGATTAGTTGGAAGCAATGGAAGATTGTTTGCAATGTGGTTGTATAATTGCCCCAATGAGTTGGGTAGTGTTGTATCAACCTTTCGTTTTGGTTATGACTATACGTGGATTTGTATATTAAGAGAATCGTTGGTAATTGTGTTATTCAAGATTGTTCGAGCGACCGAGAATTCCATAAAGGACGTTGATCGTGGAAGGACTTTCTCGCCGTCGGTTTGAGGCAAGTTTTATACTTGTACTAGTCAATGAGATTAATGTTATCATATATGTGTATGAATGTGTTGTATCATTCCGAGACTTAGTCTCTTCATGAGTTCATTGATATTAAGGGATCGTTCGATACGATACTTTTTGGCAATTATGCCAAATGTCTATTATTGTTCATTAATGGCCGGTTCAAGGCATCGGGGTACTCGATGTTAATATTATTGTCGATAGCCGGTTCGCAGTATCGAGGTATCGATTATTGTTGTTGATATTGATGTCGATCTAAGACATCGTCGTAATCATTGTAACTGATGTTGGTATTTTGCCATTGATGTTGTATTGGCCGATTGAAGGCATGGGCGTAATTCATTTCTCATCTTTGTCGTCAGTAACCGATTAAAGGTGTTGAGGCATTCTTCGTATCATTGTTATTGATTGGCCGTTCTAAGGCAATCGAAGTGTTTAATCACTCATGGTATCACTGTTATCGGTTGGCCAATCTAAGGCAATCGAAGTGTTGAATCATCTGCTGTATGGCCATTCTAAGGCAATCGAGGTATTAAATTGGGACTGTCGAGGACGGTGCCCATCCGTGAGTTCCCGTTGTCGTGTTGGCCGACTCAAGGCAACACACTACCATTCTTGTGAATTCGGTAATCTTTGAATCGTTGTTGTTTGTGGTTAATTGTGTTTTGGAGGCTAGTCTCGGCTCGTGCTCGTTGGGTAAGCTTGGGGCTTGAACCTTCGTGGTTGGTTTCCCAGCACCTGCACTTCAGCAGGTCACGGTCATGGTTATGATCTCATTATGGGTAAGTCTGGGGCTTGAACCTTCGCGGTTAGTTTCCCAGCACCTGCACTCCAGCAGGTCACGGTCAATGGATGACTATCATGTTATACAATACCGTTTCATTCTGTCTTTGGATGCATATCATGTTATACATGTATTTGATGTTCATTATCTGGATGACTGACCCCGTGGGGGCGGAACATGTTTTCATGTTTTAGGTGATTGCGAGGAGAGAGTTGAGACACAGGGGCATGACGATGGCGATGAGGCATTCGAGTGATACTAGTCCGAGTTATTCATGTTAGTCAGTCAGTTGGAGTGTACTCCAGTTTTTTCAGTTGTTGTCATGTTGTATTATCCGAGCAAGGCTCATGGATGTCATTGTATTTTATTTTGGCCATGTAGGCCCACTTTTGTCGTTGAAATTTCTTATCGAAATATTGTGTCGGATATCATGGTAGGGACTGTGATCTCTCTTATTGGTTAATTTAACGTATTTTAGTCGTGTTTGCCTGGTGGATCTCCGGGTGTGGGGTCCACGGCACTGTAATAACCCAATGGGATTTGGGGGTGTTACAGAAGATGGTATCAGAGAGTTGGGTTGTGAGATACCCTGGTATGTGAGTTATGTGGCTCTACCGACGCGGTAGTAGTGGGACTGTCAGGTTATGACAATCTGGACAGTCGGGTTTTGTGAGTCGTGAAATTTGTACGACTACACGAGTCATTCATTCATCGAGTCGTCGTCAGTGAAGACTAGTATCGCAAGACCTCGAAGCTTCATATGACCTGTGTAAGGACTCGATTCTCTTTATGTTCATACATTCATTATGTTGATTATACATGTTTTGTTAAAACCTATATGTGATATTAGTGTTACGATTAATTCATGACTAATTGTTTTGGAGCACGTGTGACCAGTGCAAGCGAAAAGGATCAACTCATTCATCAGTCAACAATCCTCAATCATCATTTTTGATCTCGTCGATCATGTGAATTCATTAATCACTCAATCAATCTCATTGCTCAGTTGTTGATCTTGTGGATCGAATTATCAATATTGTTAACTTGTTCAAGATAATCATTTTAGGAATTTCATCAGATAATCATATCACCTCACTTGATCTTTCATGCAATCTTATCATATTCCGGCGTCATGTCGGCGATCATTTTACTGCACTATTAATGTGTTCATAGTGTTAGAGCGTGTATGCTCATTATTATCATTCCGTAACATAATCATAATGCGATATTCATGCGGATCTATAATTATCATGTGACTTTCCTGCTTCAGTATGGATAGAGCTATCAGAGGACGCAGGGGAAGAGGCCGCGGTGCGGGCCGAAACCGGGGATCTCGTGTGGATACCCGCACGAATGCAAGGGATAACACTAGTTCAACAGGTTGGCGATGCTACTCATTCACCGACATATAATCATTCACTGTCAGGGAGTCGTACCCGAGATGCAACTCAATCAGAAGGTGTTCGGGTGAACCCATTCATATATATATGCAGGGTATGATGGCCCAGATGACTCAGATGAAACGTTTAATGGAGACCATGCTGACCTCGATGGTTCGTGGTCCACCGCAACAGGGATTCCAGGTGTCGTTTCATGGACAAACTAGAGGAGTAAGTCAGATTATTGGCGATATCTCTCGTCAGAGGCCGCCTACTTTTGAGGGTTCGTCGGAACCAGCTGATATTGTTCATTGGCTTGAGCATTTTGATAAACTCTTCGACATGGTTCAGTGTCCAGAAGAGAGTAAGATGGCAGTAGCGGCTTACTACTTGAGCAAGGGTGCTTATTCTTGGTGGCTTTCTGTGAAACCCATCGATCGTGATTGTGTTTGGAGCGAGTTCAAGACTCTCATGATAGAGAGGTATTATCTGGATCCACTTCGTGAAGCCAAGTTATCAGAGGTTTTAAACCCTGAATCCGTCGAGGAAGAGGGTGTTATTGTCATTGCTGAGAAGTTTCAGGGACTACTTCAGTTTATTTCATCTGTTAACCGTACTGAGGCGAATAAGATCAAGTATTTTAGCAAGAGGTTAAATCCGCAGTTGAGGATGCAGTTGTTCAATCACAATTGTAATTCGCTTAGTGAGTTCATCGAGAAGGCTCTTGGAGCAGAGCTTTTGATTAGGGAGCTTTCTCGGAAGCACCCTTCAGTTTCTTCTGGTGAGAGGACTAGGATACCGGTTCGTTCTGAGGGACATCGGACTCAGACGTCCAAGAAGTCATTTTCTAGTCGTCTTCGTGCTGATAAAGCATATTCTTCTCGGACGATGAGTTCGACTGCTGTTTGTTTTAACTGTGATACAATAGGACATCGCAGTACCCGGTGCTCGATGCAGGCCGTTGTTTATTTTCTGTGTGAGAGGCAGGGACATCTTCATAAATACTGCAGGAGTTCTAGTACCGGTAGATCTCAAGAGAGCTCAAGGGCCTCGAGAGATTTTGTTACTCCAGCCCGTGTTTCATCCAAGGGATCCTATCAGGCTTTGAGAGTTGCTCGGTCCTCAAAATATCTAACACTACCCGCAAATGATACGCGTGTTCCTCCTCGTTATCGTATAAATAAGGATATCGTCAATGAAGACGACGACACACTTATCCAAATACTCAATAAAGACTTGTTCATCAACTGCATGAACACTGCCGGTGCATTATCCCGAAAGGCATAATTACAAACTCATAATGTCTGTATCTCGTCCGAAAAGTTGTTCTTGGCACATCGGACTCCTTCACCCGAAGTTGATAGTACCCCGATCTCAAGTCAATCTTCGAGAATACCGCAGCTCCCTGCAACTGATCGAACAAGTCATCAATCCTCGACAGATGATACTTGTTCTTGATGGTCACCATGTTTAGCTCGCGATAGTCGATACACAAACGTAGTGAACCATCCTTTTTCCGAACAAACAAAACTGGTGCGCCCCAAGGCGAAGCACTTGATCGAATATACCCCGACTCAAGAAGCTCACTCAACTGCTACTTTAACTCGGCCATCTCTGAAGGTGCCATGCAATACGGCGCCTTCGAAATCGGAGCCGCACCCAGATATAACTTGATAGCAAACTATACCTCAGGGGTCCGGTGGCAACCCCGGTAACTCATCAAGAAAAACATCAGGAAACTCACTAACGACTGGAATCGATGAAAGCTCGACTCCACCATCCCCCGCCTTCAAGGCATTAATAACGAACTTCTGGTTTCTCTTTCGCCCCGCGAAAGAGTGCTCTGTGCCGTCCTCGGCTAGCATAGTGATGATTCTCGTGCGGTAGTTCATGATCGCACCATGCCACTCGAGCCAATCATCCCTGAGAATTAAATCCTCACCCTCAATTCCCACAACAATAAGATTGGAGGGCCAAGCCCTCTCACAAATAAGCACAGAACAATCTCGAACCTCCTGATCACCGACGATCCTATCACCGCTAGGAAGCTTAACAATAAAAGGCTCACAAGGCGTCAAATAGTCGAGACTCAAACGGCGCACACACTCCAGAGATATGAACGAATGCGTAGCACCAGAATCGAAAAGCACACTGACAGGATGAGAATGAATATGAACGGTACCTGTCGCCACAGTAGCCGCTGGGTCATCGGCCCTCCTCATCTCATAAATACGCGGGTGGGCGGAGCCGACACTAGAAGCTCCTCCTCTAGCGGGCTGACCCCGACCTCTACCTCGGCTGGCACTTGGTGGAGACTATGGAGCAAACGAGCCCTAGTTCACACTCGGCTCCCTAGGCGCTGGATGATAAGAACGGGCACCGCGAATCTGTCTGATCTGTTCACAAAAGGAAGCCTTGTGGCCTGTCTGACCACAAGTATAACAAGTCAAATGCGGATGAGGACACTCCCGGTTCTTATGGCCCGACAAGCCACAGTTAAAGTATATGAGTTCACGAACGGAGGTTCTAGCAGCACCTTGAGAACTCCCAGAAAAATGAGCTGAACCGCCCGCAGGAACATTCGTAGACTGAGAGATCCCTGGGAAAGAGGATCAAGTTGGCCCTTCTGCTGGCCTCCGCCCTTGTGAACAGAAAAATTTCCGACGGACTTCTGCTTCTTGCTCTCACGAGCTGCTTCACTGGGCGTCACCGACATATCATACGCAAGAGCCGTACTCTGATAATCTTTCAAAGTGGTGCAGACGAGCCTAGACATATAGTCCCGAATTGACAGTTTCATCCATCTCGAAAAGTGAAAAAAATTTTCGCTCTCCTCGACAACTTGGGTCTTCACATATCTCAACTCCTTGTTGAAATCAGCAATAGCTTGAGAGACAGGAATATCCCGCGGTTGAGCATCATAGAAGGCATGGACTCGATCCTGTCTAACCGTCCATGGGCAATACTCAGTCTCCATTAGGTCCTTGAATTCCGCCCATGAAGCAACGTGATCCTTAAGCCCAACGGTCTCCCACCAATCAGTAGCGTCCCTAGTGAGAAAATACTGGGCAATAGGAATCTTGCGGTCCTCGGGGCAGTTGGTGGAAACAAAGACTTTAGATATCTCCTTAATCCGCCCCTCCCAGCCTATCGGGTCTGAGTCTCCCGTAAACTGAGGAGGATGCATCTTGATGACATCCTAAAGCCAACGGTCAGCTCCGTCCCGAGCAGCATGGGCCGGATTCGGGTTCTGAACCGCCTGAGCTATCGCCGCCATTTGGTTCACCATTTGTTGCATAACAGCCGCAACACCAAGGTCGGCGCCATCTTGAGAAGAAGCATGGCTATGTCGGTCACCAGTGCTGCCGTCTCCCGAAGAATACAACGTGGCCGCCCCACCGGCTGCCCCACATCCCCAGCCGCGTCCACGACCACGACCACAGCCTCTTCCAGCATCCATACTGGTGTTAAAAGGTGGCAAAAAGCAACTCGATGATAAGTAAGAGAGGAAAACAAACACAGTTCAAGAGACGAAAATACGGTACGAGAAAATAAGGAATCGAGTAAGGAAAACTTACGAGCGCTGGAAGTGCCGAGATGCTGGCAGCGGTGTGACAATGTGCAAGACAAATCACAACTAGACCCAAAATAACCGACAAGCCTAGGTATCCATAAACATAGTGCTCCGATACTATTTTCTGTAACACCCCCGAGATATTCAAGGTATATTACAGTGATGTGGACCCATACATGGGACCCACCAGTCTAGACACGAATTACCACAGTAAAATCACACATCATCAAGATGAAAATCAAATAGCATGCCCGGTACAACCGGCGGAATAATCCACATCGACAACCATAAATAACTCCAATGAATACGAATCACAATATGAAGAGAAAAGCCTAAGTACTCGCGAGTACAATCTATAAATTTAGAAAGTAGGCAACAACCATATCGAAAAGAACAACGTGAATAAAAAGACTCAAATGCACATGTCAACGACCCTGGCCGGCATCCTCGTACTGTCCCAACGCCCGCTTGTCCGGCTGAACATAACCTGAAATCCATAACAAGAATTTCCCCAAAACCGGTCCCCAAAGGGGTTAGCAATTACGCTAGTACAAGTAATCAAGGCAAACCATTCGCTTACACATTTCATAGTACAATGCACCAAATTCATTTCAAAACCAAAACCAGACATGTCTTTTCCGGAAACAAACAGTCAATCAATTTGCCTTGGGAACAGGGCTATACCATTGATCCCGCTCGAGGCCTCTAAGGACCCTCCCGAGCTGGCCATATCATAAAACAATTTATGCACACGCATCGCCTTGGGAACAGGGCTATACCATTGATCCCGCTCGAGGCCTATAAGGACCCTCCCGAGCTCGATAGCGAAACAAACTCGTGAATCCAGGGCTATACCATTGGATTCCCTCGAGGCCCCGTCGGACCCTCCCAATGTAATAGCCGTAATTTCGATTTTCGGTAATTTCTTTTTTCGGCAAAAGTCTATTTCGACGACTTGCTCATGACCGTTTCGTCATTTCGAGAATGATTAATTCTGCACTTTTTGTCATCCGAGTTCGTTTCGGTGTCGTTTTGTTGAGTTTCGTGCTTTTTGGTGACTTTTCCGCTCTTGAGTTTGATTCTTGTGAATCTCGTTGGAAACTGCTGTTTCGAGTTTCCCGTAAGTCCATTTAATTTTGTTAGACGTGTTGTGAACTTCAGTTTGGTGTTTCGATCGTGTATCGTGTATTTCGGACGTTTTGGGCCGTTTTCGTAATTTCCTAAAGTTTGGGGTAATTACTTTCCGTTGTCGAATTTCGAGCCTTCGGGTGGTCGGAATCGTGTGTTCTCTTAGCGCTTGGTTTCGCCTTTGCGAATACTTCATAACCGTATCTTCGATTCATATTCAAGTTCGGGTTTCGGGGCCGTGTCGGGCTCGATATTGGCCTCCTGTTGTAACACACGAGCAGGCCACGCGAGCACGTGGTCGTGCGTGGAGCTCGTGCGCAATCCAGCGCTCGGCAGTAAGCTCTAGGGACGCACGAGCAGGACACACAAGCAACTGCTCGTGCGCGGTGCCCGTGCGTGGTGTCAGTGGCTGGGCAGTGGCCTAGCGCACGACCAAACACACGAGCACTTGGTCGTGCGTGATGGTCGTGCATCGCTGGTGTATATAAGGGGACAGACGGATTTCCCACCCCATTTTCCTTCCCTTTTTCTCTTCTCTTCGGGGCTGTCGGACGGGTGAGGCTAGGGTTCGAATTCTTGGTCGCTTCTACTCAATTCCAAGGTGTTTTGGAGATCTCTAGGTGATTGTAACATCATCTAATCCCTTGTTCTTCGTTGGATTGAGTTGTAGGTTTTCGGAGTGTCCCGGTCGAGCCGTGTTCGTCGGATTACTTGCTCGTGGTGCCGAGGCAAGTATCTTGTCCATACGTTTCATGTTTCGTAAGCATAATTATTGATAAATGATTTTATGCGAAACCCAATGTTTAATGAACGTAAAAAGGGATCGGTATGTTCTCGATAAATGTTGTCTTTCAACGATAATTCGTGTACTTCATGAATATATGTGTTCTCGGAATATATGTGTTGGTTTTTTATGTTGAAAGATGTTTTGATCACCTGGAGTGAGTTTAATAGACCGTAATCCTTTGCCGGGGATTACGTAATGTCGTGTGTACTTGTTCGGTAAGAATGAAATGTGTATGATATTAGTTGTTACTCTTTTGAAAGGAGATTGTGATGCTTAATGTTGTTTGGCTTGATAATCGATTATTGTTGTGTGCTTGTTATATGTGATGTGCCTCCGGGTAGGATTGTTGAATCTCCGGGGTCCATACTTGCTAGTATGGGTCGGGTGTGACCGTAGGGTTATCCAATCCGGGTATGTCTTGCGGGGACTCCGAGGTTTGTGGCTTGTTATCCCGATGCCGAGATAACTGGTGGGGTTATCATCGGGTATGTCTTGCGGGGACTCCGAGGTTCGTGGCTTGTTAGCCCAATGCCGGGATAACTTATGGTTGTGGTTTGGTTATGTACGTATATGTGCTTGTAGTCACGTGACTGCGGTTACGGTGACATGTGATTTGATATAGTTTCCCTGTGGGTTATTCACTCGGGTATGTTCTACGGGAGCATCTGAGGTCCGTGGCTTGCTAGCACGGGACACGAATAATCTGTGGAAACATGTTGTTATGATATGATTGGGTCTTGGACCCCGTGCTTGTGATCGGAATGGTATGATTGGGTCGTGGACCCCGTGTGTTGTTATCGTAATTGTACTTTGGGAAAATGACTTTTGGGCTGTGTCCTTAAATGTTTTCGAAAGGTTTGAGAATTCTTAAATCCCAAATGTTTTCAAAACTCCCGAGATCGTAAAATCTTTTCACAAGGTGTATATGGGGTTTACCCTTATCTTTGGATTAACCGTTTTGATCAGTGATTTACCTCGGGAAGTATGTTTAGGATTTCTTGGTCCTTGGATTATGATATGTATGGCTTGTACTTCTGTTTTATACTTGCACTAGCAAAATAGTGGAGTTTTGCTAACCCCCGAGTATTCGGGGGGTGGATGTCTGTATTGCGTCCAGGTACTTGCAGGTTGCTGGGGAGCGAATCACTGATTCCATACGAAGGATGATGGAAGACGAAGATAGAAATCACATGAAGACCAATTCCAGAGTATTTGTTAGAGTCTTGTTGGTTAACCCTCCGATGGGTTGTTCTCCCGTTTTATGGGAGTGTTATTGTATTCTAGCCCCTGCGTGGGTATGTGTTCTGAGAAAGAATCTTGTGTGTAATGTTGTACGTGTTGAGATAAAGATCAAATCGGTCTGATGATCCTTCATATATCCATGTCGGCATATGATTGATGTATTGTTTTTGTATTTAGCCTGGTAGATCCTTACAGAGAGGGTTTGCGGCGCTGTAATATTCCCGATTGGTTTGGAGGTGTTACAGAATATGGTATCGGAGCTTAGGTTGAGGAAACCTAGGCTGTCGGGTTGAGTTGTGTGTTGTTGGTTCTTGTCAGATTTGATCTGACTGAGTGGTGTCGCGGTGCGTCGTCTGAGTTGTCGGTCGTGATTAGTATCGAGGTGCAACCATCATCTTCGTGCGATCTGTGGATGTAAGTCTCCCTACTTTGCTGTGTCTCGTGTTATACGAGTTTATGTGATTCTGTGTTATTATGTGGAGTTTAACTGTGCCTCGTGAATACTTACACCATACTTGTTTGATTCTCATATTGTGCTGGGATAAAGAGTAGTACCGGTATGTATGTATGTATATATATATATATATATATATATATATACAACCTTTTGTGAAATTGTTTTTACAGGAGCGATGTTTTGGATTGGTTATTCAATAAAAGTTTATCAATGTGGTATTTTAAACTTCAAATGTTTTGGGAAAGTCACATAAATTCTATTTAAAAACATCCTTCGAGGAGGAAAAATGATTTGATTTTCGTAGGATGACCTCGAGACCAAATATTTTTGGGAATTCAACTACATATATTTTTGCTCATCTTGTATTGAAAATTTTCAAAATTTAATTTTTAAATGCTCAAACGAGGTTTATCAAAATTTACTTGAGACGTGACTTTCGCCTTCAACTTTTCGGTTTCATGAGTTTCGATTAAAATTTATGTAGTGAGGGTGTAAATTGTTGGCGTTTGGATTCGTATGTTATCTATTTTTAACCTTTGACTTTTGGTATCATTTAGTATATGCTCATGAATGTGTTGCTGGATTAGAATAGCTAGCGCGCGCTAACGTGGCGTGGCTAGCGCACGCTAAGTCTCTGTTAAAACATACACTAATTGGTCTGAGCAGAAGCTCGGAAGCTACATTCTGGCCGTAAGTCTAACTTTTGCGATTGTTAGGCTGACCGTTTGAGACCGTACTCTATATGTGTTGTTCAGGAATAACAATTGTTGTGTGTGATTATGTGTAATTTGAACTGTGTTCTTGTCCGCTGCGTGTATAAAGTTCAAAATGACTGTTTGGTACTTCTGCCAAATCGTGCGTGTTTTAAAATGACCTTTCAGGTATCTCGTAAATTTGAGTTATTTCGTTAACCCTTTTCTTAACTCTTTTGTCGGGTGACTTAACGTATATTTTGAAACTATTGAGTTTTCACGTCTTCGCCTCATAATTTCAAATGATATTTTATGACGGTATTTGGTATTTGGAAAATGACTTTTGGTGAGTATTTGGAAAGTATTACCGTCATCGGCCTATTTGGCATTTTTGAACGTTTTTTAAAATGGTTGTCAACTTGGTGAGTTCCGACGCGGAACCCGTACGGAAAATGATTTTGATATAGAGTAGAGTTATATTAAATACCAAACTTTTCTTACATACCAAGGGACTCATCCCCACCATCCATCCAAAAAGAAATCAATGGTTGAGATTAAAAGCATTTAATATTTCACATATTTTTTATAATTTAAATATCTCTTAAACCGTTAATCGTTAAGCGAAAATAATTACACCATCGCGACGAGCATTTAATTATCTTTCTATAGACGGGCACTTTGATATACTTTCGACAAAAAAAATTTTCCGCTTTTTTCACGTTTTTTAGTGGCGAAAAAATCATATATGATATATCACATATGATTTTTTCGCCAATTTTTGAAAAGCTTTAAAAAATTGTCGAAAGTATATCGAAGTGCCTATCTATAGAAAGATAATTAAATGCTCGTCGTAACGGTATATTTTTTTTGACTTAACGATTAACGGTTTGAAAGATATTGATATTTGAAAAAAAATGATGAAAGTGGGTTTTTAAATTGTTGGGATTAATCTGATCCATTAGATCAAATAAAGATGGAGGGAAGATGGAGGGTGAAGATTAGTCCCTTGGTATGTAAAAAAAGTTTGGTCCTCAAATGATCTTAAATCTTTTGATATAATGAATGATTTTAACAGCGGCATTATAAATGAAGATTTTCGGGGTAATAGTTTGTATATTGTGCTCTAGCTTGAATTAAATCGTAATATGTATATGATTTAATGGTGGTTGATTAAATACGGAGATGTGAATATCTTGTTATGTGTTATGATCTTTCGTTGCCATAGGTTGTTGTTTGTTAGTATGCCGAGGGGCAGAGGTCGTGGCCGTAACCGTGGTGTTAATGGCCACGGAGATCAGATGCGGAATCGAGAGGATGTCGCTGGGAATGATTTTAGTTTGGGTGTTGCTACTTTATTGCAATAAGTAGCGACTCAGATGACTCAGTTGACCCAGGTGGTTCAACGTAGCATTGACGCGAGTCAGAACGTCGGTGTAAATCAATGGCTTCGCGAGGTAGTTCGTATGAATCCCCCTCGATTCGCCGGTGCTGCGGATGTGTTGGGCTTGGATGGTTGGATTTTCCAGTTGGGAAAGATTTTCGAGGCTATCGGATGTCCTGAAGAGCGGAAGGTACCTATCACGCAGTACCTTCTTGACAAAGATGCGGCTAATTGGTGGGAAGCTGTTAAACCTCGTGATCGTGATGTCACGTGGGCGGAGTTCCAAGCATTTATGGAAGCTGAGTTCTGTCCGAAACCGATTAGAGAGCAGAGGATTCGCGAATTCTATTTGGCAGAACCGCAAGATATATCAGTGTCGCAATCCATCATCGATTATAGCAAACAACTCAGTTATGTGCGAGATCGGGTGAGAACCGAGGAAGAGAGGATCTTTCATTTTGATAGACGAATGAAGCCAGAGATTCGCGTGTATATGTCGGGACTCACTTGCACTTCGTTAAGGGACTACCAAGATCGAGCCTTGGCCCGTGAACTAGCTTCGTTATCGTCGGAGCGTGTGCCCGAGTCGAAGAAGTAGAGGAAGTCCGATGACCTTGTGGACAGTGCAGGAGTTGGTGTTTCTAGTTCGCAACGTCGTAGTCTTTCGGCTGTGAAGCTCTGTCGCTCGTTGCGTGGGACTGAGAGTTCCAAGTCTTCTGCTTTGACTCCTGGTAAAGCCAGGAGGTGTTTTAACTGCAATGTGGCGGGGCATGTCCGTGCACATTGTCCTTCTCCGCCAGTAATATGTTACAAGTGCGGGCTTGAGGGACACCGGGTTCAGTTTTGAGAGTTGGTCACCGAGCCTTCCGAGGCACGGATTTGAGCGCTGAAATCAGGACCGACTCCGAGGAGTCCCTGAGGGGCGTGGTCTATCGGTTGTATGTTATGTTATTTCCTTACCCGGTTGTTTCGAATCTCGGGGATTTAGTACTTTTATTCGGAGTGGATCGTTTGGTGTTTATTTTTTCGTTTTCTCGACTGTGCTCGGTGCTTAGTGTTTTGTGATTGTTCGAATAATTGACTTGATTGTATTATCCATTTGATGAAGCTTGTCACTTGTTGGTTTTATTATGTCTCTATCGGTGGCGTTGTGTTGGTCGTCGTGGAGCGTGTTTTCACGTCGTACGTCTCTTTGCGTTTCTTGCAGCGTTTCGCCGTTGGGCGCGAGTTTTCGGTTTTTGTGTATCTCGTCGAGTTTTTCTGGCGGGGATATTGCTTCTCCCTACATGTTTTAAGTTTCGGGACGAAACTTCTTTTAAGGAGGGTAGAATGTAATACCCGTAATTTCGATTTTCGGTAATTTCTTTTTTTAGGCGAAAGTCCATTTTGACAACTTTATCATGACCGTTTCGTCATTTCGAGAATGATTAATTCTGCACTTTTTGTCATCCGAGTTCGTTTTGGTGTCGTTTTGTTGAGTTCCGTGCTTTTTGGCGACTTTTCCGCTCTTGAGTTCGATTCTTGTGAATCTCGTTGGAAAATGCTGTTTCGAGTTTCCCGTAAGTCCGTTTAACTTTGTTAGACGTGTTGTGAACTTCAGTTTGGTGTTTCGATCGTGTATCGTGTATTTCGGACGTTTTGGGCCGTTTTCGTAATTTCCCAAAGTTTGGAGTAATTACTTTCCGTTGTCGAATTTCGAGCCTTCGGGTGGTCGGAATCGTGTGTTCTCTTAGCGCTTGGTTTCGCCTTTGCGAATACTTCATAACCGTATCTTCGATTCATATTCAAGTTCGGGTTTCGGGGCCGTGTCGGGCTCGATATTGGCCTCCTGTTGTAACACACGAGCAGGCCACGCGAGCACGTGGTCGTGCGTGGAGCTCGTGCGCAATCCAGCGCTCGGCGAAGCTACGAGGGACGACGCAGCGGTACACGAGCAATCGCCGTGCGCGGTGCTCGTGCGTGGTGTCAGTGGTTGGGCAGTGGCCTAGCGCACGACCAAACACACGAGCACTTGGTCGTGCGTGATGGTCGTGCGTCGTTGGTGTATATAAGGGGACAGACGGGTTTCTCACCCCATTTTCCTTCCCTTCTTCTCTTCTCTTCGCGGCTGTCGGACGAGTGAGGCTAGGGTTCGAATTCTTGGTCGGTTCTACTCAATTCCAAGGTGTTTTGGAGATCTCTAGGTGATTGTAACATCATCTAATCCTTTGTTCTTCGTTGGATTGAGTTGTAGGTTTTCGGAGTGTCCCGGTCGAGCCGTGTTCATCGGAGTACTTGCTCGTGGTACCGAGGCAAGTATCTTGTCCATACGTTTCATGTTTCGTAGGCATAATTATTGATAAATGATTTTATGCGAAACCCAATGTTTAATGAACGTAAAAAGGGATCGGTATGTTCTCGATAAATGTTGTCTTTCAACGATAATTCGTGTACTTCATGAATATATGTGTTCTCGGAATATATGTGTTGGTTTTGTATGTTGAAAGATGCTTTGATCACCTGGAGTGAGTTTAATAGACTGTAATCCTTTGTCGGGGATTACGTAATGTCTTGTGTACTTGTTTGGTAAGAATGAAATGTGTATGATATTAGTTGTTACTCCTTTGAAAGGAGATTGTGATGCTTAATTTTGTTTGGCTTGATAATCGATTATTGTTGTGTGCTTGTTATATGTGATGTGCCTTCGGGTAGGATTGTTGAATCTCCGGGGTCCATACTTGCTAGTATGGGTCGGGCATGACCGTAGGGTTATCCAATCCGGGTATGTCTTGCGGGGACTCCGAGGTTTGTGGCTTGTTAGCCCGATGCCGAGATAACTGGTGGGGTTATCATCGGGTATGTCTTGCGGGGACTCCGAGGTTCGTGGCTTGTTAGCCCGATGCCGGGATAACTTATGGTTGTGGTTTGGTTATGTACGTATCTGTGCTTGTAGTCACGTGACTGCGGTTAGAGTGACATGTGATTTGATATAGGTTCCCTGTGGGTTATTCACTCGGGTATGTTCTACGGGAACATCTGAGGTCCGTGGCTTGCTAGCACGGGATGCGAATAATCTGTGGAAATATGTTGTTATGATATAATCGGGTATTGGACCCCGTGCTTGTGATCGGAATGGTATGATTGGGTCGTGGACCCCGTGTGTTGTTATCGTAATTGTACTTTGGGAAAATGACTTTTGGGCTGTGTCCTTAAATATTTTCGAAAGGTTTGAGAATTCTTAAATCCCAAATGTTTTCAAAACTCCCGAGATCGTAAAATGTTTTCACAAGGTGTATATGGGGTTTACCCATATCTTTGGATTAACCGTTTTGATCAGTGATTTACCTCAGGAAGTATGTTTATGATTTCTTTGTCCTTGGATTTTGATATGAATGGCTTGTCCTTCTGTTTTATACTTGCACTAGCAAAACAGTGGAGTTTTGCTAACCCCCGAGTATTCAGGGGGTGGATGTCTGTATTGCGTCTAGGTACTTGCAGGTTGTTGGGGAGCGAATAACTGATTCGATACGAAGGATGATGGAAGACTAAGATACTAATCACATGAAGACCAATTGCAGAGTATTTGTTAGAGTCTTGTTGGTTAACCCTCCGATGGGTTGTTCTCCCGTTTTATGGGAGTGTTATTGTATTCTAGCCCCTGCGTGGGTATGTGTTCTGAGAAAGAATCTTGTGTGTAATGTTGTACGTGTTGAGATAAAGATCAAATCGGTCTGATGATCCTTCATATATCCATGTCGGCATATGATTGATGTATTATTTTTGTATTTAGCCTGGTAGATCCTCACAAAGAGGGTTTGCGGCGCTGTAATATTCCCGATTGGTTTGGGGGTGTTACACCCCACCATTCCATGTTAAGCATAAAGGTTTACAAAAAATACTTGCCTTAGATAATTGACGACGCAACGAACGGAAAGGAAAATCACCGACGAATGCTAGGAACCAACGAAACCGAACCTAACGATTCGAAGAATACGATCACAATCATTCCAAACGAATATAGAATTGAAATACTCCCGAGAACCCGCATACGATTCATGTATATTCGTATAAAAATAACAACGAGGGCGGACCACAACCAAACCCTCTCGATTACGCAAAACCACGAAATATACCATGAATTCGTAGAAAAACTAAGGATATCAACAAGATTAATCATATTCATCATGAATTAACCAACAAAACAGAACGAATCGGACGAAACGTGAAAACCCCCAAATCTCCCCAAAATAGGGTTCTAGAAGATTTACCTTGATTCAAGAGGTAGATATGATTAAATGATGATAATCTGGTGTTAGAGACTCAAGATCTTGAATAAATGATGAAAATCGCCCCACTCCAATCGCCCAAGTCGCCCGAATTGTCCAGCTCGCGGTGGAAGAAGGAAAGAAGAAAAAAAATGAACTGTTCCGGGTCAACTCCCTGGTTTTTATAGCCAGGGAGCGTTAGCGTGCGCTAACCTTTAAAAGTTAGCGTGCGCTAACGGGTGAAACTCCAGTCCAGAAAGTTAACACCCCAGTCCAGGACCTAAAGTTCTGGACCATTAGCGTGCGCTATTAAATAATTAGCATGCGCTAATTGCCTCTCGATAGCGCGCGCTACCTGGACATTAGCCGAGTCCAGTTGTAACCTGCCCAGTACTCACCTGACCGCGTCAGTGTGCGCTATCGGCCACTCTGCATGCGCTAACAGCGTCTCGGTAGCGCGCGCTATCGGGCTGTAGCGTGCGCTACCTGGGCACCTGACCGAGTCTAGGAGTAAACTGTCCAGTACTGGACTGTCGCGTTAGCGCGCGCTACCGGACACCTAGCGCGCGCTAGTCCTAGAAAATAACGTGCGCTAGAACAAACGTAGCGTGCGCTAAACCATTAGTCCAGAGGACTGAGATCAGAAACAGGCTCACTGCCACTGCCAGGGCTCAACTCGCTAGCGCGTGCTACCAACAAGCGTAGTGTGCGCTACTGAAGGATGCTTAGCGTGCGCTATACAATAATATTAGCGCGCGTTAGGCACAGGATAACAACGGTCCTAAACACCGAAACACGTCTGAAGCATGATAACATACAATGGATTCACGGCAACCCCGAAACGGCAGTTCCGAACAACAATTACGAGAATCAGATCAATAAGCGACGGGGAAGTTAACAATTGCGGAATTGAGTAAAATAAATCCGAAAATAAGTATTCTCAAGATACACATACGGTTACACACGAGCCACCAAGACAAGAAAAGCACCAAATCGAGAAAGTACCTGGAAAAGAAAATGTGGATATTACACTATTGATTGTGATGATGTTGAGTGGTAACAGGTGATTACCAGGTGTGTTGACGTTTGTGATGATGTTGTTTTCAAGGAAATGTGATATACTCCGGATGATGTTCTGGAAATGATTTCAAAATGAGACTATTGCGATATATAGGTTATGGTTTTGGTAAAACAGCCCGAGGTATAAAAAGTATTTCCAAATTTTATTTTCGAAAAAAATAAAAATTCAAAGATTTTCAAATGGTATTATTTAAACGAATACCTCGTGGAGTTTTAAAAGAGAACGTGGTCAGCGATTGGTTACAATGATGTGGAGTTTTTGTTGGGAATGATATTTGTTACTTTACATTGATATGTTATGCTGAGTTGGCATCTTGGTACGTTGCTCTGCGATGTTACGTTTCATTGTACTTAGTGATTGTATGTTCAGTATGCCGAGGAGACAAGGTCGAGGTTGTGGTCGTGGTTGTAACCATGAGTAAGGTAAACGGTGTGAAAACGTGTTTCAACTGCAGTCGTGTGGGCCACATCAGCAAGAATTGTCGTTCGTCTCAAGTGAATTGCTTCAAGTGTGGCCAGATGGGGCATCAAGTGGTATATTGTGATACCGTTGCTAAGATGTTCGGGAATCGGAATTCCATTCCTACTCCTGGAGGGCCTAGTGGTGCCCAGTGATTGTAATTTTTGTGTTTTGTTTTGTGGATTGTATCTCGTGCAGATATTTGATATTGATACTTGATGTTTGGTTTGAATATTTCCGTGTGGGTTGTTGAACCTACGGAGACACGTGACAGGAGATCACGGGGTCACTTGATGTTTGAACGTTTGTGTTTTGTTTTGTAGTACTGTGATGACCTTATTTTAATTTTCGGGACGAAACTTATTTTTAGGGGGAGAGAATGTAATAACCGATATTTTCGTTCCGGTTATTTTGGAATTTTTCTGGATATTTCTCGGTTTTCGAGCGTTGTTATTATTTCCTCAATGGCTGATTTTGTGTTTACGGCCGTGGTGATTTGTTATATGTTGTTTTCATTTCGGATCGATGATGTTGTCCGCGAGCGTTTTGTCGTGTTCGTTCCATGCGCTTTCGGAAATTTGAGTCGTTGAGTCATGGCGGCTGGGCACTGGCCGACCAGGTGCGGCAGGAACCGTCCAGGTGCGCACGAGCTGGGCGCACGATCCGGCGCTCGTGCGGCCCTGACTGCACGCGCACGAGCGAGTGCTCGTGCTCGGTGCTCGTGTGTCTCGACAGATTCCTGACAGTTGCGCGCATGACCCGGCGCACGATCGGCCGCTTGTGTGTGTCTTCCCGTGCGTCGCTGGGCAGTATAAATATGATCGGGCAGATGATTTCTTCACTCATTTTCTCACCCAACTCATCTTCTCCGCAGCCGAGACTCGGAGAGTACGAAGACATGGTGTTAATCTATTCATCTACGAGGTTCTTGAGTATATAACGTCGATTAATCATCCCATAATCTCATCGGATCGACCGAATCAAGGTTAGATTTCCTAAAAATCTAGTTTTGATGAAATTGGGAATTTTACTAGATTTCGTCCGTCTAATACGAAGTAACCTAGATTAGTGACGGATTAATGATTATTAGGTTGTATTCTATCAATTTTCTTGTTGTTCCATGGTTTGATTGCCAAGAAATCGTCGTTTTGATTGAGTTCCTAACCGACGCCTTGAAGGTATCCGATAAAAGGTCTTAGAGGGGGATTCGGGCGTTATACGATTATTATTCCTCGTACGATTGCTGATTTATTGATGATATATCTTAGGAATGAAAACTTTGTGAAGAACTCGAGTCAGAACTCTTCCGTTCGTTGTCTTATTCGGGGTCCGAGGTTTCCCGATTGAACCGTGTTCGTCGGAGTGCCCGGTATCGGTTAATGAGGCAAGTATCTTGTTATACAACTTGTATCTTGTGATTAGAAATCGTGTGTTGGGTTTGTGATGATTTGTTTGCATTGTAAATGTGGTTCATGTAAGTTAGTTATGTATTGTGCATTATGAAGGATTGGTGATGATTGTGTTATTTTGGTATATGTGTTTGGTGTTGTGTTTTGTGTGCAGGATTGTGATAATCGTGCTGGTTTGGTTGTACACATGGTTGTGCAATGTATTATGTATTGATCGTGGGTCATGTTGGTTGTGTCGTTGATTGATGATGGTTGTTGTGATTGTTGAGATTGCGCTGTGTGCGCATGATGCGTGACTTCGTGGTGATCAATGTGATTGATTGTTGTGTTCGTTGTTGATGGAATGTGAACATGAGTAGTGTGCGTTGTGGTGCTAAGTTCACTCGTGCAGGCTCGACGGGGCCTATGAGAATTCAGGGCAGTTGATCCTGGGATCGGAACTTAGTACGTGGTGCTGAGGTCCAGTCGTGCGGGTCTGACAAGGCCTACGATGACACATGACAGTCGATCATGGGGTCAGGGCACAGTACGTCCAACCGTGTGGGTTTGATGGGGCCTACGGTGACTCGTGGCAAGAGATCACGGAGTCGGGACTGGATGTTGTGATTGTTTTGTTTGGCATAGTCCGTGCGGGTTGATGAACCTACGGAGCCACGTGATAAGGGATAACGAGTGTTATGATTGATGTGTTCACGTGACAAGAGTTCACGGTGTTATGATTATTGTGTTTGGCATAGTCCGTGCGGGTTGATGAACCTACGGAGCCACGTGACAAGGGACCACGAGTGTTATGATTATTGCATGTGGTATATGTGGCAAGAGTTCACAAGCGTCTTGATTGATTATTGAGCATGTTTTAATGTAGAGGATTTTGACAAACTTAGGACATGAGTTTTTAAAGGATTTTGACAAACTTAAGACATGAGTTCCTAAAAGATTTTGACAAATTTAGGATATGAGTTCCTAAATGATTTGTGCTTTCTAAAATTCCCAAGATGACAGTTCATTTTATAAAGATTCCACTTGTGTTGGTTTCTATATTATTAAAATTTCTAGCGAATACGTGATTGGTTGATTTGTGATTGCTAGAGTGTGGTTGCCTAATTTATGATTTGTAGTTGCTTGTTACATTTTTTATAGTTTGATACTTGCACTAGTAAAACAGTGGAGTTTTGCTAACCCCCTAGTAATCAGGGGTTGATATCTGTATTGTGTCCAGGTTCATGCAGGCGCGTGGGAGCAGTCACATGGTCGGCACAAAAGATGATGGGCCGCGTTACTAATCAAGAGATATGGGATTCTATTGGTTATTGTTGTGTCGTTGTATTATTTCTCAGTCTTCCGCTGTGTTGTATCGTTTTGTATTTTGGACCCCTATGTGGGTATGAGTTGTAAACAAATTACTATAGTTTGTTGTGTGATCTTATCGGTCTGTGTCTTTATGCTGTTTGATCCCGGCCGGTCAAACATTTAATCGTATGATTGTGTTCAGTCTGGTGGATCCTCGAGTGTAGGGTCCACAGCGTGTGATATTCCCGGTTGACCTCTGGAGGTGTTACACTCAATTTGTCATTTTCCTCCGTCCAACAAGAGTGTGTCCATTTCATTTATAGAAAATATCTCTTATACTTTTACTCCACATTCTCAACTTCTTTACAGCAATACCAAGGATGACTCACACCTTTTATCCTAATTAATCAACAATAATTAACATATCCATACAATAAAAAATAGGACTCTTTCTCCACCCAAACCTGTCAATACCTAACTTTTATTAAAACTCGTGTCCATAAAGAGTGGGCACACTCTTATGAGACGGTGGAGTATTAAATATTATATATATATATATATGTTAAATTATAAAGTTAACTTTTTAAGTATCATACCGTATTAACCACTAAAGTAAATATCAAATCTCAATGTATCTATTATACGAATAAATACATTCTCATCTCTATATATAAAACTATTCATATTAAATAAAACTATTAGTCTAATACTGTAACACTCCCGAGATATTCAAGGTATATTACAGTGCCGTGGACCCCTACATGGGACCCACCAGGCTAGACACGAATTCCACAATAAAAACATACATCATCCAGATGAAAATCAAATAACACGTCCGGTACGACCGGCGGAATAATCAACACCGACAAACATAATTAACTTCAATGAACACATCACAATCCGAAGACAAAAGCCTAAGTACTCGTGAGTACAATCTATAAGTTTATAAAGTAGACAACAACCATATCGAATGGAACAACAGAAATAAAAGAACTCGAATGCACATGTCAACGACCCTGGCCAGTATCCTCGTACTGTCCCAGCGCCCGCTCGTTCGGCTGAACATAACCTGAAATCCATAACAAGAATTTCCCCAAAAAACCAAAACCAGACATGCCTTTTCCGGAAA
Source organism: Orobanche coerulescens (assembly GCA_033398695.1). NCBI lineage: Eukaryota > Viridiplantae > Streptophyta > Magnoliopsida > Lamiales > Orobanchaceae > Orobanche > Orobanche coerulescens. Next base: position 63,620,251 of record CM065802.1, read on the forward strand.
CAAACAGTCAATCAATTTGCCAGGACCGGGGTGAAGCCACTGGTCCCACTCGAGTCCTCTAAGGACCCTCCCGAGCTGGCCATATCATAAAATAAATCACGCACAGGCATCGCCTAGGACCGGGGTGAAGCCACTCATCCCACTCGAGGCCTCTAAGGACCCTCCCGAGCTGGCTAGCGAAACAAACTCGTGAATCCAGAGTGAAGTCATAGATTCACTCGAGGCCCCGTCGGACCCTCCCGAGGTAAGCAAAGCACACACAATATACATTACCATTTCATGTTAAGCATAAAGGTTTCCAAAAATAGTTGCCTTGAATGATTGATGACGCAACGAACGGAAAGGAAAATCCTCGACGAACGCTACGAACCAACGTAACTGAACCTAACGATTCAAAGAATACAATCACAATTATTTCCAAACGAATACGGAAAACGAATACACCCGAAAGCCCGCCTACGATTCATGTACATTCGTACAAGAACAACAACGAGGGCGAACAACAATCAAACCCTCTCGATTACGAAAATACCACAAAATATACCATGAATCCGTAGGAAAATCAAGAATACCAACAAGATTAATCATATTCATCATGAATTAATCAACAATACGAAACGAATCGAACAATAAAATCAAAAAACCCCAATTTACCCAAAAGTAGGGTTCTTAGAATATTTACCTTGATTCGGACATAGGTAGATGATTACGATGATTAGGGCTGAGAATCGGGACATCCCGAGGTCCCGGTCCCGAGTCCCGAATGTCCCGATCCCGAAAATCACCAATTTGGTGGTCCCGGTCCCAGTCCCGATCGGGACTTCGGGAGTCCCGATTCCCGAAATGGGATAAATTTAAGTCCCGGTCCCGGTCTCGATCCCGAGGATAATTTTTCGAAATGTCCCAAAATGTCCCGAAATCAGAAAAGAAAAAAAAATTGATTGAAATTAGAAATTTCAATCGGGACTTCGGATAGTCCCGATCGGGATTTCGGGACTCCCGAGTCCCGAAATTACCAAAATTTAAGGTCCCGATCCCGGAAAATTCGGGACTCGGGGTCCCGTTTCCCATCGGAACTCGGGACGGGACCGGGACTTGGGATTTCCCGATCCTAAATTCTCACCCCTAACGATGATGATAAACTACACTAGGAACACAATACTTGATTCCCCAAGGATTTTGTAACGCCCCGATTTTCGAGCATGCATTTATTTTATAATTTATAGAAAGCGCATGAATGATTTTAAATGTCCAACAATTTATTTACGAATTTTATTTCCATTTATTTAATAAGGTCAAAATTTTCCTTATTCGCATATCATGATTGTAGTTTACGCTCCAGGTTCGAGTCCAAGTTCTCGTATTATAATAGCCCAAATCGATTTTACTTGGTTATTCTAAATGTAATATCAAAAACCTATTATTATTGTTATTTTTAATCTAACAATTTAATTTTTCATTTTTATTAAAATGATAAATTAATAGGTTATTAATAAAGATTAATTAAAGTAATTTAATTAATTTAACCTGAAATTAGTAAGCTGATTAATTAAAGATTTAAAATAATTATATAATTAATATATCACTAATATTATCTTACCTCCAACAAGAACTCTACAGAGATCAAAACTCTACTACTAACACTAAACCTAAACTCTACAATATAAATATTGTATTTTATACTACACAGTACATCATATTCTCTACTTCACGGCAGAAAGATGAGAAATAGGTACTACAATCATCAACTAGATTCATAGCTTGAACTATACAGTAGAGAAGTTTCACCAACAAGGTAACATTATTTGCTATCCCTTGTTTTTCAGTGTGCTCTTTCGATTTGGAACTCGTAGATTCTAGTAAAATCCAAACCTGCAAACAGAACAACAAACTAGAAAATTCATCTAAAATCAAAAGATACACCAAACTAAATATCAACCATCCCTCGATCATAATAGACCCAATCAAACAAAAAAAAGCCAAAAGTTACCTTATTCAATCCCAAAACACTATACTCAACTTCAACTCCAGTCCGTGAGCAAGCTTACACAACCAAAAATTCAACCGATTCCAGCGGATAAATCCAAACCACAAATTCAAAACACAACTACACACACTCACTGCCTGGCCCTTAATGGATTCGAGCAGCACCTGAGTTTCAAACAACTCAAAAAAAAAAAAAAAAATCGGGCCCCTTTTCTGAGTTCAAACCTCAGACCCGAAACCAACTTCAAGCGAAGCTATTAGAAAATTATGAGCTATTGGTAATCAATCAAACTCCCTTGAGTCAGACCCTCCATCGGGACCTCGTCGTTGATGTTGTGTGGCCGCCAGAAATCGGGGCAGAAGCCCTAACCCCCACTGTGCGCTGCTGCAATTCTCCAGTCTCTGAGGTGCCGAGAGTGAGTTTATTCCATCAATTTTCCGTAAGTTATGTGTGTGTATGTGTGTTTTCCAAATGGGAAGAGGTAGGGATTTTTGCAGGTGGTTGTTGCAGGGAGTTCTTTCTTTTAAGAGAGAGTTGAGAATAGAAGAAAAACATGGTGCAAATGAGAGTGTCGGCCGATCGGCTGGGCAAATGGTTTCATCATACCCATATTTTCTTTAGGGTTTTTCAATTGAGTCCCCTATGTTTCATACCTTTTGATTTGTCCCCAAATCAACTTTTCAATATATTTAATTTTTGTAATATCCGGATTAATCATTAAGTATTTCATTTATTGTTGAACCCTGTATTATTCGGATTGATGATAATGATAATCGAAGTATGATATTTCTCATATTTGTATCCTTGTACATGAGTATGGCAACATGTCAAATTTCCCATGCATATACGTGATAATGTACGTTAACAAGGAAGCTTAACGTACGTTAACAGTCGGAGTTAGGGTACGCTACGAATGTAGCGTAGCATGCGTTAACCAACCAATAATTGAGCTGGGCGGCTGTCACATGCGCCATCCGGACATGGATCCGGATAAGATTCCCGCGGATGAACCTGAGCAGTTTTGGAGTCAACGCTCGTTAGCGTGCGCTAAGGACATTGTTGTAGCGGGCGCTAAACAGTTAACGTACATAAATATTATAAAAGGGACAAGACTCCATTTTATTTTGTTTACGTTTTCTTCACATGTCCTTCGTTTCTTGGAAGTTCCAGAGAGCCTCCCCTCCTTCTTAAACACTTTTAAACCATCTCAACTTGATCATTGAAGATTGGAGATTACTCATACTTGAACCTTGAAGTAGAGACTCATCTTGTATTGTCACACAAGCAACCGGAGTTGAAGTCTACCTATTGTCTCAGTGTTTTCTTCATCTTAAGGTATGTTAATACTATCTCCAACGTTGAATTCGTGTTCTTAAGGATATGATGAGTATGCTATCAAGATATTGAGTTCCATTGATGAATTATTCAGACACATCATGTTTAGAAGTTGGGATGATTATGCTTAAGATATCATTGTTGAAACATCATAGTTGGAATCCTATTACGTCAATGATGAAAGTAATGTTCTGAGATTAATTATCTATATTGAATAGCATTGCCATATTGATCGTAGACTTGGAGATTGATATCGCTTTTGATAAACGGACTTAAGAAAGAATCATCGAAGGTTGTATCCTTTCTTATAAGTTGGATTTGTTAGTTCTTTAGAAGTAGTCTGAATGTAATGATGATAATGGAACCTAGTGCATCAGCCTGAGATCACCGAACTTCATATGAGAATGATAATCGAGATTGAATTTAAGTGATTGTGATGATATTCATTTCCTTGAATTCAAAGATGTTTGAATCCGTAAGATTATTCATAATCGTATGAACATGATATGTATGGAGATAACGTACGTTAATCACTGAGGATTTCGTAAGCTTCATCACGCTTAGAAAATCGTCGCCCGGAGAAACTGCCATGCACGCTTAGTGTACGCTAAGCTATGTAGTTAACGTACGCTATCGGGCATAGTTAACGTACGCTACGTTTGGTACGTAACGTACGTTATACCATCAGACGAGTCAGTCGACTGATCAGTGAAGGACTGACAATGCATAGTTAGCGTGCGCTAGACTTCTAAGCTTACATGCGCTAACTAGTAAGCTTAACGTATGCTACCAAAGGTACGTAACGTACGTTAAGCAAGTCAGGCAGATTACGTTTTATGAACTTTCGACCGTATTTTGGATTGTTAGACTTTCGTACGACTTGAGATGAATTATATATTGTATCTTTTTGTTAAGGTTTGAGCTTAGCAACGTGATTGATCGAAGGGAGCGACCTTCGAGCGTTTTGTTATTCGTGGGAGTTTTATCCTTGTCATCGAATCAAGGCAAGTACTTTAATTAGAATTGTCCGTATTATGTCGGTTATGTTATGATTGTACTGTGTACATGTGTTGTGATTAATTGTCCAGCATGCGTTGATCCGACGGGAATCATCATGGGAAATCTATAGCTTTGTGCGTTGGATCGTTGGACAGGTAGTTCCACCATGCTTTGGTCCGACGGGATCATCATGGGAATATATAGCTGTGTGCGCTGGATCATTGGAATACCATGAGTATGTTTGGGGCTGTTATGATGTGATATGTGTTGTTGTTATTTCTCGTTGGAGAAACCTGTTATGATTATTGTTGATTAAATCATTGTTGTATGATTTCCGTACTTATACTAACATCGTTGTGCTAACCCTTCGGGGGTGAACATTTGTTTATGTTCAGGATCTAGGAGAGCAGGGAAACAACCACTGGAGCTGCATGACGACGAGGGTGCAGAGTGATGTTCCGGTCGGGTTTAATTGTTTGTTGTTTATGTTATTTTTATTAAGTACTCGAGTACGTTGTCATTGTGATGATTGATTTCGGTGGTGTATTAATATTCCTCTTTCGGATATTGTATTCTAGGTATTGACCCAGAACTGTTGTATTTTTCATTCAGTTACTTTTATATGTTGGTATCTGTTATTGTATTTTCTTTTATTCAACCTTGTAAATTCTTATGTAAAGGATTTACGGCGCTGTAATATTCCTGAATACATCGGGGGTGTTACAGAATATGGTATCAGAGCCAGGTTATGGATATCTTGGCCATTGAGTTAAAATAGGGGTCATGTATGTCTTTTGAGGTAACCGGCCATGAATAACATCACTGTACTGCCTACGTCTTCGTGCGAGCGGTGGTTGTAAGTTTCAAAACTCTATCTCGTCCTTTACATGTTGTATCTCTTTATACTTGAACATTTGAACGATATTGTTCCCTGTATATTGAGTATTTATACTTACAGTATGTTGAAAGGTGGACGTGGACGTGGTCGCGGTCGCGGACGCGGAAGAAGAAATGCTGAAAGAGAAGCTTCGCCTTCTAATCAGGCCAGTCACAGCTCAGGCGAGCCACAAAGATCTATTAATAATGAACCGGAACCTGTTGTGCCCGAAATCCTTCGTCAGGTGGTGAACCAAATGACTCAGTTTGCCCAGGTCGTGGACCGAATGCAGGTGGCAGTAGGACTACAACAGGGAGGTGGACAACAAGGTATTCCAGACATGGGAAATCGAGGCGACCGATGGCTGCAGGAGGTGGCAAAGATGCAACCACCTAAATTCGACGGCTTTTCTGAGACTCCCATATGGGATCATTGGTTGAAGGAACTGGACAAGATTTTCGCCGAGATTAATTGCCCAGACGACCGGAGAGCCTCTATTACTCTGTACTTTCTGATAGGGGAAGCGTCCGAGTGGTGGGAAGCCATCCGGTCTGTAGACCATGATGTTGACTGGACAGAATTTAAATTGATGATGGAAGCTCAGTATTGCCCTCGTCCTGTGAGGGAAGCCAAAGTTCGGGACTTTTTCTCCGCACAGCCGTCAGACGAGCCAGTATCCCAGACAATTAAAACGTTTAATCAGCAGATGGCGTTTGTTCGACACCTGGTCAGAACAGATGCGGAAATGATGATCCATTTTGATATGAGGATGAAACTAGAAATTCAGAGGTACATGTCCGGTTTTGAATGTACCACTCTTCTTCAATATCAGGATAAAGCATTGGCGTATGAAATCAAGGAAGCAGCAATGGAGAAGTTTACAGAATCCAAGAAGCAGAAAGTCTCCGGTAATTTCACGGAGCACAAGAGTGGTGGGCCCCGCAAGGCCCAGTCATCTTTTCATTCTTTCAAGAAACCTCCGCACCCATCCAAGAGCGGAAAGAACTTCGGAGCAGTATCAGCCACGACGGATACATCTAGGAAGTGCTTTAACTGTGGTCGCCCAGGCCACATTTGGTGTGATTGTTTCCGTACTCCAATTACATGTTTTGATTGCGGACAGGAAGGGCACCGTGCGACGTTTTGCAAGGATTCCACGAAGTTTAATGTGACCCGTACACCACAACCAGCTCAGAGGGAAGCAAGTAATCAGCAGACGCAGCAGAGTGTACAGCTGCCCCAAAATTTCGGTCGAGGTCGAGGCAGAGGACAATTCGACCGCAAGAGAGCCTCGAGTGTCGGATCCGCTCCGCCATGTCTGTACGAGATGAGGAGAACAGACGATCACGATGCTGCTGTCGCATCAGGTACTGTTCAGATCCTATCCCAGCCAGTTAGCATTTTATTCGATACAGGAGCTACGCATTCTTTTATATCCTTGTCTTGTGTAAATTGTTTGAATATTTCTGGTTTTCATGATTGTGAGCCTTATGTTGTGAGTTTACCGAGTGGGGAGAGGATTGTTGGAAACTTAGAAACTAGAGATTTCCCTGTATCATTTGGAGGCAGAGAGTGGCTCTCAAATCTGATTGTGATAGAAATGCAAGGAGACGACCTGATACTCGGAGATGATTGGCTTAATCGATATGGAGCTATTGTAAACTACCGAAAGAGGAATATCTCGCTGATCGCTGATGATGGTTCTGAAATACTGTTTGAAGGATGGAAACCAGGAAGTTTAGGAAAGATGATCAAGGCGATGAAAGCTGTCAAATTGTTGAAACAGGGTTGTACCGGATACTGGTGCTATGCAATGAAGAAAGATGACGGAATAGTGGAACTTTCATCCATTCCTGTTGTGAACGAATTCCCGGATGTATTTCCTGACGAGTTACCTGGACTACCTCTACGATGGGATGTAGATGTAACACCCCGAGATGTTCGGAGTATATTACAGCGTCGTGGACCCCTACATGGGACCCACCAGGCTACAACAAGAAAAACCCCACTCGACTAACCATCTCGGTTAGCGAGGACACACATTTTAATAATATGACATATAAAGATATGCCCGGAGCATCCGGTGAAATAAGCATCATCCACAATGTAACAATTTAAGGTGATACAATACGGAGTTTGAAATGAAAGCCTAAGTACTCGCGAGTACAATCTATAAGTTTAAAACTGTGGGAACAACCATATCGAAATGGACAAAAGGAATAAGAAGACCCAAATGCACATGTCAACGACCCTGGCCAACATACTCGTACTGTCCCGGTGCTCGCTCGTCCGGATAATCATAACCTGAAATCCATAACAAGAATTTCCCCAAAACGGGTCCCCAAAGAGGTTAGCAATTACGCTAGTACAAGTAATCAAGGCAAACCAATCGCTTACACATTTCATAGTACATGCACCAATATCATTTCAAAAACCAAAACCAGACATGTCTTTTCCGGAAACAAACAGTCAAACAATTTGCCTTGGGAACAGAGTAATATCATAGATCCCGCCCGAGGCCTCTAAGGACCCTCCCGAGCTGGCCACATTATAAAAACAAAACACGCACATGCATCGCCTTGAGAACAGAGTAATATCATTGATCCCGCCCGAGGCCTCTAAGGACCCTCCCGAACTGGCTAGCTATACAAACTCATGAATCCAGGACTCAACCCTTTGGATTCCCTCCTTGATCCCGTCGGACCAACACGAGGTGAGCAAATCACACACAAAATACATTACCATTCCACGTTAAGCATAAAGGTTTCCAAAAATACTTGCCTTGAATAATTGATGACGCAACGAACGGAAAGGATAATCACCGACGAACGCTAGGAATCAACGGAACTGAACCTAACGATTCGAAGAACATAATTACAACCAACTCTAGACGAATACGGAAATGAATACACCCGGAAACCCACCTACGATTCATGTATATTCGTACAAAAATAACTACGAGGACGGACCACAACCAAACCCTCTCGATTCCGCAAAACCATGAAAATATACCATGAATCTGTAGGGAAACTAATGATATTGACAAGTTTAATCATATTCATCATGAATCCACCAACAAAACGGAACGAATCGGAAGAAAATCCCAAAACCCCCAAATTATCCAAAAGTAGGGTTCTAAGGGATTTACCTTGGATTAGGATGAAAGATTCGTGTTGATGTTGTTATAATACACCAAGAACTCCAAAAAGATGTTGGATGAGACGATTGGAGGAAGAAATCGCCAAGAAAATCGCCCGGAATCGCCTTGGCCGCGGAGAGGAGGAAGAAATGAGAAATTATGATTATCTCGGTCAACTCCCTGGTTTATATAGCCAGGGAGTGTTAGCGCGCGCTAACTCCTTAAGGTTAGCGTGCGCTAGCGGGATAAAATTCCAATCCATCTGATTAGCGTCCCGATCCGGTAGCGGTTACGGCCGTTAGCGTGCGCTACTCCAAATGTAGCGTGCGCTAATAACCTATCGGTAGCGCGCGCTATCGACCAATAGCGTGCGCTACCTGGGCATCAGTCGAGTCCAGTGACAAACTGTCCAGAACTCACCTGACCTGTTAGCGTGCGCTATCGCACAAACGTAGCGTGCGCTACCTGGAACCTGACCTAGTTCAGTAGTAAACTGTCCAGTACTGGACACTCACGCTAGCGCACGCTACCGGGTATCTCAGCCTGCGCTAGTCTACGTAGCGTGCGCTACGCCCGATCTGAAAGGTGGAAATAAGACCGCCACTCCTGTGGCTTGCTCTCTAGCGCGCGCTACGAAGCAGTCGTAGCGTGCGCTACTAAGGGACATCTAGCGTGCGCTATGCAGAAAAGATAGCGTGCGCTAGGTTCGAAATATAAACGGTCCAAAACACTGGAATATGAACGAAACATCAAACGGAACATCTCAAGACGCATCAAAACATAGAACGGATCCACGGCAACCCCGAAACAGCGGTCCCGTACAACAATAACGAGAATCAGATCAACAGATGACGGGAAAGATACACTGTAAGGTACATGAGGGTCACTACGACCGAGAAATTCACCGAAAAAGAAAATACAAGGGAAAAGAAAAATGCGGATATTACAGCAGAATTCACCATCGAGCTGGAACCAGGAGCTACACCAATTTCTAAGGCGCCGTATCGTATGGAACCTACTAATATGTACGAATTGAAGAAGCAACTGGAGGAGTTACTAGACAAAGGCTATATCCAGCCAAGCGTTTAGCCCTGGGGTGCACCAGTTCTTTTTGTCTGGAAGAAGGATGGATCGCTTCGATTGTGTATTGACTATCGAGAGTTGAACAAGATGACGATTAAGAACAAGTATCCGTTGCCACGGATTGATGATTTGTTTGACCAGTTACAGGGAGCAACAGTGTTTTCTAAAATTGATCTGAGATCACGATATCATCAGCTGAGGATTAAGGAATCTGATGTTCCAAAATCAGCGTTCAGAACTCGCTACGGACACTATGAGTTTGTAGTGATGCCGTTTGGTCTCACTAATGCACCTGCTGTATTCATGCAATTGATGAACCGAGTGTTCATCGAGTATTTGGATAAGTTTGTGGTTGTGTTCATTGATGACATTCTGGTGTATTCTAAGAGCCCGGAAGAGCATGCGCAGCATTTACGGATTGTGTTAGACCTGTTGAGAAATGAACAATTGTACGCCAAACTTTCTAAGTGTGAATTCTGGCTAAAGGAAGTAATGTTCCTCGGCCATGTGGTATCAGCTGAAGGAGTCCGAGTAGATCCTCAGAAGATTGAAGCAGTTAGGGATTGGAAGCCTCCAAAGAATGTGAAAGAAGTCCAGAGTTTCTTAGGACTTGCTGGGTATTACCGTCGATTCGTGGAAGGGTTTTCCAAAATTACCCGCCCACTTACTCGACTACTACAGAAAACTCAAAAGTTTGAGTGGAATGAGATGTGCCAGAATACTTTTGATGAATTGAAGAAAATATTGACGACGACACCGATTTTAGCACTCCCACAGGGAATTGGAGGATTTATAGTTTACAGTGATGCTTCCAACCATGGACTCGGATGCGTATTGATGCAGAATGATAATGTGATCGCTTATGCGTCACGACAGCTGAAACCTTATGAAGTGAATTACCCAACGCATGATTTGGAGCTGGAAGCAGTAGTTTTTGCTTTGAAAATATGGAGACATTACCTGTATGGGACTCACTATCAGATCTTTATGGATCACAAGAGTCTCAAATACATCTTCAGTCAGAAAGAGTTGAACATGCGGCAAAGAAGATGGCTAGAACTTATTAAGGACTATGACTTGGAGATTCTCTATCATCCAGGCAAAGCAAATGTAGTGGCCGATGCACTTAGCCACAAGCCTGTTTCTATTCAGATGCTGGAGACTCTGACCTCCCAGCTCAGCATTCAACGAGAGATGATTCGAGAAGGAATTGAAGTATGGTTGCAAAGAGTCCAAGGACAACTATGCGTGATGGAAATAACTTCATCGTTAACCGAAGAAATCAAATTTAAGCAAGTAGATAATCCTTTGATGATTCGATTACGTGATGAAGTGATCAAGGGAAAGGCCCTCGGATTCGTAATTCATGATGATGGAGTTTTGAGATTTCAGAAACGACTTTGCGTTCCCGATTTCGATGTTCTGAAACAGACGATTATGAATAAAGCTCATATCACGCCTATTCTATCCACCCGGGCACCAGTAAGATGTATAAGGACTTGAAGCAGAACATTTGGTGGGGCAACATGAAGAAAGATGTAGCGGATTATGTTTCGAAATGTTTGACTTGTCAGCAGGTTAAGATCGAGCATCAACGACCTGCCGGAATGCTGAAGCCACTCCCGATTCCTGAATGGAAGTGGGAGGACATATCGATGGACTTTATCACTAATATGCCGAGAACCAAGACAAGAATGAACATGATTTGGGTAATAGTTGATCGCCTAACCAAATCGGCTCATTTTCTAGGCATTAAGGACACGTGGGGACCCGAGAGGTTGGCACGAGTATTTATTTCAGAGATAGTCCGATTGCATGGTACGCCGAAGACCATTATTTCTGACCGAGACGGACGATTTGTGTCTCATTTTTAGAAAGCAGTTCATAAGGCCTTGGAAACCGAATTGAACTTCATCACAACTTATCACCCGCAGACAGACGGACAATCCGAGAGGACTATTCAAACGGTGGAAGACATGCTAAGGGCTTGTGCCTTAGATTGGTCAGCTGATTGGGAAGTTCATCTGTCGTTGATTGAATTTACCTACAACAATAGTTGGCATGCTTTCATTAAGATGACACCGTTTGAGGCATTATACGGGATGAGATGCAGATCGCCCCTATGTTGGGACGATTCATCGGACTTGATTGGGACGGAACCAGAATTGATTGTACAGACACGAGAGAAGATAGCCTTGATTCGCGAAAGGCTATTGACCACCCAGAGTCGACAGAAATCTTACGCAGACGTACGCCGTCGCCCATTGGAGTTCAGTACTGGAGATCATGTACTTTTAAAGGTTTCTCCTACTCGGGGAATCTTTCGTTTCGGAATAAAGGGGAAGTTGAGTCCGAGATATATCGAACCGTTCGAGATTTTTGAGAGAGTTAGAGAGTTGGCTTATAGATTGGCATTACCGCCGTCATTGAGCCATATTCATAACGTGTTCCACGTATCCCAGCTACGGAAGTATATACGAGATCCTAGTCATGTCATTGATTTTGGCAAGATCGAAGTCGCTCAGGATGGCACATTTAAAGAGAGACCGATCAGAATACTCGAGAGTCGAGTGAAGCAATTGAGGAACAAACCGATCGCTTTGGTTAAAGTTCAGTGGTCACGCCACGGAGTGGAAGAAGCCACTTGGGAAACGGAAAATAGCATGAAGTTCAGATATCCAGAGTTATTTTCGTCTTGAGTTTCGGGAAGAAACTCCTTTTTAGTAGGAGAGTATGTAATATCCGGATTAATCATTAAGTATTTCATCCATTGTTGAACCCTGTATTATTCGGATTGGTGATAATGATAATCGAAGTATGATATTTCTCATATTTATATCCTTGTACATGAGTATGGCAACATGTCAATTTTCCCATGCATATACGTGATAACGTACGTTGACAAGGAAGCTTAACGTACGTTAACAGTCGGAGTTAGGGTACGCTACGAATGTAGCGTAGCGTGCGTTAATCAACCAATAATTGAGCTGGGTGGCTGTCACATGCGCCAGCTGGACATGGGTCCGGATAAGATTCCCGCGGATGAACCTGGACAGTTTTGGAGTTAATGCTCGTTAGCGTGCGCTAAGGACATTGTTGTAGCGTGCGCTAAACAATTAACGTACAGAAACATTATAAAAGGGACAGCACGCCATTTTATTTTGTTTACATTTTCTTCACTTGTCCTTTGTTTCTTGGAAGTTCCAGAGAGCCTCCCCTCCTTCTTAAACACTTTTAAATCATATCAACTTGATCATTGAAGATTGGAGATTACTCATACTTGATCCTTGAAGTAGAGACTCATCTTGGATTGTCACACAAGCAACCGGAGTTGAAGTCTACCTATTGTCTCGGTGTTTTCTTCATCTTAAGGTATGTTAATACTATCTCTAACGTTGAATTCGTGTTCTTAAGGATATGATGAGTATGATATCAAGATATTGAGTTCCATTGATGAATTATTCAGACACATCATGTTTAGAAGTTGGGATGATTATGCTTAAGATATCATTGTTGAAACATCATAGTTGGAATCCTATTACGTCAATGATGAAAGTAATGTTCTGAGATTAATTATCCATATTGAATAGAATTGCCATATTGATCGTAGACTTGGAGATTGATATCACTTTTGATAAACGGACTTATGAAAGAATCATCGAAGGTTGTATCCTTTCTTATAAGTTGGATTTGTTAGTTCTTTAGAAGTAGTCTGGATGTAATGATGATAATGGAACCTAGTGCATTAGCCTCAGATCACCGAACTTCATATGAGAATGATAATCGAGATTGAATTTAAGTGATTGTGATGATAATCATTTCCTTGAATTCAAAGATGTTTGAATCCGTAAGATTATTCATAATCGTATGAACATGATATGTATGGAGATAACGTACGTTAATCACTGAGGATTTCGTAAGCTTCATCACAGTTAGAACAGTCGTCTGCCCAGTGAGAAACTGCCATGCACGCTTAGCGTACGCTAATCTATGTAGTTAACGTATGCTATCGGGCATAGTTAACGTACGCTACGTTTGGTACGTAACGTACGTTATACCATCAGACGAGTCAGTCGACTGATCAGTGAAGGACTGACAATGCATAGTTAGCGGACCCTAAACTTCTAAGCTTACGTGCGCTAACTAGTAGGCTTAATGTACGCTACCAAAGGTACGTAACGTACGTTAAGCAAGTCAGGCAGATTACGTTTTATGAACTTTCGACCGTATTTTGGATTGTTAGACTTTCGTACGACTTGAGATGAATTCTATATTATTTCTTTTTGTTAAGGTTTGAGCTTAGCAACGTGATTGATCGAAGGGAGTGACCTTCGAGCGTTTTGTTATTCGTGGGAGTTTTATCCTTGTCATCGAATCAAGGCAAGTACTTTAATTAGAATTGTCCGTATTATGTCGGTTATGTTATGATTGTACTGTGTACATGTGTTGTGATTAATTGTCCACCATGCGTTGATCCGACGGGAATCATCATGGGAAATCTATAGCTTTGTGCGCTGGATCGTTGGACAGGTAGTTCCACCATGCTTTGGTCCGACGGGATCATCATGGGAATCTATAGCTGTGTTTGCTGGATCGTTGGAATACCATGAGTATGTTTGGGACTGTTATGATGTGATATGTGTTGTTGTTATTTCTCGTTGGAGAAACTTGTTATGATTATTATTGATTAAATCATTGTTGTATGATTTTCGTACTTGTACTAGCATCGTTGTGCTAACCCCTTCGGGGGTGAACATTTGTTTATATTCAGGATCTAGGAGAGCCAGGAAACAACCAATGGAGCTGCATGACGACGAGGGTGCAGAGTGATGTTCCGGCCGGGTTTACTTGTCTGTTGTTTGTGTTATTTTTATTAAGTACTCGAGTACGTTGTCATTGTGATGATTGATTTCGGTGATGTATTAATATTCCTCTTTGGGATATTGTATTCTCGGTATTGACCCTGAACTGTTGTATTTTTTATTCAGTTACTTTTATATGTTGGTATCTGTTATTGTATTTTCTTTTATTCAGCCTTGTAAATTCTTATGTAAAGGATTTACGGCGCTGTAATATTCCTGAATACATTGGGGTGTTACAATTTTAGTCCCTTAATTTTCTAATTATTTTAATACGATCCACAGTCAGTTTCTAATACTTTTAATTTGAACCCCATCTAGATTTTAATATTTTAAAACAGACATTACGCAATAATAATTTATATTAATTCTGGAAACTATATTAATATTAAAATTTAAATTTTATTTTAGGAGACGAGGACTTGGAGCCTAGGACTTGAACTGCATTCGCATCTCAAATTTTCAAGGATCATCATCGTATTTCGAGGTGGGGATTTTACGCTTGTTTTATTTAATGCATGATGTTACTTGTATATATGCTTGTTTCTTGCCAAACATTTATATGCTCAAAGTTTGCATATTATTAACGTTGTAGCCTCCAATGAGTAGTAGGCATAATGTGCTCAAAGTTTGCATATTATTAATGTTGTAGCCTCCAATGAGTAGTAGGCATAATGTGCTCAAAGATTGCATATTATTTACGTTGTAGCCTCCAATGAATAGTAGGCATAATGTGCTCAAAGTTTGCATATTATTTACGTTGTAGCCTCCAATGAGTAGTAGGCATAATGTCCTCAAAGTTTGCATATTATTACCGTTGTTGCCTCCAATGAGTAGTAGGCAGTACGCACAAAGTTCGCATATGAATGGCCCTCGGGCAATCACCAGGTTTAGGCATGTCATATCTACTTGACAACATGTATGTACTTAAATTTAACAAAGCATTCCCTCCTCACTGAGCGAGTTGAAAGCTCACCCCATTATTTAAACCTTTCAGGTTGAGGAGTCTGGCGTGGCTGACAAAGGCGTTGCGAGATAATAATATTTATCAGCTTTTTATTTATTTCGTTCATTTAAAGTTTTAACTTTGGCTTCAATGTCATGTTGAATATTATGGATGTTTAAAATGTTGAGAATTTATTTTTATTTACTTGCGAAATAGATGACCTTATTTTAATTTCCGCTGCAAATTATTCAAGTATTTTTCTTAAGGATATTAAATCTCCCTTGAAGTTATTTTAAAAAGACATTTTGAAAAGTGGTCGCTACATAAGTGGTATCGGAGCGGGTCTACGGTTCTATAGACTCGTTAAAATAATTTCTTTTTCAAACTAAAATTTCCTTTTTCGCAAGTAGTTAAAACTTTAATGGCATCTATGATTATTATCAGCCACCGTCGCCGCTCCACGTCAACTCCAAGGTACATATTTCAAGTTATGTTTATGTTTTAATCATAACAAAATTTTACGGTTATGAGATTCAATTCATTTTTGAATCATGTTTCAATACCATGTTTATATTTTAGAGATGATATGCTGTGGAGATTCAAAATAAATGTTGGACATGTACGCGCTGTTGGTGCCCAAAATATTATCCGAAGATATATATTGCTGGAACGGTCGAGCAACAGCAAATTGCGAGAGCACGTCCGAGGGAATGGAAAAACACAAGATTTGTCGGGTTTGTTAGGCCTGGGCTTGAATGCTCTCGCGAGATGTTATTAATAAGAATACGTTTGAGTATAAATATTAATGTAAGAATGCGATTACAATGAGTGTAAAAGATCCTGTGTATCTAGCTTTTGAGTGCTTGCCGGAAGAACTAGATTTGCTCTGAGTTCTTGAACTCCCGGGAGTTCTTGGTTTCATCTCTGCCGACCGTCTTTCGTGTAAGAGGTGCTGAGAGAGAAGTATGTCCGAAGTGTATAGCTTTGCCAAGAGTGATAAGCCAGCCGAATCAGAGAGTTTTTCAAGTGTAGGCAGCCTTCTATTTATAGGACTGGCCACTGCTGGGCGATCCCCATTCTTGATAATATAATAAGGGGCGATCGTCTTTTCAGCACATGGGCTATCTACTTTGAAGTCCGTGGCTGCTGCTGGCAGCCAGCTGTGCGGTCCAATGAGGAGCCGGCATGCGTCCTGAGTTGCTGTCACGGGCGGTCCCACTGTACACCTTTCGGCGGGTCTGTCGGTAGGTGAGAAGATGCTGACAGGCTGTGGTCAACGATCCATGTCTTGCGGCGCCTTTTCCGGATCTGCATGTGGGACTCTGTATGAGCTTCGTCCTTCGCCGACTGGACATGCTGGCTTTGCATGGCAGGAGGCAATCGTCATCGGCCAGTCACCAGGGGTCGATCGCCAAGTACCGAGAGACGATCGCCTTAGATGTCGATCGCTCGACACCGGGACCTGGGACCTTCGATCGGCAAATCTGCCCCGGCTGTTAGGCTCTAGATCGGTCGCCCGGTCTCTATGCCGATCGCCTATCGAGGTGTATAAATCTCGACACAACAATTGCCCCCCAGCTTGCTCCGATGTTGAAGACACGGGGTGAGGTGGTTCTTGATGGCAATCGTATAGGATGAAGATGGGCGATCTGGTCGATTGGCGAGCTATCTTCGGTCTTGAACCTGCAATTAACAATTTTGTCGATCCCTCGTAGAGAGCTGATTGCTTCGTCATTGAGGAACCGTGCACAGTCGCGGAGTTCGATGGACCGACCTCCATGACCGTGTCTTGTGCGCGAGCGACATTGTCTGTCTCGTGACTCATTTTATTGTGAGGGACCTCCGTTAGGCTGCGCCTCGCCTTGTATTTAAACGAAGGGCGTGCGGTCTTGGTCTGGAGAAGTCCTTGCGCGGGGCATCGTCGGATTAATCGACTCCACCTCCGCGGCTTGTTAGCTCTTTTCTACCTCGGATCGTCATGTTAGATGGCAATCCTCGACGGTATACGTTGATATGGGGGTAGGGATGCGTCGCATTGTCCGGGTTCACCGAGTTAGATGATGAACCTTTGAGGGCGGGCGAGCGTGTCCACTGATTAGATTGGAGGGTCCTTCGGCTACGCCCGCCTCGTATTTAAATGAAGGGCGAGCGATCTCAGCCCAAAAGAACCTTGCATGGCCTAAGCAGTCGGTTCCATCGACCACCAGGTCCATGGCTGCACTCTTCCACCTCGGATCGTCATGTTAGATGCCGACCTTCGACGGTGTACGTTGTGCGGGGGAGGCGATCTCGTGCCTTAGTCCAACATGTTAGATGATGAACTGTAGATGGCGAGCGAGTCCTCCAGTTTTGGTGATGTTGCTTGATCATGGCGATCAGGTTGGAAGACTGGTGATCGTCGTTCGGTTGCCGATCGCGTTGCTCATAGGTTAAAAAGTAACCTTTGCCTGGCTAGAAAGTCTGCGGCTTTTGCACGGAAGATCGCGTAGGTCGGGGGGAGGTCCCTCGTAAGATGCCTGAACATAGGCGAGAGACCATGGAATCCCCCTAGGACCGAGTATAGGGCGATCTCGTCGCTAATGGGCTCGCCGTTGAGGATGATCTCATCTACCCGGTCGATGTAGTCTGCGTCTGACTCTTCTTCCCCTCGCCTGATCTGCATCATGCGATGGGGACCTTCCGGCCGAGCGACCTTGGTGGCGAAGTATGCTATGAAGTCGTTCGCCAGTTGGTCAAAGGAATTGATGGATCGCGGCGGTAGTGAGATGTACCATCTATGGGCCAGGTCGCCCAGCGTTAGCGGGAACATTCGGCACCTGGTCGCATCTGATGCCCCACACCCGGTCATGTATATCCGGAACTTGCTCAGGTGGGTCTTGGGATCCGACCTTCCCTCATATAGAGGTGTTTGCGGAGGAGCGATCTTACGCTGTACGGGGGCTAGCTCGATGCGGACCGCGATTGGCTCGCTCGGCCCGGCGATCTTGCTACTGGCGCCTGCCCCAGTTTCTAGGAGCGCCTTCATGTCGTCGAGCTGGCGTTGCATCGCGCCCGTCGCTGTACGGGGGTCGAGGCGATCGTGTACCGATCTCCTGACTCCGCGGTCGCCGACCTCGGTTCTTTGGCGAGGAGGAGCCAGGTGGCTAGTCGGCCTTCTAGGAGTTGGATAAGCTGAACTCCTGGTGATGGATTCGAGCTCCGTCGTCTCGTGGCTGGTACCGGACTACCCCGGTCGCCATGATGGGTCGCTGCCTAGGCGGCTGAAAACAGAGGTGTCCCGGCTTGCGAGTGCCTCTTCTTGCGAATGGGGGCCTCCTGGCGATCGCTCGGTCAGTAGCCCCTTGAACTTCCTTTTGGTCACGCGGCGGATGGCCGAGGGGGTTATAGCGGGCGGCGCGTCGAAAGCTCTCCGTCGCTCCCGTGGGATGGCCAGGGCTCCTTCGATCTGTTACGCGGTTTGGAAATGATCGAGCGAGAGGCTTGGGCCGTCCCTCGGGGGCGGGATCGAGAGTCTCGGACCGCGGCGGCTACCCTCCGCCATAGGCTGGGGCTCGGATTGAGATGGAATGAGGCGTCTGGCAGACCGGCCAGCGGCTTTCTTCGATGCGGAGACAGAAGTCATAATTCTGAAAGCTTTCTTTGAAGAGCAGTGAGTGTCTGTTCAAGTATATGCCCCAGAGAACAGTGGGTGTTCTTTGAGACGGTAGGAATAAAAATGAGGGTTTAGATTGGCCTCCTTCTAGTGCCAATTGTTGGTGCCCGAAATATTATCCGAAGACAGATATTGCTGGAACGGTCGAGCAACAGCAAATTGCGAGAGCACGTCCGAGGGAATGGAAAAACACAAGATTTGTCGGGTTTGTTAGGCCCGGGCTTGAATGCTCTCACGAGATGTTATTAATAAGAATAAGTTTGAGTACAAATATTAATGTAAGAATGCGATTACAATGAGTGTAAAAGATCCTATGTATCTAGTTGTTGAGTGCTTGCCGGAAGAACTAGAGTTGCTCTGAGTTCTTGAACTGCCGGGAGTTCTTGGTTTCGTCTCTGCCGACCGTCTTTCGTGTAAGAGGTGCTGAGAGAGAAGTATGTCCGAAGTGTATAGCTTTGCCAAGAGTGATAAGCCAGCCGAATCAGAGAGTTTTTCAAGTGTAGGCAGCCTTCTATTTATAGGACTGGCCACTGCTGGTCGATCGCCATTCTTGATAATATAATAAGGGGCGATCATCTTTTCAAAGACATGGGTCGCTTTGAAGTCCATGGCTGCTGGCGGCACCAGGCGGTCCAATGAGGAGCCGGCACGCGTCCTGAGTTGCTGTCACGGGCGGTCCCACTGTACACCTTTCGGCGGGTCTGTCGGTAGATGAGAAGATGCTGACAGGTTGTGGTCAACGATCCATGTCTTGCGGCACCTTTTCCGGATCTGCATGTGGGACTCTGTATGAGCTTCGTCCTTCGCCGACTGGACATGCTGGCTTTGCGTGGCAGGAGGCGATCGTCATCGGCCGATCACCAGGGGTCGATCGCCAAGTACCGAGAGACGATTGCCTTAGATGTCGATCGCTCGGAACCGGGACCTGGGACCTTCGATCGGCCAATCTGCCCCGGCTCTTAGGCTCTGGATCGGTCGCCCGGTCTCTGTGCCGATCGCCTGTCGAGGTGTATAAATCTCGACACAACACGCGCTTTCTTATAAATTTATAAACACACGTAGATGCGTTAGTATATGCACTGCTAGAACGTCTATTGGGAGCATTCAACCCTTAGACGCGATTTATATTTTTATTTCGACCCCTTATGAGGAGATTCCTAAGAAGTTATTGTCTATGATGCACCTTAAGACCATGGCAACTCGTGGACGTGGACGCCCAGCTAACCGAGGTGCTGATAATATCGGTGGTCAGAATGCCAACCCTGGTGCTGGAGCTGGTGGTGATGGTAACGGAGGTCAAGATAACCACAATAATAATAAGCCAGCTCTTACCCAGGCACAAGTTGTGCAACAGTTCCGACATTTCACACCACCATCATTCAACGGTCGAGAAGGACCAGCTTTTGTCGATGAATGGTTGATGTCGCTGGAGCGTACCCTTGAGCTTATTGGGTGCACCGATGCACATAAGATTCTTTATGCCCAGTATCAAATGGTGGAGGATGCTGGACGCTGGTGGATGAGCTATTGGCGTTTGAGGCCGGCAGCTGAGCGTGCTGCATTAACTTGGATTGGTTCAAGAACTAGTGATGGAACAGTACTATCCACGGCACTATCGAGAGAAAATGGAGAGAGATTTCTGGAAACTTGAGCAAGGGAGCTTATCGGTTGAAGAATATGAGAGAAAATTCAACCAAATCAGCTTCTTTGTGGAGCACATGGTGGATACTGACCGCAAGAGAGCCCTTAAGTTCCGGAGTGGTTTACGCCCGAGTATTCGTCACATCGTGGCTGGTCATGGGGTGCTACCATATACCGAGACAGTGTTTAGAGCTCAAGAGAATTTGACGCTAGTCTGTACTTGATTAACTCGATGGATTTTGACGTGATCCTTGGTATGGACTGGCTCGATAGACATGATGCCGATATAAACTGCCGCGAGAAGAAGGTGACATTGAGGTGTTCCGAAGATGAGTCCATCACCTTTTATGGTACTAAGAGTAGGGCAGTACCAAGAGTAATCACAGCTATGAAGGCACTGAGTAGTCTGAGGAAGGGGAAATGTCAGGGTTACTTGGTGAGTTTGGTCGACACTCGTACCAGTGAGTTGTCCCCTACAGACGTACCTATAGTACGGGAGTTTTTGGATGTGTTTCCAGAAGATTTGATGGGAGTCCCACCCGATCGGCAAGTGGAGTTTAGCATTGATTTGGTCCCTGGGGCAGCCCCAACATCCAAAGCGCCATATATAATGGCTCTGAAGGAACTTCAAGAATTGAAAGTCCAAATTCTAGAGCTGCTGGAGCTCGGATTTGTTCGTCCTAGTGTGTCACCCTGGGGTGCACCAGTGCTGTTAGTAAGAAAGAAGGATGGGTCACTTCGGATGTGTATAGATTACAGAGAGCTGAATCGACTCACGGTGAAGAACAAGTACCCACTACCGAGAATCAAGGATCTATGTGATCAGTTGAGGGGAGCCGGAACCTTTTCGAAGATTGATTTGCGGTCGGGGTACCACCAACTGAAGATCAAGAAGTGTGACAATCCCAAGATGGCTTTCAGAACCCGTTATGGACATTTTGAATTTGTAGTGGTGCCTTTTGGTCTGAGTAATTCACCTGCACTCTTTATGGATTTGATGAACAGGGTGTTCCAACCTTGGATAAGTTCCTGGTCGTCTTTATAGATGACATCTTGGTGTATTCTAAGGACAAGGAACAACACCAAGGGCATTTGAAGATTACATTGGAGATACTTCGCAAGGAGAAGTTGTATGCCAAGTTCAATAAATGTGAGTTTTGGTTAAATAGAGTTGGATTCCTTGGTCATGTGGTGACTTTGAAAGGAATTGAGGTAGATCCCGATAAGGTTGTAGCAGTGAGTAGTTGGGGAGTACCCAAGAATGCGAGTGAAGTTCGCAGCTTTCTGGGCCTAGCTGGCTCTTATAGAAGATTTATCGAGGGATTTTTGAAAATTGCCACCCCTATGACCCAGTTAACAAGGAAAGGCATGAGGTTTGAATAGAGTGACAGGTGCGAGGAAAGTTTTCAAGAGTTGGAAAGGAGACTAACCTCGGCACCAGTATTAACGATTCCTGATCCGACGGAAGACTTTGTTATTTATAGTGATGCCTCAAAGCAGGGGTTGGGTTGTGTTCTGATGCAACATGGTAAAGTAGTAGCCTATGCATCGAGACAGCTTAAACCACATGAGTTGAACTATCCAATGCATGATCTGGAGTTGGCTGCTGTAGTACATGCGCTGAAGATTTGGCGTCACTATCTCTACAGAGGGACGTGTGAGATATACACAGACCATAAAAGTCTGAAGTATCTTTTCACACAGAAGGATCTTAACATGAGACAAATGCGATGGTTAGAATTGGTGAATGACTGTGATTGTACTATTCATTACCATCCGGGTAAGGCTAATGTGGTATCTGATGCCTTGAGTCGAAAGACTAGAGGCGAGTTAGCTTGCTTGACCGATCAGGAGAGTTTGATAAAGTAGTTCTCCGAGTTGAGGATTGAGGTATTTGAGTCTTCAAAGAGTTCGAAAACAATCATATCATCTTTGGTCTTGCAACCAAACTTGAGGGATAAGATTAAGGAGGCTCAACCACGTGATAAGTTCTTGTGCAAGATGAAAGATCGAGCACGAGATGGGAGTATTGAGAAATTTGTCGTTGCCGCAGATGACGTTTTGACTTATGATGGGAGGTTATATGTTCCTAAGGATCCATCCCTTAGGCAGCAAATCTTTGAAGAAGCTCACAATGCACCATACTCTGCTCACCCGGGAGGTACAAAGATGTACCACGACCTGAAGAAGTTCTTTTGGTGGAGAGGAATGAAATGGGACATTGATGTATTTGTGGAGATGTGTATGATATGTTAGCAGGTGAAGGCAGAACACCAATGGCCAGAGGTTTACTCCAACTGTTGGAAATCCCAGAATGGAAATGGGAGTATATCATAATGGATTTTGTGGTTGGTCTGCCACGAACCATGAGGAAGAACGATGCTATCTGGGTGATAGTTGATCGTTTGATGAAGTCATCTCATTTTCTAACTGTGAGGATGACTTATAGTATGGAACAATATGTGGGGATTTATATTCGGGAGATTGTGAGGTTACATGGTGTTCCAGTATCGATCGTATCGGATAAAGATCCGCAATTTACGTCGAAATTTTGGAAGAGTCTTCAGAGTGCGTTGGGCACTAAGTTGAATTTCAGTACTGCATATCATCCGCAGACCGGTGGTCAATCTGAATGGACTATCAAAACACTCGAAGATTTGTTGAGGGCGTGTGTTCTTGATACTGGTGAGAATTGGGAGAATATTTTGCCTTTAGTAGAGTTCGCTTATAACAATAGTTACCAAGCGACTATACAAATGGCCCCGTATGAGGCTCTGTATGGAAGGAAATGTCGATCGCCCCTTTATTGGAGTGAGGTTAGAGAAGAAAATTTTTTGGGTCCAGAATTGATCGGGCAGACTGTAGAGAAGATAGCCGAGATCAGAAGTAGGATTAAGACCGCCCAGGATCAACAGAAGTCTTACGCTGATAAACAAAGGAAAGATATCCAATTTGAGATTGGAGAAAAAGTGTTCTTGAAGGTAGCGCCGATGAAAGGAGTGATACGATTCGGTAAAAAGGGAAAGCTACAGCCTCGTTATATTGGATCTTTTGAGATTTTGGGTCGTGTTGGTGATCTTGCTTATAGTTTGGCATTGCCGTTGGAGTTATCGGCAGTGCACAATGTCTTTCACGTCTCCATGCTGAGAAAATACATACATGATCCTAATCACGTATGCAATTTCAAAGAGTTGCATGTGGTCTATGATGCACGGATTCTTCAAAATTGACCAGTATGCAGTATCGGATACTGCATGGGTGCGGGTGCGATTTGCGTGGGATTCGCACGAGATTCGCCACGCGGCGAATCTGTGCAAAAAAAAAAATCAGACTCGCGTATCCTTGCACAGGATATGCGTGGAGAGGGCGTGGGTGATTTTTTTTTACTGTTTTTTTATAATTTTTAAAAAGTAAATCAAATAAACTAAAATACAAAAAGTAAATTGATGTAACCGAGCTGATTGGTCACCAAGAACCGGGTTAATCTTAGGAGTTTAGCTAAGAAAACCCAAAATGTATGAAGTATTGTCTTTTTCTCTCTCTAAAGTATGCTGTAATGTCAGAATATCTCTCCTTGAATGAAACCCCCCCTCTCCGATTTATAGAAGGGAGAGGTGCCTATTCTCTAAGATCTTCCCTGATTTTTAGAGAAGATCCCGGATATCCAGGGATTCAGGCTGCAATTTCCCATCCCTGGATTTCCGGGATTGCAAGGTATGGGCTCTCAATCCCTGGATCTCAGGGATTCTGTCAGGTGGGTCAGGATCTCCTTTCCCGAGAGTTCGACCTTCATGAGCCCGGAGGCCTTAGGTCGGCTCATATTATAAAAGATCACTTAGGTTGGGACATTCCTATTCAAATCCGTAGGTCGGGAGACCTTTGAGGTCGGCAACATTTTAACAGATGTCACAGGTCAGCGGGGCCTCCGAGGTCGGCGCCTTTTTATCTGAGGTTATAGATCGGAGGACTTTGAGGTTGGCATCCTCTTGTCTGAGAGCCTAGGTCGGACTTTATTACTCTAAGAAAACCTTTCTTTACTAAGAGGTCGATACTCCGGCTTATATTGGTCCATATTTTAAACCGGGTTTTCAGGGAGCGTACATTCGGCGTCCTATCAACCAGTCCCCCCTACTCTAGTCGAGCTGTAAGACCGAGTAGAGTAAGATTTGTTTACAATCTTACGACCTTGACACAATAGTCCTTGGAATTTCCGTTCCCAGATAACGAGGTTCCTTGGACTTCGTGCGCTTTAATATCCACGTCTTTTCCTTTCCCCGCCTCCTAACCGTCGCGTCTATGGTCAAGTCCAGGTGTCGACCTGCTATAGGTTGGATGAGGCGGTGCCAGATCCAAGCCGTTCTTTTACAGGAGGCATCGAACGCTCTAGATCGCCCGTTATCTTCTTGATTTTCGCCCTCCTTCTCTATAAGTAGGAATCCTCTACCCCCTTCAGCCACTTCCGATCTTCTTCCTACGAAATACTAGTGTGAGGGTATTCCGGCGACACTTGCGACCTTGGTTTCCTGCCTCCGGTGGTGCTTCCACTACCTTTCTCCGGCGATCTTTCACCCAATCTCATGGGTATGTTTATCTAAACACATCTTTAGTTTTTCTTTTAGTTTGTTACCGATATTTTCCTCTTCTTTCTCCCTTTTCTTCCTTTTATTATATCGTCTGCTTTGGATTCTCAGAATCTTTCCGGCGAATCGGCCGCGGACTCCTTTTTAGAAGGTCTTTTTCCTCTTCTGATGGGGACTCGGGGGGTAGGTCGGGGCGAGCTACTGGTTCCTCCCTCTGTCTTAGAGATGAGCCCCTAGGTGATGTAGATTGGTCCGAGCTAGGTGACATCCCTTCTAGCCTTCCCTCTGGCATCCCCCATAATCATTGTAGATCCCCCTTCCCCTCCTCCTATGGACAAAGTAACTGTGACCGGACTCTTAGCTGATCCATATCAAACGGTCGCAGGAGCGACTTGAGTTCTCCCTCCTCATCCTCTATCTAGGACTAGCCCAGCCGCGCTGGCTAGTTTTATAAAATTTCTTAGACTTCCCCCGGGGTGGGAATTTGTCACGCCTCAGGCTAGTGACACCCCTGATCATCCTCCCCCGGGGCATATTACCTGGTTCGTGGATCAGGTGAGCAGTGGTCTTCGCTTTCCACTCCATCCCTTCCTTGTCTCTCTCTCCGTTAAATACAATCTTCCCCTCAACCAGTTTTCTCCCAACTCTTTTTGTTATATGGTTAGTTTTCTCGTGCTGTGTCATTACAGATACGAGGAACCCGACTTGGGTTTTTTCTATTTTTGTTTTGGGCTAAAGAGTTTTAAAGGCTCCTTTTACTTAACTTCCCCAAACAACGCCCATTTCTTTACCCACCTCCCTTCCAATGTGAAGGATTGGAGGTCGCGTTTCTTTTTTTTTCGGCTCCCTACAGCTGACTCCTGGGGTTTCCCCACGGAATGGACGCAGACCACTCCGAGCCAGGATCCTATGCCTAGGCGCAGTTCCATCCGAGCTGCGTGGGTCGAGAAAGTTCGGGAATGGAATGCCATTCCCTACAACGCTTTCCAACTGATGCAATTTCATGATCTTCTGTTCCATTGTGGGCTGAGCTCGAATCCTTATCCAGCTATCCCTGATATTGGTAGGCTTTATCGGTTCTTTCCATAGTATAATCTTTGCTATTTTGTTTTTTGGCTATCTTCCTGGCCGTTTGTATTGTTTTTCATAGATCGGTTCATGCGGACCTGCCAGTCTGATGCCTCCAAGCCGGCTGAACCGACGAAAGAGAAGGTCCCCAAATCGACGAATCCCCCTAAGGAGAGGGCGGAGGGCTCATCAAAGACTAAACGAAAGCTCCCCTCCCGCCCCAAATCTGGGGTGATTCTCCCCTCCGACCTAGATCCTACCTTGACCACCGGGCGAAGCCCGGCAAGCTCATCTCGGCAGCTTCAGGTCACCCAGAGGGCCCCTTCTCCTAGCTCCCCCGCTTCCAAATGGCCGAAGACTACAGGTCCCCCTGGTCCGGCTATGGAGACCTTTCTCCGTTGCAAGGAGTTTGAGAAATTTCTTCCATATTTCAGCTCCATGGTCCCGCCTAGGGATAAGCAGGCATTACGAGATGCCAAGGAGGACCCTCGCTTCGATGCTATGATGATGTATTTTGGGAAGGTATTCCCCTTTTCGCCCTCCTCCCCTTGTTAACTATTTTTATGTTTATTATTACCCTTTGCCGACCTGATGCGACTTTTTGTGTGCAGTTCTTTGCCACTTTTGTGACCTTCGTAGAAGATCATAAGATCGGCGCCTCGTCTTCCTCCCAGTTCACCCAGATATCAGCCGATCTGGCGGCCACCCTGCAGGCTAACTCGGATCTCTCAGCTCAGCTTCAGGAGAGGGAATATCGTTTAGAGGCTGCCCTTAAGAAAAGCTCTGAGCGGGAGGCGGTTTTGGAACGGGCTCAGATGGCTAATGTTCAGCTGAACCAAGAGCTGAAATTTTGGAAGGCCCTGTCTACAGCTGAAACGGAGAAGGTGGTCCAGCTCGAGGTTCAGTTGTCGGAAGCTAAGGCCGAATCTGAGAGGATTGGCCAGCTTGAGGCTCATGCTAAGGCGGAGTTGGAGAAGGTCGCCCAACTCGAAGCTCAGGCTAGAGCAGAATCAGAAAAGGTCGCCCAGCTAGAAGCTCAACTAGCTGAGGCTAGATCTGAGGGATCATCTTATGAGCGCGGGGTGACGGATGCCCGACGTCGATTTCTGACCAGTGACGTTGGTCGTTCTTTCCTGGGGGCCTACCGTTCTGCCCTCCTAGCCCGGTATCACAATTCCACTACTTACCTGGTCAAGCTGGCTCCTGCCGCGACGCAATATTTCGATTTTGCTCTAACTCGCGCTCATGAGCAACTAGCTTCTTTGGGTTTCATGGGCGAGCTGGACCGGGATGCTGCATTGAATGGGGCGCCTGTCCCTTCTGGTTGGTCCGGGGACGTGGAAGAATCTCCGGAGGCACCCTGGTGGGAGGATGCCCTTGGGGAGTCTATAAAGAAATCCGGCCTGGATTTGGAGCTACCTTCTATCCCTCCTAACTCACCTGTTAAGGCCAGCACTCCTAATCCCGAGGTGACTGGGACCGACCTTGATGCTTCTCCTTCGTCACCCCCTCCATCTTCCGAGCCTGTAGCTTAGTCTTTTTAAGTTGTATGTGTAGACATGTATTTTTTTGTCTTTGTTCGTTGTATTGGCACAACTGTTTTTAATCAAAAGACTCCCTTTTTCTTTTTTATGTGCTTTGTTTCATAGCGTATCTCTGCCAATGTGCTAAGTTAATATAGCTCGGCGTCGATTGTAACTTCGATATATCTGAACTTGTTTGAATTAATACGACTACTCCCAAATATAACCCGGCTTTTTCCTAGTATAGATCCGACTATTTTAAATTTCACGACATCTTAAATATAACCTGACCACTTCGATCTTTACAAGTTGTAATAATGGTTTGGTATTTTTAGATTAAGTTTTTGGATTTTAAGGCTGATGGGATGTTTCCAACACTTTCGGGTGGGATAGCCTGGACAGGATCTCCCCTTTTTTATCGGATCTGAAGGCATTTTACCTGATCAGATGTCACAGAGCGGTTCACCCTTACTCAGATCTGAAGGCGTTTCACCTGGTCAGATGTCATAGGGCGGTTCACCCTTACTCGGATCTGAAGGCGTTTCGCCAGATCAGATGTCACAGGGCGGTTCACCCTTACTCGGATCTGAAGGCGTTTCACCTGGTCAGATGTCACAGGGCGGTTCACCCTTACTCGGATCTGAAGGCGTTTCACCTGGTCAGATGTCACAGGGCGGTTCACCCTTACTCGGATCTGAAGGCGTTTCACCTGGTCAGATGTCACAGGGCGGTTCACCCTTACTCGGATATGAAGGCGTTTCACCTGGTCAGATGTCACAGGGCGGTTCACCCTTACTCGGATCTGAAGGCGTTTCACATGGTCAGATGTCACAGGGCGGTTCACCCTTACTCGGATATGAAGGCGTTTCACCTGGTCAGATGTCACAGGGTGGTTCACCCTTACTCGGATCTGAAGGCGTTTCACCTGGTCAGATGTCACAGGGCGGTTCACCCTTACTCGGATCTGAAG
Organism: Orobanche coerulescens; assembly: GCA_033398695.1. Classification (NCBI taxonomy): domain Eukaryota; kingdom Viridiplantae; phylum Streptophyta; class Magnoliopsida; order Lamiales; family Orobanchaceae; genus Orobanche; species Orobanche coerulescens. The sequence goes on from CM065802.1 coordinate 63,648,910, forward strand.
GTGTTTCACCTGATCAGATGTTATTTCTAGTTTTACACATTCAGAGAGATTTTATTTGTAATAGACTTTTATTAAAACAACACAAGCTTTTCTCCATACTTCTTCATACAAAATACTTTTTTAAGTGACATATGTTCCAAGGTCTTTTGATGGGGTGCCCTTCCATATCCTCGAGCTCATAAGCTCCTCCTGCATAGATTCGGATTACCTTGTAAGGGTTCTCCCAGTTCGGCTCCAGCTTTCCTGTTTTTCTGAGGGCATCACCCCGCCTAAGCACCAAATCACCGACTTGGAACTGTCTCTTCCTGACTCTTTTGTCGTGAGCTGCTTTTGTCAGGCTTTTGTATCTTTCAGTTCGTGCTGCGGCCGCTTCCCTTCTTTCTTCTATGGTATCTAACGCCTCCTTCATTATTTCCTCGTTTTCCAACTCGTTGAACCATCGAACCCGATGAGACATTTCTCCGACTTCTGCCGGGATGACGGCTTCGGACCCGTATACCATACTGAAGGGTGTTTCCCCCGTTGACGATCTAGGTGTGGTCCTGTATGACCATAGTACCGAGCTAAGCTCATCCACCCATCCTCCTCCAACTTTGTCTAAGCGGGTTTTGATCCCTTGTAAGATTGTTCTGTTAGTTACCTCCACTTGTCCATTAGCCTGTGGGTGAGCAAACGCAGCGAACCTTTGCTTGATATGCATACCCTCGCACCAGGACTGGGTTATTTTCCCATTGAATTGAGTTCCATTATCTGAGATAAGTATCTGGGGCGCTCCGTACCTGCAGCAAATGTTGTTAAACAGAAAACTTATGATTCTTTGCTCGGTTATGGTGGCCACGGTCTCGGCCTATCCCACTTGCTGAAGTAGTCTATGGCTACTACTAATAACTTCCTTCCTCCCGAGCCAAGTGTAAACTGCCCCATGATATCAATTTCCCATTTAGCGAAGGGACAGGGTGCTCCCATGGTAATCATATCTTCAGCTGGGATGTGAATTAAGGCTGCGTGCATTTGACATTTTTGGCATCGCTTAACCATCTCCACTGCTTTCTTGCTCATGGTCGGCCAGAAAAGACCAGCCCTTAGTGTTTTGCTAATTAGCGCTCTTCCTTTGGTATGATCTCCGCAGCACCCTTCATGGATTTCTTCCAGTATACCCCGCCCTTCTTCTTCCGAAACGCACCGTAGGTATGGACTGAGGTAGGATCTCTTATATATTTCATCGTTAATGCAATAGAACCTCGCTGCTCTTCACACAATCTTCATTCTTTCTTGCCTTTCCTTGGGTAGTTCTGCCCTTCTTAGGTATGCCAACAAAGGAGTTCGCCGGTCTGCCATCTCGTTCACCTCCATCACCTGTTTCATGATGTTACTCCGGGCTGCTCCCAAAATCGTTACTGTTCGCGAGCGGCAATCCACTAAGGAGCTTCCCATTTTTGCTAGGTAATCAGCTTTTGCATTTTCCGCCCTAGGTATATGGATCAACTTCCATTCCCCTAGTTTTTTGGCAGCCTCTCTCATTTCCTCAACATACTTCTTCATCCGATCCTCATTTATCTCAAATTTTCCTTCTACCTGTTGTGTGACCAGTTGAGAATCAGAGTAAGCAATGAGTCGTCGCGCGCCCAAGTCTATCCCCAGCTGCATTCCCTTAACCAGGGCTTCATATTCGGCCTCGTTGTTAGATGCTTTGAAATCGAATTTTATGGCATACTCTAATTGTTCACCCTCCGGGGTAGTAAGGACTATCCCTTCTCCAGAACCACTGGTTGTTGCCGATCCATCCACATGTAATAGCCACTGTCCCTCTGGCGGCGATGGCATGGCCCCCTTTTGGATAAAGTCCACTAGAGCCTGAGCTTTAATTGCCGTTCTCGGCTCATACTCCATGTCGTATTCCCCCATTTCTACCGCCCACTTCACCAGGCGACCTGACGCATTAGGTCGCCCTAATATTTCTCTTAAGGGCAAGTTGGTTCGCAGTTTTATCCGGTGGGCTAGGAAATAGGGCCTCAATCGCCGGACTGTAACTACTAACGCCAGTGCCCCTTTTTCTAGCTCGGAGTAATTCCGTTCTGCTCCTTGCAAAATTCGGCTTGTATAATAAATGGGTTTTTGCTTACTCATTTCTTCTCTTAGCAAGACCGAGCTAACAGCCCCCTCTTCCACGAATAAGTAGAGTACGAGATCCTCTCCTGATATTGGTTTGGTGAGCAGAGACAGCTCGGCCAAATATTCTTTTAATTTTTCGAATGCTGTTTGTGCTTCTGGGGTCCATTCGAACTTGTTCCCTTTTCTTAAGAGTTTAAAAAATGGGAATCCCTTCTCGGCCGAGCGTGATATGAACCGGCTCAGCCCTGCTATTCTTCCTGTTAGTATCTGGATATCCTTGATATTTTTTGAAGGATTCATTTGCAGCACTGCCTTGACCTTTTCCGGGTTGACCTCGATTCCTTGTTCTGTGACTACATATCCCAGGAATTTTCCCGATTTTACTCCAAAAGAACATTTTGATGGGTTGAGCTTCATTCCGTACGTGCGCAGATTTTCGAACGTCTCTTCTAGGTCTCTGATATGCTCTCATCCCCTTACGCTTTTTACTAGCATGTCATCCACGTACACTTCCATGTTTCTGCCGATTTGGGATCTAAAGATTCTGTCAACCATCCTTTGATATGTAGCTCCTGCATTTTTTAACCCAAAAGGCATGCGTACATAACAAAAAGTTCCTTTTGATACCACAAAACTAACCCTCTTTCTGTCCTCGGGTGCGAGGGGAATCTGATGATATCCCTGAGAAGCATCCATCATACTGAGCAACTCGCACCCCGAGGTCGAATCCACTAGCTGATCTATGTGGGGTAACGGGTAGTGATCATTTGGACATGCTTTATTTAGGTCCCAGAAGTCCATGCACATCCTCCACTTCCCCTGGCCTTTCCCCACCATGACAGCATTGGATAGCCACTCCGGAAACTGGATCTTCATTATGTGTCCAGCTCGGAGGAGCTTCTCAACTTCTTCCCCAATGACCCCATCCATCTCCGACCCAAAATGCCTCCTCTTCTGCTTTACTAGTCTTACGGTTGGGTCGATGTTTAACCTATGCTCGGCAACCGTTGGGCTAATTCCCACCAGATCCTCAACTGCGAATGCGAAAATGTCCACAAATCTCCTTAGCAGGACGATAAGGCTTTCCTTTATCCCATCGTCTAACCGACTTCCCACGCGAGTTTTTATTTCTGGCTTTCCTGGAACCAATTCTATTTCTAGCAACTCCTCATTGGGCTTGACGCCTTCTTCCTCAGTTTCCTCGGGCGCCTTTGATTGTTTTTTCTTCTTAAACTCTGGATCTGGGCCTCCTAGCTCGGACGTCCTCTTTCCGCGCTGTACTCCCTGCTTTACCGTTGTCTGGTAACAAGATCGAGCTACAAACTAATCCCCGGCTACTTCCTCTACCTCACCTCCTACGGGGAATTTTACTTTCATATGTGCGGTAGAGGCCACTGCTTCGAACTTGTTGAGTCCCGGTCGTCCCAGAATGGCGTTATAGGCCGATTTGGTGTCCACCACTAAAAACCTGAGCGTCTTGACCTTTCGATGAGGCATCCGACCTAGTGCTACCGGAAGCACCACTTCTCCAACCGGTTGCATCTCGGTCATGCAGAACCCATAAAGCGCGGTATCTACCATCTTCAATTCCACCTCCAGGTTCATCTGTTTGAAACAGTCATAGAATAAGATGTATACCGAGCTTCCCGTATCGATAAATACCCTTTGCACATCGTAACTGGCGATCTCCGCGGTGATGACCAGCGCGTCATTATGGGGCGCATGTATCCCGTTATAATCCGTGGGGCCGAACTGAATGATAGGCCCGCTGCCTACATAGGCGACCTCCTTGAACTGATGACACCTAGCCTTTCGCGCGTGGGCTTTTCTAGCCTGATTAGAACTTCCGTCGTTTGGTCCTCCTGATATCATGTGGATCACTACTTTCTTAGCTGGGGGAGCAGCGGGTCCCCGAGGAGCTTCTCTTTTCACCCCCGCCCCCCCTTGGGGCATGGGTGGTTGCCTCCGACCTCCATTCCTCTACTGATATGTGAACTCCATTAGATGCCCCGTTCGGACCAGCCTTTCGATCTCGTCTTTAAGGTGCTTGCACTCATATATTTTATGCCCATAATCATTGTGGAATCGACAATAAAGCTCTGATTTCGGCTGGGTGGGCCTATTAGGACGAGATGCAGGCCACTCGATAACTCTGTTCATCTTATCTTCAACTGCTTCTAAAACCTGAGCTCTCCTCATTGTTAGTGGGATGTATTGGTCAAATCTTGGTCGTCTTAGAACGGTATTGCTCTTTTTTCGGTCTATTTTCCCCCGCGGCATTTCCTCCCAAGGTAAATTTCCTTGAAAGGTGTACTCCTCGCGTCGTATCAATCTGCTAGACCCCCTTTCCCCATCTTCGGGATTTTCTTGCAATTCCTCCATATCCTTCTCGGTTTCCTCAACATTAATGTATTTCGAACATCGGGCTAAGACCTCGTCATATGTTTTGGCTGGGTTTTTAGCTAATGAGGTACGTAGCAATCCAGGCCTTAGTCCCTGTGTCAAGGCACTGGTTTTTACCTCTTCTGACGACGAGGGTACCTCCAGACATGCCTTTGTAAATCGGGTCACATAAGCTCTCAGCGCTTCTCCGGAGTACTGTTTGATACTGAACAAGGACATGAAGGTCTTCTGGTGTGCCCTGGCGCTTGCAAAGTGAGTCAAGAACGCGGAGCTGAAAGTTTTGAAGCTGGTGATTGACCCAGGGGGTATCTGGTGGAACCAATCCTGAGCTGACTCTGTCAGCGTAGCCAGGAATGCTCTGCAACTCATGGCATCCGAATATCGATGTAGTACTGCCATGTTTTCGAATCGATATAAATGTCGGGTAGGATCTGAGAGTCCATCGTAGGTGAAGGTGACAGCCCTAAACCCATATGGGAGCTCGGCCTGCAATATGCCTTCTGAGAAGGGATGGCCTGGATGGCTCTCCATATCCTTCCCCGCAACCCTCTGTCGCAACTCCTCCAGCTCGTCTTGCATACTGGATATCAAGGGATCCATCGTTCTTTCCTGTCAAGATCGCTCCCATATTCTTGGATAACTCTCCCCATGCTCTTCCTGCTGATCAATTTCCTCCAGCCCATCCGAAAGGATAGATATTACTTTTCGTGGTATTCTTTGTTTTTCGACCTCCCGACTCTTCTGGATCGCATTGGCGATTATGTCGGCTAAGGCTTCATTCGTCAGTGTGATTGTGCTTGGTGCGGATTCTTCTACGGGGGTGACAGGTGTTTTTTACAGAGTCGATTCTCCACCCGCAGCTGCTAGTTCCTCTTCTAAATTTCGGGGTATCAACTCCCCTATTTTCTTCTGGTTCATTTCTTCCGCCATTACTAACCTCACGTCTCATCTCAAAGTGACTCGATGTCACAGTCCCACAGACGGCGCCACTTGATGTAACCGAGCTGATCGGTCATCAAGAACCGGGTTAATCTTAGGAGTTTAGCTAAGAAAACCCAAAATGTATGAAGTATTGTCTTTTTCTCTCTCTAAAGTATGCTGTAATCTCAGAATATCTCTCCTTGAATGAAAACCCCCCCTCTCCCTTTTATAGAAGGGAGAGGTGCCTATTCTCTAAGATTTTCCCTGATTTTTAGAGACCTGGATATCCAGGGATTCAGGCTGCGATTTCCCATCCCTGGATTTCCGGGATTGCAAGGTATGGGCTCTCAATCCCTGGATCTCAGGGATTCTGTCAGGTGAGTCAGGATCTCCTTTCCCTTTAATAAGTAATTACTTTTACCTTTAGCAGCATTCACGAACAGCATCAGAAAGCTCCGCTCCTCAAAGCCATTTTGAATTATTTTTTGTATGACTTGTTTTATGTATTTGAATTGGTTTTATGGTGATATTTGAATTGTTGTTTTTTATATTTAACCAGTGTTATATATAATAAAATATAAAATAAACAGACGTATCCTTGCCGTATCGCATCCTAATATTTTCAAAAAACCGTATCCCCGCACCCGTATCTGCCCGCACCCGCCCCCGCCCCCCCGCACCTGTGCAACATAGCATGTGGTCATGAACCTGACTTATGAGGAAGTACCAATAACTGTTTTGGAGCGTAAGGTACATCGATTACGAAACAAAGAGGTTAAACTGGTGAAAATTCAGTGGAGCCGTCATAGACCGAACGAAGCGACTTGGGAACGTGAAGAAGAGATCCGTTCTAAATATCCGACATTCGCCATTGAAGGTACATGATTTAATTTTCGAGGACGAAAAATTCATTTAAGATGGGTAGGTTGTAACGCCCCGATTTTCGAGCATGCTTTTATTTTATAATTTATAGAAAGCGCATGAATGATGTTAAATGTCCAATAATTTATTTATGAATTTTATTTCCATTTATTTAATAAGGTCAAAATTTTCCTTATTCGCATATCATGATCGTAGTTTACGCTCCAGGTTCGAGTCCAAATTTTCGTATTATAATAGCCTAAATCGATTTTACTTGGTTATTCTAAATGTAATATCAAAAACCTATTATTATTGTTATTTTTAATCTAACAATTTTAATTTTTCATTTTTATTAAAATTATAAATTAATAGGTTATTAATAAAGATTAATTAAATCAATTTAATTAATTTAACCTGAAATTAGTAAGCTGATTAATTAAAGATTTAAAATAATTATATAATTAATCTATATATATATATAATAGCGTTACGGATTCTAAGTATTATATTAATTCTCTCTCTTATGTGGCATTCTCTTAATTTTGGATTCCTATTTATCTAAAATCTTGAATCTCACTAGACAACCTAAATAAATAGAATTCAGTGTCTTCAATCCCACATCGAAAATCTTGAATCTCACATCAATTTAAAATGGTACTTAACTGATGGACAACCTAAATAAATGGAATTCAATATCTTGAATCCCACATCGATGGAAAATAAAACTCCACCAATAGAGAATAAGTTGGACAAATAAATAGTTTAAATTTTTATTGAATTTTAATTGGTTCAATTATTAAATTTACATTAATTTTATTTGTCGGAAAATTAAATCTCACATTTATTTTATTTAGTAATTTTATAATAATTGAAAGTATCTATATATATATATATATAATAGCGTTACGGATTCTAAGTATTATATTAATTCTTTCTCTTATGTGGCATTCTCTTAATTTTGGATTCCTATTTATCTAAAATCTTGAATCTCACTAGACAACCTAAATAAATAGAATTCAGTGTCTTCAATCCCACATCGAAAATCTTGAATCTCACATCAATTTAAAATGGTACTTAACTGATGGACAACTTAAATAAATAGAATTCAATATCTTGAATCCCACATCGATGGAAAATAAAACTCCACCAATAGAGAATAAGTTGGACAAATAAATAATTTAAATTTTTATTGAATTTTAATTGGTTCAATTATTAAATTTACATTAATTTTATTTGTCGGAAAATTAAATCTCACATTTATTTTATTTAGTAATTTTATAATAATTGAAAGTATATATAATAGCGTTACGGATTTGAAGCACCACATTTACTCTCTCTCATACGCGACATTCTCTTAATTTTGTATTCCTATTTATCGAAAAATCTTGAATCCCACATCGATTTAAAATGGTACTTAACTGATAGACAACCTAAATAAGTAGAATTCAGTGTCTTCAATCCCACATCGATTTAGAATAGAACTTAAATATTATTTTTCAACTCCATATTTATATTTCACATACAAGTTTAAGAATTTTATTTTTATTGTGTCTAATTTTGCTAATTATTAAGTTGGACAAATAAAGATTAAATTTCTTTTGTGAAAATTTAATTTGATTATTATTAAATTTATATTAATTTATTTGTCTAAAATTTGAATATATATATATATATACATATAATAGCGTTACAGATTCTAAGTACTAGATTAATTCTCTCTCATACGTGTCATTCTCTTAATTTTGGATTCCTATTTATCTAAAGTCTTGAATCTCACGTCAATTTAAAATGATATTTAACTGATAGACAACCTAAATAAATAGAATTCAATATCTTGAATATAACACCCCAAGCTAGGCGGATATTACAGTGCCGTGGACCCCCGACTGTGACCCACCAGGCGAATGAAAAAGGATGAATTACACAGGGTAAATGTAGTACCGAACCACATTACAACATCAATTACTCCGATGAGGAGTTTCATACAACACACCCAGGATCATACAGAATACATGTGTATCTTATATGAAGATAAAATACACAACACTGAATGAAATGAGTATTCAAACGGAATGTCTGCAGCGGAATAAATAAAGGAAACATAAATGACTGAATAAATGATTGAAAAGACTGGGGGCCCCTTCTAGTATCATTGGGACTCCTCGCCGTCAACGTGCTCTCCCTGTGCCTTTGCCTTGCCATGACCTGAGAAACAAATATCCCCAAACGGGGTCAGTTATACAGAACAACAATCCTCGAGAGTTGAATAAACACAATCATATATATATGTAGTATAAACCACAAGTTCGATCAAAATGAATCGGTTAGATTATAACCCAATCTTGTTGAAAACATACGCAATCAAACATACTGTATGAATCAACTAACAGTACGGCTCAAAGGGTGGTGCCACACTACGCCCGGGATGGAAATGTGTCCGTGCACAAGCCACCAACGAGTATCGATCGAATACACGCGTGGTCTTGTACCTAATCAGTCTCATGAAGCAATCGACTCGTGTGCACAGTCCAATGTGAGGCCAACAATCAACATACGACATAAATGTGCCCGACATGAAAATCCTACACATACCAACCGGCACGCCAGTATGACCCAGAATGCCACGATATAACAAAAGTGACATCGGAAGCGAATAATGACTCACCGAGATAAAATGATAGTGAAATGAATGATAGCTCAATGAAATGATTGAAACCGTCGTTCCTTGTGACTGAAGTGATTAATTGACAATGACAAGTTTTAATACGGTTAACACAATGATGAATGAGTTACGATTATGAATGAACAACAACAAAAGAAAATGAATATCCTTTTAACTGAGTAAGAATCAACTTACACAACACCGGTGACAATTATCCTTCCACGAACAACGTCCTAATTGAGATATCGGTCGCTCGAACAACCTTGAATTATACAATATCCAACAACCCATTCAATATACGAATCAAACATGAATATAACGAACTCAAAACGTCGATACGATTAAACCAAGTTCATTGGGGCATTATATCGAATACGTTGTGGCCAAACTCCGACTGTTTACAATCAAATCTCAATAAGCCATTATCAAATCCCCCAAGAAATGTTTCAAACCAACAAACATCTTCCAAATGATCAATAATCCAAAATGAATATCCGAAAACGTGATTATAACGACAATTAATCGAAAACCCCCAATTTCAACTCGATATTCAAAGTGTTCTTGAATAATCCCTCAATAATCCAATGAATCCTTATACAAACTCATAATCATATACATATCCCTTCATATAACATGATTATAACGTCCAAAACATCATATCTCAACACAAAATCGAAATCCAAGGTGTTGAAGAAATTACCTCTTGAAGATCCAACCACTTTGATCTGATGAACACGAGTTAAAACGAGTATCCAAGCTTCCCAAATGAATGAAGATGATGAAGATTACACACTCAAATGATTGATGATGGCAAAATCTCTCCCTCAACCCTCTCTCTCGGATAAAGTTGAAGAAATGAAGAAATGAGGAAAAATGTCCCGGCCAAATCCTTAAATACTGCCGGAAGTTACGGCCGTAACTCGGCCCTCTTACGGCCGTAACATTCCAAGTCAACGGCCTTACGGCCGTAACCGGCCAACTCGTACGGCCGTAACTCGGCTTCGTCCGAAAGCCTGCCGACAGACTTACGGCCGTAACCGCTCCTGAGTTACGGGCGTAACCCGCCTTCGTCAAAAACATCCGCCGACATCCTTACGGCCGTACCCACACACCTTACGGTCGTAACTCGGATGATACGTCCGTACCCGGCCAAACTTACGGGCGTAAGCCCTCTTCGTAGAAAATGACCAGGCACCTTGCCTGCAGCGTACGGCCGTATCGGCCAAGCCTTACGGCCGTACCTTCCTCGACTTACGGCCGTATGCCGCAACCCTTACGGCCGTAAGTCACCCTTGCCCGACAACACCTGAAATTTACGAACACCAATTACGGCCGTATCCAACCCTCCTTACGGCCGTAACTCGCCTTCAGCCAAAATGCCTGGGCAGCCTGCTGGACCACGTACGGCCGTAACCAGCCAACCTTACGGCCGTACCCGCTCAACTTACGGCCGTATCCCGGAACCTTACGGCCGTAAGTCCCGTTCGTCCAAAATGGCCTGAAATCAACGAACCCTTGTTACGGCCGTAACCTAAAGTCCTTACGGCCGTAACTCAATGCTGGCCAAGGTGAAAAATCCGATAACTCCGATTCCTCGCTACGACTGATGAATGATCCGACATACCATACGAATGTGAAAGTGAACAAGTCTAACACGAGCCAAAGATGATACTCCCAGTACAAGGCTATCAATCATAATGAAAATGATAATACTCCCGTCTCGATCTATACGGAGATGAAATGACGATCGATAACTGATATACGATTACAACATGCCAACAGTGAACGCAAATGAAGGATTCATGAATGATTATTAATGAGTGAAAATTACTGAGTGACAATTACAGACTGATAATTACTGAATGAAAATGAATGAATTACAACCGGGTATTACATACTCCCCCCCTTAAAAAGAGTTTCGTCCCCGAAACTAAGGGTCAAACAACTCGGGATAACTCTCCCGCATACTCTCCTCGGTTTCCCAAGTAGCCTCTTCGACTCCGTGTCTGGACCACTGAATCTTGACCAAAGGGATCGTCTTGTTCCTCAACTGTTTGATTTGCCGCTCCAACACTCGTACAGGACGCTCCTCGTACGAATGATCATCCGCGATCTCGATTTCGTCGAACTGAAGTATGTGACTCGGGTCGGCAACATACTTCCGCAACTGAGAGACGTGAAACACATTATGAATTCGGCTCAAAGCCGGAGGTAAAGCCAATCGATAAGGTAACTCGCCTACTCGATCCAAAATTTCAAACGGTCCAATGAATCTCGGACTCAACTTCCCCCGTTTTCCGAAACGGAAAATACCTCGACTCGGGGATACCTTGACCAAAACGTGGTCACCCGTCTCGAACTCTAGTGGTCGACGACGATTATCTGCATATGATTTCTGTCGACTCTGAGCTGTCAACATACGACTCTTGATCAAAGCTACCTTCTCCCGGGCGGCTATAAGCATATCGGGCTCGGTGCCGATTGATTCTGACAAGTCATCCCAACACAAAGGAGATCGACAACGACGACCGTACAAGGCCTCGTAAGGTGCCATCTTAATGGAAGCATGCCAACTATTATTATACGTGAACTCGATCAATGGTAGTTGGGCTTCCCAATCGTCCTTCCAATCGAGGACGCATGCCCTCAACATGTCCTCTAATGTGTGTATAGTCCCCTCAGATTGTCCATCGGACTGAGGATGAAAGGCGGTACTGAGATTGAGCTGAGTTCCCATAGCACGATGAACTGATTTCCAAAAATGAGACACAAATCGTCCGTCACGATCGGAAACGATACTCTTAGGAGTACCGTGCAGTCTCACTATCTCCTTGATGAACAACTGGGCCAGTCTCTCGGGACCCCACGTATCCTTGATCTCAAGGAAGTGAGCTGATTTAGTTAAGCGGTCCACAATCACCCAGATCGTATTCATGCCACGACGACTCGTCGGCAAAGTCGTGATGAAATCCATAGAAATGTCTTCCCACTTCCACTCTGGAATAGGGAGAGGTTTCAGCATACCCGCCGGTCGCTGATGTTCAATCTTGACTTGTTGACAAGTTAAGCATCTCGAAACAAATTCCGCGACTTCTCGCTTCATATTACTCCACCAGTAATTTTGTTTCAAGTCTTTATACATCTTGCTAGACCCCGGGTGAACCGAATAAGGGATAGCATGAGCTTCTCTCAAAATCGAGTTTTTCAACTCGTCATTCGCCGGTACGCACAACCGATTCTTAAATCTCAAAAGTCCATCCTCGTGGACCACGAATCCAGGGGCTTTCCCCTGAGCCACATCCTCACGGATGCGCAACAATGCTGGGTCTGAACTCTGATTCTCCCTGATTTCCTCCTCAAGTGACGATGAAATCTATAACATACAAAGCTGTCCCTGAACTCGTTGAAGCCATACCTCGATCTCGGGTCTAAGGAATTCCTGCTGAAGCTCCTTCTGAACTGTTAAACGAGCAAGCATCTGCTCCTGAACGGACTTACGACTCAAGGCATCGGCGACAACGTTCGCCTTCCCCGGGTGGTAAAGGATCTCGATATCATAATCTTTAATTAGTTCTAACCACCGCCTCTGTCGCATATTTAACTCCTTCTGAGTAAATATATACTTTAAACTCTTATGATCGGTGAATATCTGACAGGTAACGCCATAAAGATAATGACGCCAAATTTTCAAAGCGAACACCACGGCTGCTAGCTCCAGGTCGTGGGTCGGATAATTAACTTCGTAAGGTCTCAATTGCCGTGAGGCATAGGCAATAACCTTTCCATTCTGCATGAGTACACATCCGAGACCCTGTCCGGACGCGTCACTATAAACCAAAAATCCCTCCGTCCCCTGCGGCAAGGAAAGTACAGGTGCTGACATTAATCGGCTCTTGAGTTCCTCAAAACTCCGTTGACACGCGTCGGACCACGTGTATTTCTTATCCTTTCGTAAAAGGTTCGTCAAGGGTTGAGCGATTTTAGAAAATCCTTCCACAAATCGCCGATAATAGCCCGCTAATCCGAGAAAACTTCGGATTTCCTTAACATTCTTTGGAGGTAACCAGTCTCGGATAGCCTCCGTCTTCTGAGGGTCGACACGAACTCCGTCTCATGAAATTACCTGTCCGAGAAAAGTCACTTCGGACATCCAGAACTCACATTTGGAAAACTTTCCATAAAGTTGCTCTCGTCTCAACACGTCGAGAACCTGATGAAGGTGAACCTCGTGTTCCTCTCGGTTACGAGAGTAAATCAAAATGTCGTCGATGAAGACAACAACAAACTGATCCAAAAAGTCGATGAAAACCCGATTCATTAACTCCATGAATACCACAGGTGCATTAGTCAATCCAAACGGCATAACCACAAACTCATAATGACCATAGCGTGTTCGAAACGCCGTCCTCGCGATATCCGACTCTCGAATCCGTAACTGATGATAGCCAGATCTTAAGTCGATCTTGGAATCATCAATGCGGGGTAAAGGATACTTATTCTTGATCGTCACCCGGTTCAATTCCCGGTAATCAATACACAAACGGAACGAACCATTCTTCTTCTTGACAAACAGCACTGGTGCTCCCCACGGGGACGCACTCGGTCGGATATAACCTTTCTCAAACAATTCCTCAAGTTGATTCTTCAAATCCTGCATTTCGGTCGGGGCCATCCGATACGGTGCCTTCGATATCGGGGACGTACCGGGCTCCAACTCAATCGTGAATTCCACATCTCTCTGTGGAGGCAAGCCAGGTAACTCGTCTGGAAAAACGTCGGCATATTCCCATACTACCGGAATATCAAACAACATTACTGATGATTTCTCGGTTTTGGTCATATAGCACCAATAACCAACACATCCTTGACTGAGTAATCGCACTGCTTTCATCAAATTAATGACCTTACCAGAACAGCCGGGATTACTTCCCTGAAACACACATTCAACCCCATCGTCTGAAATGATAGTGATCATACGCTTACGGACACTAATGATGGCATCATGACGATCCATCCAATCAACCCAAGATGACGTCGTCCCTCGGCAAATCTACTACAATTAGGCCCGTTGGCCATACACGACCATGAAACTGAATCGGACAATTCTGAATCTCACGATTACCGATAATTCGTCTACCATCAGGTAGGCCAATGACATAAGGCTCACAACTAGTAGCACTACCCAGACGTAGTCTACTCAAACATGACTCGGAAATGAATGAATGCGATGCACCAGTATCAAAAAGGGTACACACAGGCTGGGATAGAATATCGAGTGTACCTGAGATCATTCGGGCCTCTGGATCATCGGTCTTCTTCATCTCATAAATTCGGGGCTTGCCGGACCCCGAACCAGATGCTCCCGTCTGATAGCTCTTGGCTCTGCCTTTGCTAGCTCCTGTCGTCTTAAACGACGGCCCATGGCCCGATTGCACCTTTGAATGTCACAGGGCTGAGATGACCGGAGTGGGTTTAGAGTCCCTTCGGCAAAACGGGCCCTATACCCGGCAATTCCACGATTATGGCACGTGTGATGCTGTTTGGACATTTAGTCTTGAAATGATCCTGTTTTTCACAGTTGAAACAGGTGACGGCCGAACTGGCCGCTCGAGACTGAGATTCCGCGGTTTTAGGCGCCATAAGAGGTCGCTCAGAAAAAGTAGAGCCCGCCCGTGGTTTCTTGAAAGTGGCACACCGCCGCCGATCGATTACGGTTCTTAGACTTCTTGCCAGCAGATGAAGGTTGTTGCTTAGCAATCTCCTTAGCAGTAAGCTCGTAAGTAAGAGCTTTCTCAATAAATTCGGCCAACGTGGTGCAATTATGATTAAGCAACTGTAGCATCATACGAGGTTTCAGCCTCTTGCTGAAATACTTGATCTTGTCCGCCTCACAGTGAATGATAGATGAGGCGAACGGAAGAAGTTCCTGAAATTTCTCGGCAATGGCGAGAACATCCGCGTCTGATGAGGGGTCGAGAGTGAGTAACTCTGACAGCTTGGCCTCTCTGAGTGGGGCCGGATAATACCTCTCCATCATGAGAGTCTTGAATTGGTCCCAAGTACACGATCCTTCGGTGGGCTTCAACGACAACCACCAAGAATGAGCGCTCTTACCCAGATAGTAAGCCGCAACTGAAACTTTGTGTCCTTCGGGACACTCTACCATCGCGAATAGCTTCTCGAAGTGTTCGAGCCAATGAACAATATCCGCCGGCTCAGATGAGCCTTCAAAAGTAGGTGGCCTTTGGCGAGAGATGTCGCCGATGATACTGCTCACATTCCTCTCTTGCCTCTGAGGAGGCGGCGGAGAAGCCTGTTGATTTTGAGTAGTGGAGTTATGCATCGTCTCCATTAGTTGCGCCATCTGCGTCATTTGGGCCATCATGCCCTGCATAAAAGCGAGTAGGTCAATCCGAACACCTTCTGAATGAGCCGTGTCCCGGGTACGACTCCCCGATAGTGAATGATCACGTCCAGGTGAATGAGTGGCAGCGTCGCTGCTCGATGAATTAGCATTATTTCTCGCATTCGCACGTGTATTCACACGAGCTCTCGGGATTCGGCCCGCACCACGGCCTCGTCCTCCTCGTCCTCTGCCAGCTCTTTCCATACTGAAGTAGGAAAGTCACATGATGATTATATCTCTCGCATGAATATCACGTTATGATTATGACATGAGATGATGAAAATGAGCATACACGCTCTAACACAGTGATCACATGAATGATTAGCTGAGATGACATGATTATCTGATGAAATTATTGAAATGATTATCTGATGAAATTATTGAAATGATTATCTGATGAAATTATTGAAATGATTATCTTGAACAAGCTAACAAGATTAATTATATGACCTTCCAGATCAACAACTGAGTAATGAAATGAATTGAGTGATTAATGAGTTAAAATGACCGTCCTGGTCAAAGTGAAAATGATATTAGAGGATTGTTAACTGATGAATTATGAATGAATGATTATTGCCAGAAATTATACTATGGCGAGAAATCTTACAGTTCTTGGTCTGCTTGGCTCGGTATTTGCACAGGTCACACGCGACGCGAAAGTCCAATGACACTAGTCCGATGACGATGATTTCAAATGAGACATGACTCGGAAGGTAGTATTCAAACCACGCTCCGATACCAACTCTGTAACACCCCAAGCTAGGCGGATATTACAGTGCCGTGGACCCCCGACTGGGACCCACCAGGCGAATGAAAAAGGATGAATTACACAGGGTAAATGTAGTACCGAACCACATTACAACATCAATTACTCCGATGAGGAGTTTCATACAACACACCCAGGATAATACAGAATACATGTGTATCTTATATGAAGATAAAATACACAACACTGAATGAAATGAGTATTCAAACGGAATGTCTGCAGCGGAATAAATAAAGGAAACATAAATGACTGAAAAGACTGGGGCCCCCTTCTAGTATCATTGGGACTCCTCGCCGTCAACGTGCTCTCCCTCTGCCTTTGCCTTTCCATGACCTGAGAAACAAATATCCCCAAACGGGGTCAGTTATACAGAACAACAATCCTCCAGAGTTGAATAAACACAATCATATATATATATATATATATGTAGTATAAACCACAAGTTCGATCAAAATGAATCGGTTAGATTATAACCCAATCTTGTTGAAAACATACGCAATCAAACATGCTGTATGAATCAACTAACAGTACGGCTCAAAGGGTGGCGCCACACTACGCCCGGGATGGAAATGTGTCCGTGCACAAGCCACCAACGAGTATCGATCGAATACACGCGTGGTCTTGTACCTAATCAGTCTCACGAAGCAATCGACTCGTGTGCACAGTCCAATGTGAGGCCAACAACCAACACACGACATAAATGTGCCCGACATGAAAATCCTACACATACCAACCGGCACGCCAGTATGACCCGGAATGCCACGATATAACAAAAGTGACATCGGAAGCGAATAATGACTCACCGAGATAAAATGATAGTGAAATGAATGATAGCTCAATGAAATGATTGAAACCGTCGTTCCTTGTGACTGAAGTGATTAATTGACAATGACAAGTTTTAATACAGTTAACACAATGATGAATGAGTTACGATTATGAATGAACAACAACAAAAGGAAATGAATATCCTTTTAACTGAGTAAGAATCAACTTACACAACACGGTGACAATTATCCTTCCACGAACAACGTCCTAATTGAGATATCGGTCGCTCGAACAACCTTGAATTATACAATATCCAACAACCCGTTCAATATACGAATCAAACACGAATATAACAAACTCAAAACGTCGATACGATTAAACCAAGTTCATTGGGGCATTATATCGAATACGTTGTGGCCAAACTCCGATTGTTTACAATCAAATCTCAATAAGACATTATCAAATCCCCCAAGAAGTGTTTCAAACCAACAAACATCTTCCAAATGATCAATAATCCAAAATGAATATCCGAAAACGTGATTATAACGACAATTAATCGAAAACCCCCAATTTCAACTCGATATTCAAAGTGTTCTTGAATAATCCCTCAATAATCCAATGAATCCTTATACAAACTCATAATCATATACATATCCCTTCATATAACATGATTATAACGTCCAAAACATCATATCTCAACACAAAATCGAAATCCAAGGTGTTGAAGAAATTACCTCTTGAAGATCCAACCACTTCGATCCGATGAACACGAGTTAAAACGAGTATCCAAGCTTCCCAAATGAATGAAGATGATGAAGATTACACACTCAAATGATTGATGATGGCAAAATCTCTCCCTCAACCCTCTCTCTCGGATAAAGTTGAAGAAATGAAGAAATGAGGAAAAATGTCCCGGCCAAATCCTTAAATACTGCCGGAAGTTACGGCCGTAACTCGGCCCTCTTACGACCGTAACATTCCAAGTCAACGGCCTTACGTCCGTAATCGCCAAATGCGGCCGTAACTTCGTCCGAAAGCTGCCGCAGGACTTACGGCCGTAACCGCTCTGAGTTACGGTGTAACCCGCCTTAAATCAAAAACATCCGCCGACATCCTTACGGCCGTACGCACACCTTACGGCCGTAACTCGGATGATACGGCCGTGCGCCAAACTTACGGGCGTAAGCCCTCTTCGTCGAAAATGACCCGGGCACCTTGCTGCCAGACGGCCGTGACGGCCAAGCCTTACTGGCCGTACCTTCCTCTACTTACGGCCGTATGCCGCAACCACTACGGCCGTAAGTCACCCTTGCCCGACAACACACGAAATTTACGAACACCACTTACGGCCGTATCCAACCCTCCTTACGGCCATAACTCGCCTTCGGCCAAAATGCAGGCGGCCTGCTGACCACGTACGCAGAATCGCCCGACCTTACGGCCGTACCCGCTCAACTTACGGCCGTATCCCGGAACCTTACGGCCGTAAGTCCCGTTCGTCCAAAATGGCCTGAAATCAACGAACCCTTGTTACGGCCGTAACCCAAAGTCCTTACGGCCGTAACTCAATGCTGGCCAAGGTGAAAAATCCGATAACTCCGATTCCTCGCTACGACTGATGAATGATCCGACATACCATACGAATGTGAAAGTGAACAAGTCTAACACGAGCCAAAGATGATACTCCTAGTACAAGGCTATCAATCACAATGAAAATGATAATACTCCCGTCTCGATCTATACGGAGATGAAATGACGATCGGTAACTGATATACGATTACAACATGCCAACAGTGAACGCAAATGAATGATTCATGAATGATGAGTGATTATTAATGAGTGAAAATTACTGAGTGACAATTACAGACTGATAATTACTGAATGAAAATGAATGAATTATAACCGGGTATTACATTGAATCCCACATCGATGGAAAATAAAACTCCACCAATAGAGAACCTAATAAATACTTAGAATTCAATGTATTTTTCAACCACATAGTTATTTTACACACAAGCTTAAGAATATTATTTTTATTATGCTTAATTTGGCCAATTATTAAGTTGGATAAATAAATAGTTTAAATTTTTATTGAATTTTAATTGGGTCAATTATTAAATTTACATTAATTTTATTTGTCGAAAAATTGAATCTCACATCTATTTTATTTAGTAGTTTTATAATAATTGAATGTATATATAATAGCATTACGGATTTGAAGCACCACATTTCCTCTCTCTCCTACGTGACATTCTCTTAATTTTGTATTCCTATTTATCTAAAATCTTGAATCCCATATCGATTTAAAATGGTACTTAACTGATAGACAACCTAAATAAATAGAATTCAGTGTCTTCAAACCAACATCGATCTAGAATAGAACTTAAATATTATTTTTCAACTCCATATTTATATTTCACACACAAATTTAAAAATTTTATTTTAATTGTGTTTAGTTTGGCCAATTATTAAGTTGGACAAATAAAGCTTAAATTTCTTTTGTGAAAATTTAATTTGATTATTATTAAATTTACATTAATTTATTTGTCTAAAATTTGAATCTCGTGTTTGTTTTATTTAGTAGCTTTCTCTTAATTGAAAATTTTAATTTGGTCAATACTAATATATCACTTATTAAATAAATTACTTTATTTTTATTTCAGAATCTAATTTGACAAATATCAAATTTGTATTAATCGTATTTATCTAAATTTATCACATAGATCTTAAATGAGGCTCCGTCGATTGGGGAGCTAAATAAATCTTTAAAACCAATATTATTTTTGACTCCATAACTCCATAATTATTTTGCACGTTTAATAGTTTTATTTTTATTGAAAAAAAATAATTTGGCTAATATTAATTTGGCGACTATTAAGTCAAATGAATCGTTTTATTTCTACTGAAATTTAATTTGGCCAATTATTAGGTTTGTACTAATAGTATGTATTATAGACTTAAATCCCACATTGGTTTTAAAAGAGACTATATCGATGAATAACCTAAATAAATACTCATAATTAATATATTTTTTGCACCTCATAATTGTTTTGCACCACAAGTAAATAGTTTTATTTTTATTGGAAAACTTAATTTGATCAATATTTTTACCTAGATATAACAAATTTGCCTAATATTAATTGGGTCAATTTTTATGTTGACGAAATAAATAGTTTTACTTATTTATATATATATATAATCAATTTGTATTTTACCATTACATTTCTCATATGCAATTAATTTGACCAATTATTGAGTTGGCCAAATAAATAATCTTATTTTTTGAAATTTATTATTATTATTTAATTTAATTTATCAAATTTATCAGTGTCTCACAATTTGAGCGAATTTGAATTTTTTTAGAGTCAAACATAGCAACCAAGTATTGTAACAACTTATATTTAATTATGTAGATTTTATAAGTTTTAATAGATTTGGTTAGTAGAATCAATATGTATTTTACCATCAAATTTCCCATCGCCAATTAATTTGACCAATTATCGAGTTGGCCAAATAAATAGTATTATTTTTATTGAAATATAATTTGGCCAGTTAAGTTGGCTAAATAAATATTTTTTATTAAAAAAAATATTTTGGCTAACTATTGACGTTTAACTTAATTTGTGTATCAACATATAACAATTTGAGCAAATTTAAATTTTTTGAAGTCAAACTTAAAAACTAATTATTTTAACAACTTAAATTTAATTATTTAGATTTTTTGTATTTTAGTATATTTGGAAAATTAGTGCATATAGCTATATAGATTTGCGAGGGGAACATGTACTAAAATTATTTTTAATTGAGTTTGAGACGGTATATGTATATAATATCTAAATAGGTTTCGCATGGCCGAACCCTAGCTGTATTATTTCGGGTATCACTATATGAGTTTGAGAAAATGCGTAGTAAATTCACCTTTAAGTCAGATATCGGACGAGTACAGTTATATTAATTATAAACGGGTTCGAGTGGCTGAATCCTTGCCCAAATTTTTGTTTTTTCATCGTGTTCTGCCGCGGTAAGGAACTCCGAATGGCTGAACCTAACTAATAAATATAATTGGCGAGTTTTTTGCATTAATAAATTTGATTAAAAATATAATTTTATTATATATATATTATATATAATACCATTACGCATTTGGAGCACCACGTTAACTCTATCATATGTAGTATTTTTTTATGTTCTAGATTCTTATTTATTTACAACTTTTATCCGATCTTGGTTTTAAATGACACTCCACTCAATGAAAAATTAAATAAATATTTAACATAAATATGTATTTTAGCCATAATTATTTTACACCGCCACGTTAATTTGGTCCTCTATTGAGTTGGCCAAATAAATTATTTTATTCTTATTAAAAAAATTAAACTTGGCAAATTATTAATTAAATCTAATTGGCCCAAATATGTACATATTTATTTTTTAATATCTAATTTATATATGCATAAATATTTATATATTTTTTTAATAAACTCGATTCTCTTCGCTTATAAATAAATATATAAAATATCTAATAGCAATATGGATTTGAAGTATCATGTCAACCCTCTCTCATACATGAAGTTATTTTTTTATTTTTTATTATTTATCTAAAATCTTGAATTCCACATCAAAATATAGGTATATAAATTTTCAAGGGTTTTTGCAGATTGTATAATTCTAAAATTATACTAGGAATTTAACTTTTAATCATTTGTCATTTATAATATCTAATCTTAACTTTTACTTTACAATGTTTGAATTTTCATTGAGATGGATTAACCAATTACTATAGCAACTTATGTTTAGTTATTTAAATTATATAAATTTAAATACGTTGAGTAATTAGCGGATATTATATAGAGTCTGAGATATGAACCGGTAATAAAGTCATATTTTAATCGAGTTTGGTGAATATAGGTATAATTTAAACAAGTTTGAATATTTGTACCATACTTTTATTATTTCATGTGTTACTATCTGAGTTTTGAACTGGAATAAGTAGTAAATTATCTTTTAATCGGCTGAATCTCATACTCATTATTTCTGTTTATTGGTGTTCCGCTGCGGTATAATTTCAAAAACGGCTGAGTCTTAACAAAATATCAAATTATTTTTTGATTTTTACTTATAAATTGTTATATAAAGTGATTACCCGTCGAGTTTCGACGGGCTATACACTAGTATATCACTAATATTATCTTACATCCAATAAGAACTCTAACTCTACTACTAACACTAAACTTAAACTCTACAGTATAAATATTGTATTTTATACTACACAGTAGATACAAACAAGAGAGAAATAGGTAGCAGCTCGAGCCGATTGCAGACAGGTTGTTCAACCCTTTCCAACACCTCGACTTTTTTCACCAACAAGGTAACATTATTTGCTTTCCCTTGTTTTTCGGTGTGTTCTTTCGATTTGAAACTCGTAAATTCTAGTAAAATCCAAAGCTGCAAGCAGAACAACAAACTAGAAAATTCATCTAAAATCAAAAGATACACCAAACTAAATATCAACCATCCCTCGATCATTATAGACCCAATAAAAAAAAACACACACACACACACACCAAAAGTTGCCTTATTCAATCCCAAAACACTATATTCAACTTCAACTCCAGTCCGTGAGCAAGCTTACACAACCAAAAATTCAATCGATTCAAGCGGATAAATCCAAACCACAAATTCAAAACACAACTACACACACTCACTGCCTGGCCCTTAATGGATTCGAGCAGCACCTGGGTTTCAAACAACTCAAAAAAAAAAAAAAAAGAATCGGACCCCTTTTCTGAGTTCAAACCTCAGACCCGAAACCAACTTCAAGCGAAGCTATTAGAAAATTATGAGCTATTGGTCAATCAAACTCCCTTGAGTCCGACCCTCCATCGGGACCTCGTCGTTGATGTTGTGTGGCCGCCAGAAATCGGGGCAGAAGCCCTAACCCCCACTGTGCGCTGCTGCAATTCTCCAGTCTCCGAGGTGCCGAGAGTGAGTTTATTCCATCGATTTTCCGTATGTTATGTGTGTGTATGTGTGTTTTCCAAATGGGAAGAGGTAGGGATTTTTGCAGGTGGTTGTTGCAGGGAGTTCTTTCTTTTAAGAGAGAGAGTTGAGAATAGAAGAAAAACGGGCAAATGGTTTCATACCATATTAATTGAGTCCCCAAATCAACTTTTTAATGTATTTAATTTTAATCCCTTAATTTTCTAATTCTTTTAATACGATCCACAGTCAGTTTCTAATACTTTTAATTTGAACCACAGCTAGATTTTAGTATTTTAAATCAGTCATCTTTTACGCAATAATAATTTATATTGATTATGGACACTATATTAATATTAAAATTTAAATGTTATTTTAGGAGACGAGGACTTGGAGCCTAGGACTTGAACTGCATTCACATCTCAAATTTTCAAGGATTATCATCGTATTTCGAGGTGGGGATTTTACGCTTGTTTTATTTAATGCATGATGTTACTTGTATATATGCTTGTTTCTTGCCAAACATTTATGTGCTCAAAGTTTGCATATTATTAACGTTGTAGCCTCCAACGAGTAGAAGGCATAATTTGCTC
This sequence comes from Orobanche coerulescens, assembly GCA_033398695.1. Taxonomy (NCBI): domain Eukaryota; kingdom Viridiplantae; phylum Streptophyta; class Magnoliopsida; order Lamiales; family Orobanchaceae; genus Orobanche; species Orobanche coerulescens. The sequence goes on from CM065802.1 coordinate 63,672,378, forward strand.
AAAGTTTACATATTATTTACGTTGTAGCCTCCAATGAGTAGTAGGCATAATGTGCTCAAAGTTTGCATATTATTTACGTTGTAGCCTCCAATGAGTAGTAGGCATAATGTGCTCAAAGTTTGCATATTATTAACGTTGTAGCCTCCAATGAGTAGTGTTGGTAGTCGATCCACCTTGGCATCCACTTAAGCGCTCCAGGCAGCCGACCAGCCGAGCAGATCCTGGAGCCGAACGGGTCATAGACCCGATTGTCTCTCGGACTCACAAAAACCGGACCGGACAAAGACATTAGAGCCGACCCGGAATCCGGACCAGAAGGACCGAGCAGACTCTATATGAATATGCTCCGAACCATGATCATGAATAAGACCGACCAGAGTAGCGGGAAGCTCGAGGGCCGACCCCGTTATCGGTCGCAACAGATAAGTATCGCCAAAAGCCCGAAGAACAGGCAGACAGGACAATAAAAGAGGGCTGTCATGTCCCTTCCCAAAGTAAACTTAAGAAGGTGACACATGTCGAAGAAGTCACCACACTGTGACAAATTTCATCAGCATATTCACCTGAATCTTCCTGCTGTCACCTCACGAATGGCTGACATTGCCTATATATATACCAGGAGAATGTAATTAAAAGAAGGGGGAAAAAAGAGCGATAAAAAGAGATAGAGAGAGAAAAAGAGAGAAAAGGAGAAAAAAGAAAATAAGACTTGTAATTAACAAGCATCCAGATAGACCGGCCTAAGTATCCTGTCCGGTTCTACTCTACCAAAAAGGTCATTAATAAAATTTAGTGATCAAACACCTTCCTTTTTATTATTTTATTTTCTACGTGGCTTCGATTCATTCGTCTTAATCAGCACACGTGACGTTGACCAAACCAGACGTCAACAGATTGGCGCTAGAGGAAGGGGGGCTGAACCTCCGGGAGCTTGAGCGAGTCGCTCAAGCTATGACTACAAATTCTAAATATAATCGACATACAAAGAAGGAAATCCGTTCCGATTGGCGGGGCACTTTGGCACACCTTGCGTTCATCAGAATAACCACCCCACCAAGGAGTGGTGAGATGAAAGCATAGAAATCATCGTAACCACGAGTCGAAAGCATAGGAATCATCGTAAGTAGGAGTTGAAAGCACAGGAGCCATTGTGACCATGAGTTCCTGCTCGACTCGGCTGACCTTTTAAAGGTCATAACTCGAAGGATATCGAGCGCAGCTCAAAGCTCTAGAAAATTTCTCAAAGAGTCCTCGTATCCTTCAAATTAAAGTTGCAATCAACATACACCATAATATCTGAAAACTCCTTCGGAATTCCCGACAGATCCTCGCAAAGACCCTGGTAATCCGGAAAGAATAATCTGTTGGGAGGCAGGCGAGAGAACTCAAACCATTATTGGACAAAGCTTAGGCTAAGATCAGGTGGAATCATTGGAGCCCAAGGAGTTTTTCGCATGAACGCCCAAACAGCGGTGCCAACGGTGAAATAGGGAATTCGATATGACGAATGAAGGACAGAAAGTGGAACATGTTGGTAAAACTGAAATAAACAAAGGAATAATCTTTATAAGGAAAGAGGGGCCCGGCCGACCGAGTAACCAACAGTCCTGCAACTGCCGACCCAAGGAGAATCTCGCTGCAATCTGCACCGAATTCGCTTGATTGAAAAACGCGGTCTAGCATCCAGCCTATCTGACGCTGAGCTCGGATACGCCCCGGTAGAGCTGGTCTATGTGCTCATACTGGCCCCCTGAAAACAAGCGCAGGAATGGCCCTCGCCGGCCCCGGCCAGCGTTTGTTCTGCTCGACCGTTCGCTTAAGTTTTCTAGCCGCCAACGATAAAGCGGAACATGAAGCCCTTCGGGCCGATCTGAAAGAAGCAATCTCCCTTGATTTTGCTAAACCTCACTATCTTTGGAGCAATTCTCGGGTAGGGACTGATACGAACCCAGGAAGCCCGGATCGGTCAAATCCCGCGGCCCGGCTCGGACCCCCCATCTAGAAGATAAAGTTGAGGTAACGGTACGCAGTCGTCGCGATTGGTTATTTCGCAAAAGCGGGTCAGGGCCAAACCACTAGTGCAGGCAACCGAACCAAAAAATAAACCATCTTATATGAAAGTTACTCAGGACCCCTTAGTCCATCATATCCGATATTACCACGACAAGGAAGAATCTCCGGCGTTCTGCGACGACCTCCATATACGGAGCAACTTCTCCATGTCACATGATTCACAATCCAACGGACAAGTCGAGGTGATCAATACAATTATGAAACAGTACTTCAAAACCCGCCTCGAAAAGCGCAAAGGGTCACGGCCTGAAGAACTCCCTAAAGACTTGGCAACACATCGGTCCGCCACTTGTGAAATATCTTCATGGCCTTCAGCACTAAGGCGACGACCCCGGCCGAGATTAGAACACACGCTCACCGGAGAACCCATTTCGAAGAATAAGATCAATATGACCCTAAAAGCCTGGACCCCGTCGCCCAAAAAACAGAACCAAGCAAAAAGGCGAAACATCTTCTACAAAGCCCTCGAGGTTCATCATCGAAGCTTCCACGTCGAAGACCTCATTACTAAACGAGCATTGGAGCCCGACCCGGGACCTCCTAAATCCAAGTGGCAAGGACCGTACGAGTAATGAAGCCCTTCAGAACAGAGTTTGTTAGCAAGAATATACGAATGGCCAAGGATTAATTCGTTCGTCAAATGCTATGTCCTTATGAAGGTATAATCAATAAAATTCAACCCTATTTCGTCTCTAATTCAAATGCACTATAAGACCGAGTTCGCCTCGGCACCTCGAATGACCGGCTCCTCCGGCACTATAAGACCGAGTTCGCCTCGGCACCTCGAATGACCGGCTCCTCCGGCACTATAAGACCGAGTTCGCCTCGGCACCTCGAATGACCGGCTCCTCCGGCACTATAAGACCGAGTTCGTCTCGGCACCTCATAAGACCGGCCCATCCGGCACTACAAGTTCGAGTTCGCCTCGGCACCTCGAGTGACCGGCTCATCCGGCACTAAAAGTCCGAGCTCGCCTCGGCACCTCATAAGACCGGCCCATCCGGCACTACAAGTCCGAGTTCGCCTCGGCACCTCGAATGACCGGCTCCTCCGGCACTATAAGACCGAGTTCGTCTCGGCACCTCGTAAGACCGGCCCATCCGGCACTATAAGACCGAGTTGGTCTCGGCACCTCGTAAGACCGGCCCATCCGGCACTAAAAGTCCGAGCTCGCCTCGGCACCTCTTAAGACCGGCCCATCCGGCACTATAAGTCCGAGCTCGCCTCGGCATCTCATAAGACCGGCCCATCCGGCACTAAAAGACCGAGCTCGCCTCGGCACCTCATAAGACCGGCCCATCCGGCACTACAAGTCCGAGTTCGCATCGGCACCTCATAAGACCGGCCCATCCGGCACTACAAGTCCAAGTTCGCCTCGGCACCTCGAATGACCGGCTCCTCCGGCACTATAAGACCGAGTTCGTCTCGGCACCTCGTAAGACCGGCCCATCCGGCACTATAAGACTGAGTTCGTCTCGGCACCTCGTAAGACCGGCCCATCCGGCACTACAAGTCCGAGTTCGCCTCGGCACCTCTTAAGACCGGCCCATCCGGCACTAAAAGTCCGAGCTCGCCTCGGCATCTCATAAGACCGGCCCATCCGGCACTAAAAGTCCGAGCTCGCCTCGGCACCTCATAAGACCGGCCCATCCGGCACTAAAAGTCCAATCTCGCCTCGGCACCTCATAAGACCGGCCCATCCGGTACTACAAGTCCGAGTTCGCCTCGGCACCTCTTAAGACCGGCCCATCCGGCACTAAAAGTCCGAGCTCGCCTCGGCATCTCATAAGATCGGCCCATCCGGCACTAAAAGTCCGAGCTCGCCTCGGCACCTCATAAGACCGGCCCATCCGGCACTACAAGTCCGAGTTCGCCTCGGCACCTCACAAGACCAGCCCGTCTGGCACAATCAACAAAGAGCGAACAGAAAAGACAGCGGCCAGACCAACCGGGCCCAAACACAGAAAAAAAGCAACAAAGGCCATAAAAAGATTCCATTCATTCAAAATAAGCCATTCCATATCAGAATACAAAGGAAGTCAAGGAAAAACGGCACGCAGGCCATACATGGAATAAAACAAAAATCTACTCGGCCCTGTCCTCCTGATCGGCCGCCTGAGAAGACTGCCCTTCACCTTCGCCAGACGGAATCACCACCGGATCTTCGACAACTTCGGCGACCTTCGGCTCATCATCTCCGAGAGTTTCAATCTTCAGGTCGGCCGCCTGAGACTTTATATAGGCCTGGACCTCCTCAACGGTCTTCCCTTCCTTCATGAGATCCAATATCTCATAGCAGGTGGAGACATAGTTAAGGTTGATCAACTCCTCGTACTCGGGTGTCTTCTGGAAAGTAGCCGCCCCGTCGGCAAGGCCCCTGGCATAACCCGCAGCTTCACAAGACTGGACCCGCTCGGTCAATTGCTCAAGCTGGGCCTTGGTACTGTGCAAATAGGCCTCGTGCTCGGCCCTGATGTCCAGGCACCGTTTTTGCGCTTTCTCAACCGCCGTGGCCATCTCGTCGGCCTTCCCTTTCCAGATATTGGCCTCAAAGGCCCGGCTCTCCAGAAGCTCCATCTCACCCTTTAGGGAGGTCATCTCCTCCTCCAGAGACTTGATAAGCGAAGGGCAGAGGTGGTGCTCCTCCTGTAAGGCCTTGAGATCGGCCTCTGCCTTTTTGTGTTTCTCAACCAAGTAATCGGCTCCCAGCGGCCTTCACATAGGTGCACAACGCCCGGCCCAAAATAGCATTTCCAAATTGGATCTGCTCATCCGGACCCATGTCGTTGGTCACCATCTCCATTTTCGGCGTCCAACCCAAAATGGGGACATGGCTGGACTCAACCACCGCTGGAGGGACCCGGTCGAGCATCTCGGCGGTTGGGGTGGCTGCCCGGATGTAGTCAAGGAACCAGCGCGGTCGCCGCCCCTTCATCTGGGCACAAGGTTCTTCCCGATCCTTATTCACCGGGAGATAGTGGCCCTCCAAATCAATCGCGGGCTCCTTACCCTTCGCACGGCCCGTCTGTACAAGGCTCGGGGCGGGCACAGCAATCTCAGGAAGGGGGAAACCCTCGGCCCTGGTCACGCTATCCTCAGGCCCGGCCTCTACTCTCTTCCGCTTGCCCGCACGCTCCCTACGCTCGGCGGCCTCGGCAGCCAGCCTCGCCACCCGCTGCGCAGGCGTCTCTTTCCGTACCGACGAACTCCTGCCCCTAGGGACTGGATAAGGAAGATATGTTAAAAAAAAAAGGGAGCTACCTGACGAAGACATTCTGCTCGGGTTAGTTGATCGAAGTCCCGCGGCCCAAAGATTATCCTCAGTAACCAGAAGATACGACTTCCTCCGATCGACAGGAAGGTCCAAGAGCTGTTCAACCCGGTCGTCAAACAAGGAGGAAGTCTCTGAAGCCGGGATACGTTCTGCACAAACAATAAATTATGAGTGTTAGACAAAAAAGGAGCAGCAATAAAGAACACGACACTTACTCATTTTAGCAATGAAGTGTTCTGGGACCCAAAGCTCGGCGTCTATTACGCCAGGTTCCCACTCATCAACCGAGCTCATCCACGGCCCCCTACATAGAACCACTGTTCTTTCCAACTATGTATGGTCTCCGGCACATCCACCAATTCTTTATACATCGCGTGCCGGGCTGTCAAGTAAAACCAGCCAGAACCAGATCGGCCGATAGACCTCCATAGGAAGAGACTGTTTATCTCTTCAAAATTGGGCTCGGTCCATCCATGTTGACTGAAAAGAATCAAAAGACCCACCACCCGAGCCCAAGAATTCGGATGAATTTGGGCAATACAAAGGCCCCACTGCCTTAACCACCGGGAGAGTACCAACGGAAGAGGAAACCTCAGCCCGGACAACAGGGAGCGGTAATACACCACCGTGCAGCCGACATGAGGGGTGTGAGGTCTCTCCTCGGGATCCGGAACAAACATCCGCACCACCGCGGGTATCTTAAATCGCCCCCGCCAAGCCTCCAACTGCCCATCGGTGACCGTGCTGCATATCGAGGCCGAATCCCATTCTGCCTCAACAAAAGGAGACGGCCGAGGCCGAACCCAGGCCCAAGTCTCGCCAACCGCCGTCAACGGCGTCACCACCTCCACGTCTCCAGAATCTGCATCTCCAGAATCCGGCGATCTTGCGACCTCGCCGCCATCCTCATCGCTCCAGTCAACGGGAGCATCACCCATCGACAGATCCGCCACTCCCGTGCGGTCCGGAGACACAGTCAACTCCTCCACCGTATCCCTCCGCTCCGACATCATAAAATAGGGAAAAAAAGGAGAAAAAGCAAGCTTACCGGAAAAGTCTGTGAAATCGGAGAAGAAGAAATATTGCTGAAAAAAATCTTTCTCTGCAACAACACGTAAAAATGGCGAAAGAAGCAATAGGGAAGAATGCTCTCTATATTTATAGGATGAAACAGGGGCATTAAATACGAAAGCACATGAAGCGGCGATTCATAATCATCACGAAGATCAAAGACGCGTGAGACACCACGACGAATTACGTCTCGCCACGCGTCCCCCTCACTATGACTCATGAAGATCCCGAAGTCAAATCGACACGACTCTCAAAGATACGCCCTTCAAGAGATCTTATCCACCCCCAAACCGGTCGACCTCAATCTGAAACGATTCCAGCACCGGCCAACCCGGCACGGCCCTGAACTCGGGGGCCCTTGTTGGTAGTCGATCCACCTTGGCATCCACTTAAGCGCTCCAGGCAGCCGACCAGCCGAGCAGATCCTGGAGCCGAACCGGTCATAGACCCGATTGTCTCTCGGACTCACAAAAACCGGACCGGGCAGAGACATTAGAGCCGACCCGGAATCCGGACCAGAAGGACCGAGCAGACTCTATATGAATATGCTCCGAACCATGATCATGAATAAGACCAACCAGAGTAGCGGGAAGCTCGAGGGCCGACCCCGTTATCGGTCGCAACAGATAAGTATCGCCAAAAGCCCGAAGAACAGGCAGACAGGACAATAAAAGAGGGCTGTCATGTCCCTTCCCAAAGCAAACTTAAGAAGGTGACACATGTCGAAGAAGTCACCACACTGTGACAAATGTCATCAGCATATTCACCTGAATCTTCCTGCTGTCACCTCACGAATGGCTGACATTGCCTATATATATGCCAGGAGAATGTAATTAACAGAAGGGGGGAAAAAAAGAGCGATAAAAAGAGATAGAGAGAGAAAAAGAGAGAAAAGGAGAAAAAAAAAAATAAGACTTGTAATTAACAAGCATCCAGATAGACCGGCATAAGTATCCTGTCCGGTTCTACTCTACCAAAAAGGTCATTAATAAAATTTAGTGATCAAACACCTTCCTTTTTATTATTTTATTTTCTACGTGGCTTCGATTCATTCGTCTTAATCAGCACACGTGACGTTGACCAAACCAGACGTCAACAAGTAGTAGGCAGTATGCACAAAGTTTGCATATGAATAGCCCTCGGACAATCACCAAGTTTAGGCATGTCATATCTACTTGATAACATGTATGTACTTAAATTTAACAAAGCGTTCCCTCCTCACTGAGCGAGTTCAAAGCTCACCCCATTATTTAAACCTTTCAGATTGGGGAGTCTGGCGTGGCGGGCAAAGGCGTGGCGAGATAATAATATTTATCAACTTTTTATTTATTTCGTTCATTTAAAGTTTTAACTTTCGCTTCAATGTCATGTTGAATATTATGGATGTTTGAAATGTTGAGAATTTATTTTTATTTACTTGCGAAATGGGTGACCTTATTTTAATTTCCGCTGCAAATTATTCAAGTATTTTTCTTAAGGGTATTAAATCTCCCTTGAAATTATTTTAAAAAGACATTTTGAAAAGTGGTCGCTACAGATTTCTACGGCCAAAACTTGAAGAATCGCTCAAATCTCTCTATAGACACTCGCTGCGGACGAAACGGGAAAAGTGAAGAAATGACGCGATTGCAGGGTCAACTCAGGTTTATAAAACCTGGGCCTGCGTTACGTACGTTACATGAGCTGGTTAACTTACGTAATGCTCATTACGTACGTTAACACTCAAGTATTACGTAATGGCTGTGCAGAACAGTCCGCCCCAAAACGCTGAGGTCGCTAGCGTACGCTACATCAGACGGCTAGCGTACGCTACAAGAGGCTTACGTACATAACACCAATGTTTTTACGTACGTAAGGGTCTGGGCAAAACTGGGCAGACCCACTGTCCAAAGTGCTGAGGCCCGAGGGGCGAGGGCCATAATGTACATTACAACTAAGGCATAACGTACGTTATGCAGGTACCGATAGCGCACGCTAAAAAGCATGCGTAACGTGCGCTAGTGTTCAGCAGTTCTACACTGCTGAACACCGTTTTCTGTACCGAACAATACAAAATGGAACGCAATACAAGTACAGAACCCATAAGCGTAAACACGAAATAATCTTGACAACGAAGCTAAGCGCTGAAGGAAAATACAATTCCGACCACCGAGGAATCCGAGAAACGACAAGGAAAGTAAAATTCCCTAAACTTATAGGAAATTACAAAACGGCCCAGACGTCCGAAAATCACGATACGACGTCGGATCAATAAATCGAAACTCACAACACGAACAACTCAACTATACGAACTCGTGCAACCAAAGAAATTACAAAATCGAACGGATTCTACGAGAATCGAACGTCCATGCAACAATACATGACATAAGATGGAATAATATCAAAACATCTCCGAAACTCGTCCAAATGGAGAAACTCCAAGAATAAAATAGATTCAAAATGTCAAAACGATTACAAACGAGTTGCTAAAAATGAAAATACACCAAAAATGAGAATATCGGGAAAAGAAGAAAATGCGGATATTACAAATATAGAATAGGAGTGGATTTGATACCAACAAGAATAATAATCTTATACATTGTTCTTAATAAAACTTTTGAAATTTCATAATAAATTTATGGCCTACCCCTTCAATTTCTAAAACTGGGATGATGATCAATAATAATAACAATAATCTAGAATAATCTTATACATTCTACTCAATAAATTTTTTAAAATCCTCTAATTTATGAACTCCCCTATCGATTTTTAATTTTTATGCCATAATTTTATGTGGAAGACCTGATAGTATATGATATCCATAATAGTAGTAGCATTAGCAGTAATTGTATAGTAATAGTAGTAACAGTAATCAAGAATAATTTTATACATCGTACTAAATAAAAATTTTAAACTCGTGACTTATGCACTATCTTTTTAATTTTCAGATTATAATAAATAATAGGTGGTTCTTATTCATTGTACTCAATAAAACTTATGTAGCACCATAATTTATGAACTACTCTATCAATTTTTTCAATTCTTATATAATGATTTTGTGTGGTAGTAGATATGATGTCCATAATAATAATAATAATAATTATAATAATAACAATTATAATAATACTACCAATAATAATAAATATTAACCTATTCCACGAAATAAAATATCTGCACCCCATAATTTAATATCTATCTTTTAAGTTTCCAATAGTACTAAAAGTGCATGAATAGTAATAATAACAATAATAATCGTAATAGCAATACAAAATAATGGTCAAAAATTGAAGATGAAAATGCATGAATTATGAACTACCATTTTATTGAAAAAGTTGAAGATACATGAATTATAGAAACTAGAGATATGTGAATCATACTTTCAATATAAATAGTATTTTGTCCGCATGGGTAGCTCAACTGGTTCACAGGTGGCGCATTCTTCTGACAACGAGCAGTTAGTCACAGCGGCGGTGATGTGGGAGTTTTATCCCTCCAATGTGGGGGAGAGCTCCTTGTGGGCACCAGACACGGTTTCTCCCACCTAGTGGGCCGTTGAGTCACCATGATTTAATTCCTCCATCAATCCCTATCGGGCCAGGGGTGGGGACCCTGGTGGTGAGGGATTTCGCTTTTTGCTACAATATAAATAGTATTTTTGTCCCCAAAGTACCAATTAAAATATTAGATGAAAAAGCTTATTCTTCATAAGATATTATTTTATTTTTTCCAAATTATCTATAATATATAAAGATTCAGTACACTAATTTAATTTGCAAGTGTTAATGTGCAAAACAATTATGTACGGTACAAGGTGATCCAAGCTCGGATGATTCAATTCAATGGCCTTAATTATGGTTAGGAACACAAAGGGGTTCAATGAACTCAATGTATCCAGCAGGGTAATACGAAGTGTTCGTGCAGTTTCAGGAATGTAAATCATTCTGCACTTAATGCACACGGCCATTAATATCAAGTTTTCTTCACATTCTTTTCCCCTTCCCCTTTAGCCCTTCAATTCCAATAACCCTAGCATTAAATCAACAATGGTTGAGGAGGTAGCCTATAAACAACGCCCTCCGTTTGTTTAACTCAATGCAACACACACTTCTGCACACACACACAATAATACACACACAAATCACACACACATACACACAGTACATAAACACATCACACACAATACACAATCCCAACACACAAACACACACACGCACCAGCACATATACGGCACACAAAACCTCATCGAAACTCAAAATAAAATTTAGAATTACGTTCCTTTTAACAATAGCTTCACAACAGTTTCTATTTTGTAAAATCCCGATAGCTGAAGAACCGGAACGGGCAACCCAAAGACAAATGACGTTTTCACCCCGATCCGACGTTTTCGGTTTCGGTTTGTAAAATAGAATATAGATTCGTGATCTACTCATTGATACGAACACAACGGTATAAATATTTTAATGTTCCAATAACCCAATCAGTCGTATGGGGCCTCTACGATGAGCGACGGTTCCTAGCCCGTTTCAACTATTCCGGTGTCGATTGAAAAAAAACGAACAGATATTCATGTTCTACTCATCAGAACAAACAATTTTATACAGAAATTATAAAGATTTACCTGGCAGAAAGTGAAGATCCATGGCGACGAAACCTTCTTCTCTCTTTCTTCTTCTTTTTTTTTTTTTTTTTTTTTTTTTTTACCTTTTGACTCCCGTCCTTTCTCTTTGTATAGGCGTGTTGTGTGTTTATGTATATATATATAAAGTGTGGGCGCGTGTGTATATATATATATAGGGAAAAGTGTGTGGGGGGCTGTCACACACCCAAGTTGGGTGAAAAACCCATCACATTTAATTTTTTAATATTAATTTAAAACAAAAATGGGCCCCCCGGAATTTAATGTTAAAAAATTAAATGTGAGGGGTTTTTCACCCAACTTGGGTGTGTGACAGCCCCACACACACTTCTCCCATATATATATTGTATACTTATTATATCTTTATAAAATGGTTAAGGCAGTGTACGTGTTAAACTTATATAAATGACAATTTAGAAATTAAATGTTCGTTCCGGTACAATCAATAAACATGATCCAAGTAAACACCGAGTTGGTGCGACTAGACCCGTCCCGATCCAATCAATTAACAAGTTATAATTAACAGTTAATGAAATTATAATTAAAAATTACGCTATGAAAGAAAACGTAAAGTTATACATTTTATCATAAAACACCCCTCATGTAGTCAACGCATACATTATCACATCTAAAAATCATATGTACGTGAAAGACTTATCAATTTAGCAAAAAATTTATAAATAGAGCAATTCAATAAAAATAACATCATATTTACGCAATAAACATTTACCTACAGCCTATTGCCTAATAAAAGTGCTACAACAAAATCCGTAAAAACCAATCTGTGCAGCGCACATGAGCAGCAAAGAAGATAAGGTTAGGGTACGTTTGTGTTTGTGTTTGTGAGAATAGCGAGTACATCCTACCCGAGACCTCTTGAACAAGATCTTGAACCCGTAATCTTTGTGTTCTTCGAATCTTAGTTCGTTTTGGATAGTGACAATGATAAGAAACACACCAAGGGATGATGTATGTTGTCATTCGTTCTAATGAAAAGAAGGTGAAATGATTTTTGGTATTTTGATTGTGAATTTTGTTGGATGCGTTTTACAATTGAAAAAATAGAGTAAATGGGCGTCTGTGAGATGCTATTAGGGTTGTGCAAATGAGTGTACAATTAGGGTTAACATTCTTATATCTAAATGTTTTATTGGACCGGGCTGTTGGGTATTTTTAATTTGATTGGGCTGGACTATATTTATAGTCTTTTTTTAGGTGTATGTTACAGTAGTGATAAGTACTTGCTCCGCAAAAATAAGATAAGTTTGGTGTTCGGTACCTCGGTTTGATGTAGAATGTAGATTAACTTTTAAAATTTGATAGGAAATGAGTGCACATGTGCTTGATTAACATTATATTTCTCAAAATGAATATACATATATGTTAATGAGGACATAAATGTGTGTGTTTCTCTATTCTTTAATTAAGTTTCTTGTGGCCGTGTTTGCATACGTGATCTTTGAACTTTGTGGTTTAATCACTTTGCCATGATTTTGGAAACTGAATTGGAATATATCCTTGAGCTACGCTATGAACAATTAGATAAAGCCCGTGTGCATCGCTCGAGTTCGTCATGTCGTGTGATTAGTTTAACATGCTACTATTAAAATCAAGATCCGTGCATTGCATATTAAAATTAAACAATAAACTAAACGAGTTTGCTAAAATAGCAAAATACGGCATATTAAAAATATCACACCAAGTAATGAATAAAAAAGAAAAAGTACATAGTTTTGTCTCGAATCCGTTTGTAAATTATAATAACAAATAAAAATGTTGAGTTTTAAACATAAGTAAAAGTTTAATTTTTTATCAAAAAACAAACCTGTGCATCGCACGGGTCAGAATGACTTTCGCAATTGACTTGCACATATTTACTTTTGCGGTTCGCAATTGATTTGCACACATTAACTTTTGCGGTAGGATCAACGAGTGCGGTGGTTATTAATTTGCGAACCATAAAAGGCACCTCAAGTATGCATAAGATTTGCATAACAAAAACCACGTAAACATTACGCGACACGTTTACAACAACATTACGCAACAAACATTTACCTACGATCTATAGCCTAATCAAAATAACTACCGCAAAATACACGAGGAACAATCAGATCCAACCTGTGTGCAATGTACGAGTCCGAGTGCCTCGTATACTATATAAAAAGAGCACATGCATTACATGTACACATAATCTAGTTATCATAAATATACTTCAAAAAAACAAAAAAAAACCACATTAGGAACCAAAAATTCATATTGCCAAAAGTTTAAAAAATAAAACAATTCACATTACTTTATTATTGCAACTTGTTGACTATTACACTGTTCACATACTCTCTTTTGACCATCTTTTGTGATTTATACATATGAAAAAATATAATCATGTGAGATCTTGTTAGATTAATCTCAAAATATACTTTCAAAATATCAACGTCTTATATTTTTTAAAAATAAAGAATTGAAGATATTAATAATCAAAGTTGTGTATTGACAAGCGTGAAAGTCCAGATGTTGTATTTATAAAAGAACGGAGGTAGTACATAGTTAAAAGAATTTGAAAGTCCTACACAATAGTTCAAGGAGATAAAGGAGTTAAAAAACATCACAGTTAAAAAATTAGAAGACTTCCACAATTAAAAATTAAATACATAAAAATAACATTATTTAGTTATGGTCGTTTTGGAATTAGGGATGGCAATTTACTCGCGGGTAATGGATAACCGCGGGCACCCGACCCTAATAGGTGCGGGTTTGGTGGGCATTTGGCATCCACGGATAGCTTAGTTATATGAAATTACTATCCATTAGGTTCGCGGGTACGGATATGGATAGCTACTATCCGTACCCGTGAAACCCGTCTACCCGCGAAAAACACCTGCGAAGATACCCATACCCACGAAATACCCATAAAATACCCGAACAGAGCCCGACCCACACTCGTTATTTAAAAGATTCACACAACAAACAAAACCCTAACCCTACCTAATTAGTTCAGCGTCGCCGCACACACTAACACCCTTCATTCTCTTCATCTCTGCTACTTGCTCTTCCCCCCCCCCCCCCCCCATTACCCTCCTCCTCGCGAATCATCCCATCGGTTTCTCCTGATTCTCTTGTGATCTCTTCTAATTGTGATAGTTCAGGTATGGTTTCTGGCCCTAGCTCTTTCGTCTTGTCTTTCTTCTACTAGAAATTATATTTCAAAAATTTATCCTTATTTTATTAATTTTACCAAAAGAACAAGCAGGTTCAAATTTTAGGAGAAATAGAAAAGTGGGTCTTGAAACCTCTTTATTGGTAGCAGTAATGTGTTGTGTGTGTCGCCTACTACAAATTGATTTTTTCTTCACTCTTGCGGTGAATCTGTTTTGAGCAGCATGATTTTGATTGTGATTTTCTGCACACCATGAATGATGAATCTGACTGCGCTTTCTTCTTCTTCTTGAATTTTCAGAATTACGATAGTGTTTCTAATATTCGTTCACGAATGGTTTAAAATCTAATAAATGAAAATGGCTTCAGATTGTTCAATTTCTAATGTAAATAGTTGTTTATTTCATTGATAGGTGAAGGAAAGAATGGAAGTTTTTGGACATGTCTTGAAGATGAGGAAGAGGAGTTAAGGAAAATAGCTTTATTTCAACCGTTGACTTCGAATAATATGCTACCATTAGAATTTAAACTTTGTTTTTAGTTGATGATTTTGGATATTAATTTTGTGCTTTGTGATTTGTGGATTTAAACCTTGAACTTTGTGGGTTCGAGGATTTGAATTTTTGAGTTTGATTTATGGATATTAATTTGTGTGAAATTTTTATTTATATCGAATTCATTTATTTGCATCGCGGGTATCCGTCGGACAGCGGATTGCGGATACCCGACGGGTGGCGGGTTGCGGATACCCAAAGGTGGCGGATACCCGCAGGTCGCGGGTGTGGTTGGCAAATCATACTCGTCGCGAGTCGCGGGTCGAGTCGCGGATACATGTTTACCTCGCGGATACAGATGTAGATAGACACTATCCGCGCCCTTCGTACCCGACTGCCAATCACTAGTTGGTTCACACATCGACAAGGTTGCTAGTTTCACAACTTTATTTTCCTACTTGTTACATTACGACATAGTACAAGACAACTTATCTTTTAATATGTATAGTTTTATACATTTTATAATTTTATTTAATATATAAACTGACTCCGTTAACTGCATGAAAAAATTTTAGGAATCGAATTTGATTCTTAAGAGTCGGTTCCGATTTATAGCATTTTTTTTCTTCAAGAACCGAAGAATCATTTTTTTTTTTCGGTTTGGTCCCGTTCGAATTGATTTTTTTTTTTTCAGTTCTAGGTTACAAAGTCCCGTCCCTAAAGGCTAAATGCGATGATATATGTGAGTAGAAAAATTCTCTTTTTAACATTTCCTCCTTTTTATTGGATATACTCGTGCAGTGCACGGCGTAAAATATTAATTATTTTATTATATTAATAATATATGATCGAATTTCAATAATATTATAAAATTATTATAAAATATCGTGAGTCGATATCTGTGCATATACATATACTATTATTTGATTTAATTTCATTTATAAACTCTTATCATGTGATCTAAGGACACATGATAGGAAACCGTAAATTAATTAAGCACCGGCATTTATTTTTCATATAGGACAATATGAATATTATATCTAATTTTATAAATAAGAAATTAAATTATGTTTATTATTATCAACTTTTATTATAGCCGATCCGAAAGTATTTTGGGACTAAGGCTCTGATGTTGTTGTTGTTGTTGTTGTTGTATTATCAACTTTCACTAAAAATATACAATCAATATTCTTACTAATGTAATTTTTTTATATGATTTGACTTATATATAATATATTTTACTATTTTATAATCAGAACAAAATAATTCTTAAAAATCAAATAATTGTTAAAAAGCTATGAAAATAAACTAAAATATATTTTTCTTCAATATTCTTATATTTTTATATTGAAATATTTTAATCATCTAAATATATAATAATTATATTTATATTACTTTATATATACTATATGGATATCAAATTAAAGAGCATGAAGTAAGAATTTATTTGATATATTTTTTCAAAAATAAAATTAATACATAAAAGTTATAATTGTTTAAACTATCATAAAAATAAATAGAATAAAATGAGAGAATTTTTTTAATTGGTAGATAGTATATAATGGAATAGCCCTCTAACCCCCTCCCAAATTAAACGTCCATTTTTTTAGGATTTTTAAAAAGAGGATTAACGTGGAGATGACACATATTTCCTTATTTTTTTTGCGACTCTCTTTTAATATTAAGTATAGATGTGTAGAAGTTTGATATAAAATATATAAACATGACAGTAATCTATATGATCATTGTATATTTATAATATTTATATTAATATACTAATATAATTACTTATCAGTATACAAGCGAAATAACGTCATATATTTTTGATAAATATTTAGATTAAAATCACGCATTTTATACTTAATAATATACCATGAGATCCACAATGATATTAATACATTAGGCATATGGTAATAAATTATATTATTATGGTGTATTTAAATAAAAATATCATCAACTTATTATATTTGTTTATATAATTTTTCTTTTCACAAAAAGAAGAATCAATCAAAAAATTATTTTAACTAATAATATATCTTTCTACTGGGAATTGTAAGTCTAACATGTCTATAATTCTTTTCCCAAATATTTTTAAAATAAAATAACTCAATAATATAAAATAATTATAAGAAGGTGAAAACTGAAGTAAAAATATTGATCTTGTAAAAATATAGATTTACTTCAAAGAAATTATTTGAAAATTATATGATTTTTATATTTTATATACAAATAATTTAAAATCAAGATATAATGTAATAATTATTTAAAAACAACTTATATTAAAAAAGGAATATTTTAATTATATATATGCCTAATGATTGTTAAATCAAATATCATAAAAAGAAGATTAATTTAAAATATTAATAATAAAAAATAGAGTTGAGACGATAAACTATTAACTTTTAAACATTGAGAGAAAAATAAAAAGAAAAAAGAAAAAAATTGGTTCCTTTAACTCTCATTCAAATGTGAAGGAGTGGACTTTTAAAAAGAAAAAAGACAATTAATCTAAAAAATCAACATAAAGACACTTGTCTTGTACAACTCTCTTTTAATAGTAAAAGTAGATTGTATTGTTTCACGCTTTTCACTTTGCTCAGAGGCCGCCCGAAGTATTTCTTCATTTATTATTTCTTCATATAACTAGTAATACCCGTCGTGCGTTGCACGGATAATAGTTTAAATTTTGTAAATAGTTGAGATGTTTGCACACTGAGAGAGTTTAAATAACGAAGAGAAAAAACATTAAGATCAATATAACACAATGCGATATATTTAATATTGTCCTAGATAAATGAAAATAACGATTTTTACAAATTAGGAAGACCTCCCTATAGACGACATTTCTCGTTGTGGTAGATTTGTTGTTCTCTTTGCGCATATCAAGATGTGGAGACCCTTTGGATGAGTAACCCTTGAGAAAGCCACATATATTTGACCGTGACAAAAAACTGATTTCCTTAGAAATAGTCCAACGTGAGTCAAAGATTGACCTTGACTCTTATTTATGGTCATCGCAAATGACACAATCAAGTGATATTGCCTTCTTGTGAATTTGACTGGTAGCCTGGGATCGGAAGGTGTCAACGACATTCTAGGAATTAGTGCTCGATGTCCTGCGTTACTTCCTATTAAAATCTCAGCTCCAATGACATGGTTCCTGCAACACCCAAATATACTCAGGAATATTACAGCGCCGTAAATCCTTTACGTAATTACAAGACTGAAGGAACCGAAGGACATTAAAAGACACCAACAGATTATGGCAACATAAATAAAATACAACGAATCTGAATCAATAATAAAATTACAAGCATCCAACGACGAATTATTAATACACAACCAATTCCAACATCACAAAAGACAACGTACTCGAGTACTTATTAAAACAACACAAACATATGACAATTAAATCCGTCACTCTGCACCCTCGTCGTCATGCAGCTCCAATGGTTGTTTTCCCGCCCTCTTGAATCCTGGACATAAATAAATGTTCACCCCCGAAGGGTTAGCACAACGATGCTAGTACAAGTACGATTAGGGGTGGCCCATGAACCAAACGTTCGTGAAAAAGCTCGGTGAACGGTCAGTTCGAGTTCGGTTTGACCGAACCGAACATGTTCGCGAACATGTTCGAGTATTTTCGAACCGAACATCGAACATTTTATATTTTGATCGCGAACTGTTCGCGAACATTAATATATATATATATATAAATAATATGGCACGAACAGAAATAATTGAACACAAATGAATCGAACGAACGAACAGAACATTTGAACACAAACGAACAAAGCATACGAACAGAACAATTGAACACAAACGAACTGAACACGAACAATAAAAAATATGTCGAACCGAACTCGAACACTAATTTGTAATGTTCGTCGAACACGAACACGAACCGAACACTGCACGAACCGAACGAACGAACGGTCAATAACACCAAAAGCTCGGTTCGTTCGGTTCGTATCCACCCCTAAGTACGATAATTAAACAACAAGGATTTATTCATCAATTCTTAAATAATGACATTAATACTATCAACCATAATCATGTCAAGTTTCTCCAACGAGAAATAATATCAACACATAGCACATCATAACAATCTCAACATACTCGTGGTATTCCAGCGATCCAGCGCACACAGCTATAGATTCCCATGATGATCCCGTCGGACCAACGCATGGTGGAAATACCTATTCAGCGATCCAGCACACACATCTATAGATTCCCACGATGATCCCGTCGGACCAACGCATGGTGGACAATTAACAAGTACGCAACAATACAACAACAACATAGTCGACATTAATATGCACAAATAAAATTAAGGTACTTGCCTCGATTGATGACAAGAATAATACTTCGTCTCGTATCAATACGCTCCAAGGTCGCTCCATCGATCAATCACTTAGTAAAACTCGAACCTTAAACAAAAGAAATAATATAGAGTTCATCTTACATCGAACAACTAACGAACGAACGTCTATCATTCTAAACTACGGCCGAAAGTTCAACCAAACATATCTTGCCTGATCTGCATAACGTTCGTTACATACCCAATGTAGCGTACGTTAAGTCTGCTCGTTAGCATACGTAAGCTACGAAGCTTAGCGCACGCTAAGCATGCATTTGACAGTTTCCTCCCTGATCAAACGACTGACTTGTCTGATGATATAACGTACGTAATTCTCAGTGTTTAACGTACGTTATACTCCACACATACATTACTCATGCAACTTCAATGATCTTACGGTTTATAGACATCTTTAAATTCAAGGATTCACATAAGATCACAACGTCATACTCAATCTTGATTATGATTTCTCATATGAAGTTTGGGTGATCTAAGGTTGATATGCTTATTACCACTATCATCATTACATTCAACTTCATCATGAAGGTTAATTTACCAATCTAACTTATAAGAAGTGATTCAACCTTCGGTGATCCTTTATCCAATTCCATTTAGCAAAGGTGATATCAATACCAAGTGCACAATCATTATGGAAGCACCATTTAATACGGATTATCAATCTCAGAACACTACTCTAATTATTTGTCGTAATAAGATTCCAACTATAATATTCTCAACAATGGTAACTTAAGCATAATCATCTCAACTTCCTACACATGATGTTTGGTTGAATAAATCATCTATGGAACCTAATATTCTCGATAGTATGATCATAACATCCTTAAGAACACGAATCCAATGTTGGAGATAGCATTAACATACCTTAAGATGAAGAAAACACCGAGACAATAGGTAGAGTCCAACTCCGGTTGCTTGTGTGCCAATCTAAGATATTTTTCAACTTCAATGATCAAGTATAAGTGATATCTAATCTCCAATGATTAAGTATAGATGGTGTATGGGTGTTTTAGGTGGCTGGGAACTCTCTGGGAATGAAGGGAGGTGAAGAACAAGTGAAGAAAACGAAATGAAATGAAATGGGTTGATGTCCCATTTATAATTTTTCTGACTTTACGACGTTAGCCTTCGTGCATAACGTACGTTATCCACTTAGCATACGCTATAAGTTATGCTTAGCGTACGTTAACATCCAAATAGTTTACTGTCTCATTCCTGTACACATTTACGTACGCTACATCCTCAAGATTACGTACGTAATCCGTTATAATTAGAGTACGCTATATACATCAATTAGCGTACGCTAATCCCCGTTGACCCAAAACTGTCCGGGTTCATCCGTGGGAATCTTATTCGGACCCACCAACCAGCTGGCTCATGTGCTAGCCACCCTGCTCAATTATTGCCTTCCTTATGTACGCTATGCCTTGCTCATAGCGTACGTTAACCTTGGCACATAACGTACACTATGCTCACTTTTTTGCGTACGTTATTATGTAATTGCATGTGAAGATTTATGTGTTGATATAATCATGCATATGGATACAAATACGAGAAAGATCATACTTCGATTATCAATATCACAAATCCGAATAATACAGTGTTCAATTACAGACGAAATACTCAATAATTAATTCGGATATTACATACTCTCCTTCTAAAAAGGAGTTTCGTCCCGAAACTCAAGACGAAAATAACTCTGGATATCTGGACTTCATACTATCTTCCGTCTCCCAAGTGGCTTCTTCCACTCAGTGGCGCGACCACTGAACCTTAACCAAAGTGATCGGTTTATTTCTCAATTGTTTAACTCGACTTTCGAGTATCTTGATCGGTCTCTCTTCAAACGTACCATCCTTAGCGACTTCTATCTCTCCGAAATCAATGACATGACTGGGACCTGGTATATAGTTCCGTAACTGGGATACGTGGAACACGTTATGAACATGGCTCAACGATGGCGGTAATGCCAACTTGTATGCCAACTCTCCAATTCTTTCCAGAATTTCGAACGGTCCGATGTATCTCGGACTCAGCTTTCCCTTTTTCCCAAAATGAAAGATTCCTCGAGTAGGAGAAACTTTTAAAAGCACGTGATCTCCAATACTAAACTCTAACGGGCAACGTCGCACGTCTGCATAATATTTCTGTCGACTCTGGGTGGTCAACAGTCTTTCGCGAATCAAGGCTATCTTCTCTCGTGTCTGTACTATCAATTCTGGTTCCGTACCGATCAAGTCTGATGAATCATCCCAACATAGGGGCGATCTGCATCTCCTCCCATACAACGCTTCAAAAGGTGCCATGTTAATGGAAGCATGCCAACTAGTGTTGTAGGTGAATTCAATCAATGGTAGATGAATTTCCCAATCAGTCAACCAATATAAGGCACAAGCTCTTAGCATGTCTTCCACTATTTGAATAGTCCTCTCGGACTATCCGTCTATTTGCGGATGATAAGCTGTGCTGAAGTTTAATTCGGTTCCCAAGGCTTTATCCACTGCTTTCCAAAAATGTGACACGAAACAACCGTCTCGATCAGAAATAATGGTCTTCGGAGTACCATGCAATCGGACTATCTCTGCAATAAACACTCATGCCTACTTCTCTGGTCCCCAAGTGTCTTTAATGCCCAGAAAATGAGCCGATTTAGTTAAACGATCAACTATTACCCAAATCATGTTCATTCCTATTCTGGACCTCGGCATGCTAGTGATAAAGTCCATGGATATATCTTCCCATTTCCATTCAGGAATCGGGAGCGGCTTCAGCATTCCGGTGGGTCTTTGATGTTCGATCTTAACCTGCTGACAAATCAAACATTTCGAGACGTAGTCCACTACATCTTTCTTCATGTTGCCTCACCAGAAATTCTGCTTCAGATCCTTATACATCTTACTGGTGCCCGGGTGGATAGAATAGGATGTGTTGTGAGCTTCCTTCATGATTGTCTGTTCAAAACATCGAAATCGGGAACACAAAGTCGGCTTTGAAATCTCAAAAGTCCATCATCATGAATTACGAATCCTGGGGCCTTTCCCCTGCTCACTTCATCACGTAACCGAATCATCAGAGGATCATCCAATTGCTTAGCTTTGATTTCTTCGGTTAATGATGAAGTTAGTTCCATCACACACAGTTGTCCTTGGACTCTTTGCAACCATACTTCAATTCCTCCGTGAATCAATTCTCATTGAATGCTGGTCTGGGAGGTGAGAGTTTCCAGCATTCGAATAGAAATGGGTTTGCGGCTTAGTGCATCAGCCACCATATTTGCTTTGCCTGGATGGTAAAGAATCTCCAAGTTGTAATCTTTAATCAATTCCAGCCATCTCCTCTGTTGCATGTTTAACTCCTTCTGAGTGAAGATGTATTTGAGACTCTTATGATCCGTGAAGATCTGACAGTGAGTCCCGTACAGATAATGTCTTCAGATTTTCAAAGCGAAAACCACTACTGCCAGCTCCAAATCGTGTATTGGGTAATTTACTTCATAAGGCTTCAACTGTCGTGACGCATAGGCGATCACATTATCATTTTGCATCAATACACATCCGAGACCTTGGTTTGAAGCGTCACTGTAAACTGTGAATCCTTCAGTTCCCTGTGGTAGTGATAAAATTGGTGCTGTCGTCAATCTCTTCTTCAGTTCATCAAAGCTGGCCTGGCACATCTCGTTCCACTCAAACTTTTGGGCCTTCTATAGTAATCGAGTAAGTGGGCGGGTAATTTTGGAAAACCCTTCCACGAATCGACGATAATACCCAGCAAGTCCTAAGAAACTCCTGACTTCCTTCACGTTCTTAGGAGACTTCCAATCCATAATTGCTTCAACTTTCTGGGGGTCTGTTCGGACTCCTTCTGCTTATACCATGTGACCAAGGAACATCACTTCCTTTAGCCAGAATTCAAACTTAGAAAGTTTGGCGTACAATTGCTCACTTCTCAAAAGGTCTAAAACGATCCGTAAATGCTGTGCATGCTCTTCCAGGCTCTTGGAATAAACCAGAATGTCATCAATAAATATGACCACGAATTTGTCCAAATACTCTATGAACACTCGATTAATCAACTGCATGAACATGGCAGGTGCATTAGTGAGACCAAACGGCATCACTACAAACTCATAGTGTCCATAGCGAGTTCTGAACGCTGATTTTGGAATATCGGATTCCTTAATCCTCAACTGATGATATCCTGATCTCAGATCGATCTTAGAAAATACTGTTGGTCCTTGCAACTGGTCAAACAAATCGTTAATCCATGGCAACGGATACTTGTTCTTGATCATCCTCTTGTTGAACTCTCGATAGTCAATACACAATCGAAGTGATCCATCCTTCTTCCAGACAAAAAGAACTTGTGCACCCCAGGGCGAAACGCTTGGCTAAATATAGCCTTTGTCCAGTAACTCCTCCAGTTGTTTCTTTAATTCGTACATCTCAATAGGTGCCATACGGTACGGTGTCTTAGAAATCGGTGTAGCTCCTGGTTCCATCTTATGTGAACTCCACATCTCGTCGTGGAGGTAGTCCAGGTAATTCGTCAGGAAACACATCCGAGAATTCGTTCACAACAGGAATGGATGAGAGTTCTACTTTTCCGTCTTCCTTCTTCATTGCATAACACCAGTATCCAGTACAACCCTGTTTTAGCAGTTTGACAACTCTCATTGCTTTGATCACTTTTCCTGAGTTTCTTGGTCTCCATCCCTCTAACAATATTTCGGAACCATCTTCAGATATCATCGATATATTCCTCTTCCGGTAGTTTACAATAGCTCCATATCGATTAAGCCAATCATCTCTGAGAATCAGGTCGTCTCCTTGCATTTCTATCACAATCAGATTTGAGGGCCACTCTCTGCTTCCAATGGATATAGGAAAATCTCTAGTTTCCAAGTTTCCCACAATTCTCTCCCCACTCGGTAAACCCACAACATAAGGCTCACAATAATAAAAACCAGAAATGTTCAAACGATTTACACAAGACAATGATATAAATGAATGTGTAGCTCCTGTATCGAATAAAACGTTGGTTGTGAAAGGATCTGAATGGTACCTGATGCGACAGCAGCATCCTGATCGCCTGCCCTCCTCATCTCATATAGGCGTGGAGTAACGGATCTGGCACTCGATGTCCCCTTTCGGTCGAACTGTCCTCTACCCCATCCACGACCAAAGCTCTGGGGTAGGTGGACACTCTGCTGCGCCTGCTGAACACTCGCTTCTTTCTGAGCTGGCTGTGAAGTACGAGCTCCATTTAACTTTGTGGCATCCTTGTGGAACATCGCACGATGCCCTTCCTGTCGGCAATCATAACATGTTATGGGAGAACGGAGACAATCACGCTAGAGGTGTCCTAGGCATCCAAAATTAAAATAGTTCTTGACTCCATCTGTCTGTGCTGATATTGCTCTGAAGTTCTTTTCGCTCTTGGATGGGTGCGTAGTTTTCTTGAATGAATGAAAGGATGACTGAGCCTTGCGGAGCCCACTGCTCTTGTGCTCTGTGAAACTACCAGAGACTTTCTGTTTCTTGGATTCGGCGAACTTTTCCATCGCTGCTTCTTTAATCTCATACGCTAGCGCTTTATCTTGATATTGATGGAGAATGGTACATTCAAAACCTGACATGTACCTCTGAATCTCCAGTTTCATTCTCATATCGAAGTGGATCATCATTTCTGCATTGGTTTTGACCAGGTGTCGAACAAATGCCAACTGCTGATTAAACGTCTTAATCACCTGAGATACTGGCACATCTGAAGGTTGCGCAGAGAAAAATTCCCGAACTTTGGCTTCCCTCTCCGGATGGGGACAGTACTGAGCTTCCATCATCAATTTGAATCCCCCCCAGTCAGCATCATGATCTATAGGGTGGATGGCATTCCACCACTCCGATGCTTCTCCTGTCAGAAAATACTGAGCAATAGAGGATCTCCGGTCGTCTGGGCAATTAATCCCGGCAAAGATTTTCTCTAGTTTCTTCAACTAATGATCCCATGTCGGTGTCTCAGAAAAGCCGTCGAATTTGGGTGGTTGCATCTTCACTGTAATATCCGAATTTATTATGGAGTATTTCATCTGTATTTGAACCCTGTATTATTTGGAATTGTGATATCGATAATTGAAGTGTGATATTTCTCGTATTTGTATCCTTGTACATGAGTATGGCAGCATGTAAATTTTCCCATGCAAATACGTGATAACGTACGTTAACAAGGATAGCTTAACGTACGTTATCTGTCGGAGTTAGCGTACGCTACGAATGTAGCGTAGCGTGCGTTAACCAGTTAATAATTGAGCTAGGCGGCTGTCACATGCGCCAGCCGGACATGGGACCGGATAAGATTCCCTCGGATGAACCTGGACACTTTTGAAGTCAACGATTGTTAACGTACGCTAAGGATTGTGTCTAGCGTACGCTAATGTGTGTTACTTACATATGTAACCTGATGGTGTAACGTACGTAATCAAGGTCAGAATCAGGACAGTTAACTATCAGGTCAATAGCGTACGCTAAATTATGTTGGGTAGCATACGCTAAGAGGATAACGTACGTTATGCATGAAGGCTAACGTACGTTAAAGACAAAAAATTATAAATAAGACATCACACCATTTCATTTCAGCTCGTTCATTTCACCTATCCTTCAGCATACTTCGTGCCCAGAGATATCCCAGCCCCCTTAAACACTTTTAGAACACATTTTCTTGATCATTGAAGATTGGAGATTACTCATTGAAGTGGAGAATCATTTTGGATTGACACACAAGCAACCGGAGTTGGATTCTACATATTCTCTCGGTGTTTCCTTCATCTTAAGATATGTTATACTATCTACAACCTTAGTTTCGTGTTATTAAGGATATGATGATCATGCTATCAAGATATTAAGTTCCATTGATGAGTTATTCGACCAAACATCACATTTAGAAGTTGGGATGATTATGCTTAAGATATCATTGTTGTAAACATCATTGTAGAATCCTATTACGTCAAATGATGAGAGTAAGGTTCTGAGATTGATTAACCGTATTGAATAGCGTTGCCATATTGATCGTAGACTTGGAGATTGATATCACTTTTGATAAATGGACTTAAGAAAGAATCATCGAAGGTTGTATCCTTTCTTATAAGTTGAATTTGTTAGTTCTTTTAGATGAAGTCTGAAAGTAATGATGATATTGGAATCTAGTGCATAAACCTTAGATCACCCGAACTTTACATGAGAATGATAATCGAGATTGAATATAAGTGTTGTGATGATATACATTTCCTTGAATTCGAAGATGTTTGAATCCGTAAGATCATTCATAGTTTTGATGAACATGTTATGTAGAAGGATAACATATGTTAATCACTGAGGATTTCGTAAACTCCATCACAGTTAGAACAGTCGTCTGCCCAGTGAGAAACTGCTATGCACGCTTAGCATACGCTATGCTATGTATTTAACTTACGCTATCGGGCATAGTTAACGTATGCTACGTTTGGTACATAACGTATATTATGTCATCAGACGAGTCAGTCGGCTGATCAGAGAGGGACTGTCAATACATGGTTAGCGTACGCTAGACTTCTTAGTTTACGTGCGCTAATGAGTAGGCTTAACGTACGCTACCTATGGTACGTAACGTACGTTAAGCAGTTCAGGCAGGTTACGTTTTATGAACTTCCGACCGTAATTTAGATTGTTAGATGTCCATACGACGTGAGATGAACTCTATATATATTTCTTTTGTTTAAGGTTCGAGCTTGCTACGTGATTGATCGAAGGGGCGACCTTCGAGTGTTTCGTTTTTCGTGGAAGTATTATTCTTGTCTTCGAATCGAGGCAAGTACCTTAATTGTTTTATGTATTGATGTTACACATATTGTTGTACATGTATGTCGTTGTTGTATGTCCACCTCGTGTTGGTCCGACGGGATTATCGGGGGATCTATGCTAGTGTGCGCTGGATCATCGTACGGGTTTTTCCACCTCGGGTTGGTTTGACGGAATCATCGGGGGGTCTAGGCAGTGAACGCTGGATCATCGGAATTACCATATGTATGTTGTGATATCATGTTGTGATTATCATGTGTGTATGTTATTATTGAGTTTCTCGCAGGAGAAGACTCTTTGGTTCTTTGTCATTTATGTTATTATTATTCTTCGTGAGATGTTGAATAATATATTGTGGTACTTGTACTAGCATCTTTATGATAACCCCTTCGGGGGTGAACATTTCTTTATGTTCAAGATCCAAGAGAGCAGGGAAACAACCACTGGAGTTGCATGACGACGAGGGTGCAGAGTGATGTTCCGGTCGGGTTTATTTGTCTGTTGTTTGTATCGTTTTAATAAGTACTCGAGTACGTCGTCGTTTGTGATGATTTGAATTTGGTGATGTATTAATACTTTTTCTTTGGACATTTGTATTTTCAGTATTGGTCAGAATTGTTGTATTTTATTTCAGTTACTTTCATACGTTGGTATCTGTTATTGTCTTTTCATTTCTCCAGCCTTCTAAATCCCTATGTAAAGGATTTACGGCGCTGTAATATTCCTGAATATATCGGGAGTGTTACAGAATATGGTATCAGAGCTAATATTATGGATATCTTGGCCATTGGGTTAAAATGGGGGTCGTATATGTCTTTTGAGGTAACCGGTCGTGAATAACATCACTGTACTGCCTACGTGTTCGTGCGAACGGTGGTTGTAAGTTTCTAAACTCTATCTCATCCTTTACATGTTGTATATTTGTATACTTGAACATTGAACGATATTGTTTCCTGTATATTGAGTATTTATGCTTACAGTATGTTGAGAGGTGGACGTGGACGTGGTCACGGTCGCGGACGCGGACGAAGGAATGCCGAAAGAGAAGCTTCGCCTTCTAATCAGGCCAACCACAGCTCAGGCGAGCCATAGAGATCTATTAATAATGAACCGGAACTTGCTGTGCCCGAAATCCTTCGTCAGGTGGTGAACCAGATGACTCAGTTCGCCCAGGTCGTGGACCGAATGCAGGTGGCAGTAGGGTTACAACAGGGAGATCTACAACAGGGTATCCCAGACATAGGAAATCGAGGCAACCGATGGCTGCAAGAGGTGGCGAAGATGCAACCACCTAAATTCGATGGTATTTCTGAGACTCCCACCTGGGATCATTGGTTGAAGGAACTAGAGAAAATTTTTGCCGGGATTAATTACCCTGACGACCGGAGAGCCTCTATTGCTCAGTACTTTCTGATAGGAGAAGCGTCCGAATGGTGGGAAGCCATCCGGCCTGTAGACCATGATGCTGATTGGACAGAATTTAAATTGATGATGGAAGCTCAGTATTGCCCTCGTCCTGTGAGGGAAGCCAAGGTTCGGGAGTTTTTCTCCGCTCAGCCTTCAGATGTGCCAGTATCTCAGGCAATTAAGACATTTAACCAACAGCTGGCATTTGTTCGACATCTGGTCAGAACAGATGCAGAAATGATGATCCATTTTGATATGAGAATGAAACCAGAAATACAGAGGTACATGTCCGGTTTTGAATGTATCACTCTCCGTGAATACCAGGATAAAGCATTGGTGTATGAAATCAAGGAAGCAGTAATGGAGAAGTTTGCAGAATCCAAGAAGCAGAAAGTCTCCAGTAATTTTACAGAACACAAGAGTAGTGGACCCCGCAAGGCCCAGTCATCCTTTCATTCTTTCAAGAAACCTCCGCACCCATCTAAGAGCGGAAAGAACTTCGGAGCAGCATCAACCACGACGGATGTCACCAGGAAATGCTTTAACTGTGCCCAGACGGGGCACTATCGACGGAATTTCCCCCTACCTGCAGTGACTTGTTTTGATTGTGGTCGAGAGGGACATCGTGCGGTGTTCTGTGAAGAGGCTGCAAAGTCTTTTAGAGCCCGTACACCACAGTCAGTTCAGAAGGAAGCCAGTATCCAACAGACGCAGCAAAGTGTTTAGATGCCTCAGAATTTTAGCTGCGGACGAGGCAGAGGACAGTGGGACCGAAAGGGTACATCACGTGCCGGATCTGTTCCCCCACATCTGTACGAGATGAGGAGAACAAACGATCAGGATGCTGCTATCGCATCAGGTACTGTTCAGTTACTTTCCCAGCCAGTTAGCGTTTTATTCGATACAGGAGCTACGCATTCATTTATATCCTTGTCCCTGGGCTGCTCATACACTTCCTTTCCGCTTCTCAAACCAATGGCATTAATACTCTCTCTGGGGTTCGTCTCGGTTGTACTTGGCAAGGTACCCTCAAGGCAGGCTGTTAACACATTTGCTATTTGACCCAATTGTACTTCCAAGTTGCGAATAGAGGCGGAATGGTTTTGTAAGGTTGCTTCCGTACGGGTCATAAACTGACTCGTATTTGTTGCTGATTTCGCCATTGCCTCCTCTAGAGAGATCTTTGGAGCAGGAGGGGGTTGCTGTTGGTGTTGAGAAAACTGAGGTTGGTTTGAATTTTGTCCGTTTTTCCACGAAAAATTTGGGTGATTTCGCCACCCCGGATTATATGCGTTGGAATACGGATTGTTCTGCCGATTCCCGTTCCCCACAAACTGAGCTTGTTCCATTGGAGGTTGCTCGAAAGGATTTCTGACTTGGCACTCTACGCTAGGATGAGACCCATTGCACCAATTGCATGATTTCGTGGTAACGGAGGTAGGAGCATGTGAAACAGCTTGCAATTGCTGAGTCAACACTGCGACTTGGGCTGATAGTGTAGAGATCGGATCGTTGTCGGAAACTCCCATAACTCGCTTTGGGTTTACTCGTTCGGAAGGCCACTGATAAGCATTTGCAGCCATCACCTCCAATAGAGAATGAGCTTCCGCCATAGTCTTCCCATTAATGCTCCTCCAGCGGCTGCATCAACAAGAGTGCGTGTAGAAGCACTCAATCCGTTATAGAACGTCTGAATTTGTAGCCAGTCCGGTAGGCCATGGTGTGGGCATCTCCTTAGCAAATCCTTATATCGCTCCCAAGCTTCATGAAGCGACTCCATATCAAATTGACCGAAAGTAGTAATCTCGTTCCTTAGTCTCGCTGTCTTCGATGGTGGAGAGAACTTAGCCAGAAAGGCTTGTGCTAATTCCGCCCAAGTTGTGATAGAGCCCGGTGGTAGTGAATTCAACCAAAACTTGGCTTTGTCCCTTAGAGAGAAAGGGAAAAGCCGCAGACGAATAGCATCATCGATAACACCATTATTCTTGAAGGTGTCACATATCTCGAGAAATGAAGCGATGTGTGCGTTGGGGTCATCGTTCGCCAGTCCACAAAATTGGCTTGCTTGCACCATCTGAATAATAGCCGGTTTAATTTCGAAGTTGTTCGCTTGGATGGTTGGACGCCGAATCCTCGAAAAGTTTGCATTGATTTGTGGCATAGCATAATCACGGAGTGCCAGTGCCGGTTGAGCTTGCTGCATAGGATTGTCTACTCCGTGATTTTCTGTGTTATCGGTCATGGTGTCTTTTGTTGGTAGCTCACGCTTTTCCTTCTTGTTTTTTCGAAGAGTGAGCTCGAATTCAGTATCCAAAGGTAATAGGCCTTCGTTACCGAATTTTCTCATGCACTAACCAGAAATTCCTGAAAGGAAAACAAATAAACAAATTACACAAAAATAAAATAATGTTCAAATTAAGATTAGAAATACTGAAATCGATATTAGTAAATTAATCAGTCCCCGGCAACGGAGCCAAAAACTTGTTGCGAAATTTGGTGAACGCAAGTGCACATTGTCGTAAACAAGTAATAAAGTGATAAGTAAGATATCGTTCCCTCGAGGACTGACTTACTAATTACCGATTTATGCGTATTCTAATTTTATTTGAAATGTCGAATTTGGAGATGCAAGCAATAATTAAAGAAAATTAATAAAAGCAAAAAAAATAGTAAAATCGATTGTTCAAATGAAAAAGATCAAATAAGGAATTAATCTAGGATTGTGAATCCACCTCGGTTTATCCGAATTACTCTTGATTATATGAATTTAATGATTTCCTAATTTATTGAAGGCGAAGATTGCTAAAATACTCTACCGCCTCTCCCGAGGTCAATAGAATTTTCTACGGTGAATAAAACACTCTATCCCTAGGTGAATTAATTCTTCAATAGGCAAAAAGTGCGAAATCTTCAGATAAGCCACATAATTCCTATGAGTATATTCCTATCTCACAAGATAAAAACGGTTCTCACCAATTTTTCCTACCAACTCTCCTCTCCCGATTCGAGTTATGTAATCAAAACAAATCAATCATAGGCCACATAATTGACAGTAATTAAAACAATTGGGAAAACTCAATAAGAAAGGGAAATATATTTTAATAATGCAAAATCAACAGTTAATTTGTCAAAACCTCAGTTTCATCAAAATCCTAGAATAGAGTTCTAGCCCGACATGCTAGAAAATACGAATACAGAAAGAATTAAGGAAAGCATAATCAAACGCAGTCGAAGAACTTGGATTCCTCCGTTCTCTAGCTTCCGCTCTCTGCTCCTTGGTGTTTTCTGCTTCTCCTCGATGATCCTCCCTGATTCCTCAGACCTTAAATCCTTATTTATAACTATCAAAAGTCTCCAAAACGCGTCCGTGGATTAGGTCGAAAATGGGCTCTAAAAACGGCCCAAAAACGCAGCAAACATCTCAAAACCGCCCCGCGGGCCGCAGCTCAGTAAGTGCATGCCACGGCCCCAACGTTCAGCGCCCCATGCCTGGGCGCAATATTTTCTTCATGGGCCGCGGCTCAATAAGTGTGTGTCGCGGCCCCCGGTACAGTGTGTACCGCGCTCTCTGTGTGCCGTGAGTGTGCCGTGGCTCGCTTTCCTTGTGCCGCGGTTCGTGACGAGAAATCGTCGTTTTCGCCCGTTTTTCGTCGTTTAGGCATCCGAACTCCAATTTTCTGCAAAACATATAAGAATAGTGCATTAAAAGCTCATTTATGCAGATTTAGACTTAAAATGGATATAAAATAATGATAAATAAGCACATAAAAATACGCCTAACAATCATTGACGATGGTTCCAAAATACTATTTGAAGGATGGAAACCAGGAAGCTCAGGAAAGATGATCAAGGTGATGAAAGCTGTCAAATTGTTGAAACAGGGCTGTACCGGATACTAGTGCTATGCAATGAAGAAAGAAGACAAAATTGTGGAACTTTCATCCATTCCTGTTGTGAATGAATTTTCCGGATGTATTCCCTAACGAGTTACCTGGACTACCTCTACGCGGGATGTAGAATTCACCATCGAGCTGGAACCCGAAGCTACACCAATTTCTAAGGTGCCGTATCGTATGGCACCTACTGAGATGTACGAACTGAAAAAGCAACTGGAGGAGTTACTGGACAAAGGTTATATCCGGCTGACGTTTATGCAGGAGCACCAGTTCTTTTTGTCCGGAAGAAGGATGGATCGCTTCGACTGTGTATTGACTATCGAGAGCTGAACAAGATGACGATTAAGAATAAGTATCCATTGCCATGGATTGATGATTTGTTTGACCAGTTACAAGGAGCAACAACGTTTTCTAAAATCGATCTGAGATCAGGATATCATCAACTGAGGATTAAGGAATCTGATGTTCCGAAATCAGCATTCAGAACTCGCTACGGACACTATGAGTTTGTAGTTATGCCGTTTGGTCTCACTAACGCACCTGCTGTATTCATGCAATTGATGAACCGAGTGTTCATCGAGTATTTGGATAAATTTGTGGTTGTGTTCATTGATGACATTCAGGTGTATTCTAAGAGCCCGGAAGAGCATGCACAACATTTACGGATTGTGTTAGACCTGTTGATAAATGAACAATTGCACGCCAAACTTTCTAAGTGTGAATTCTGGCTAAAGGAAGTAATGTTCCTCGGCCATGTGGTATCAGCTGAAGGAGTCCGAGTAGATCCTCAGAAGATCGAAGCAGTTATGGATTGAAAGCCTCCAAAGAACGTGAAAGAAGTCCGGATTTTCTTAGGACTTGCTGGATATTATCGTCGGTTCGTGGAAAGGGTTTTCCAAAATTACCCGCCCACTTACTCGACTACTGCAGAAAACTCAAAAGTTTGAGTGGAATGAGTTGTGCCAAAATAGCTTTGATGAATTGAAGAAGAGATTGACGACGGCACCGATTTTAGCACTCCTACGGGGAACTGGAGGATTTATAGTTTACAATGATGCTTGAAACCAAGGACTCGCATGCGTATTGATGCAGAATGATAAGGTGATCGCTTATGCATCACGACAGCTGAAACCTTATGAAGTGAATTACCCAACGCATGATTTGGAGCTGGCAGCAGTAGTTTTTGCTTTGAAAATCTGGAGACATTACGTGTACGGGACTCACTGTCAGATCTTTATGGATCATAAGAGTCTCAAATACATCTTCAGTCAGAAAAAGTTGAACATGCGGCAAAGAAGATGGCTGGAACTTATTAAGGACTATGACTTGGAGATTCTTTATCATCCACGCAAAGTAAATGTAGTGGCCGATGCACTTAGCCGCAAGCCTGTTTCTATTCAGATGCTGGAGACTCTGACCTCCCAGCTCAGCATTCAACGAGAGATGATTCGAGAAGGAATTGAAGTATGGTTGCAAAGAGTCCAAGGACAACTGTGCATGATGGAAATAACTTCATCGTTAACCGAAGAAATCAAACCTAAGCAAGTAGATGATCCTCTGATAATTCGGTTACATGATGAAGTGATCAAGGGAAAGGACCCCGGATTCGTAATTCATGATGATGGAGTTTTGAGATTTTAGAACCGACTTTGTGTTCCCGATGTCGATGTTCTGAAACAGACGATTATGAAGGAAGCTCACAGCACACCCTATTCTATCCACCCGGGCACCAGTAAGATGTATAAGGACTTGAAGCAGAACATTTGGTGGGGCAACATGAAGAAAGATGTAGCGGATTATGTTTCGAAATGTTTGACTTGTCAGCAGGTTAAGATTGAGCATCAACGACCTGTCGGAATGCTGAAGCCACTCCCGATTCCTGAATGGAAGTGGGAGGACATATCGATGGACTTTATCACTAATATGACGAGAACCAAGATAGGAATGAACATGATTTGGGTGATAGTTGATCATTTAACCAAATCGGCTCATTTTCCAGGCATTAAGGACACTTGGGGACCCGAGAAGTTGGCACGAGTATTTATTTTAGAGATAGTCCGATTGCATGGTACACCGAAGACTATTATTTCTGACCGAGACGGTCGCTTTGTATCGCATTTTTGGAAAGCAGTTCATAAGGCCTTGGGGACCGAATTGAATTTCAGCACAGCTTATCACCCACAGACAGACGAACAATCCGAGAGGACTATTCAAACGGTGGAAGATATGCTAAGGGCCTGTGCCTTAGATTGGTCAACTGATTAGGAAGTTCATATGCTGTTGATTGAATTCACCTACAACAATAGTTGGCATGCTTCCATTAAGATGGCACCATTTGAGGCATTGTACGAGAGGAGATGCAGATCGCCCCTATGTTGGGATGATTCATCGGACTTGATAGGAATGGAACCGGAATTGATCGTGCAGACACGAGAGAAAATAGCCTTAATTCGCGAAAGGCTGTTGACTGCCCAGAGTCGACAGAAATCTTATGCAGACGTACACCGTCGCCCATTGGAGTTCAGTACTGCAGATCACGTGCTTTTAAAAGTTTCTCCTACTCGGGGAATCTTTCGTTTCGGAAGAAAGGGGAAGTTGAGTCCGAGATATATCGGACCGTTCGAAATTCTTGAAAGAGTTAGATAGTTGGCATATAGATTGGCATTACCGCCGTCATTGAGCCATGTTCATAACGTGTTCCACGTATCCCAGCTACGGAAGTATATACGAGATCCTAGTCATGTCATTGATTTCGGCGAGATCGAAGTCGCTCAGGATGGAACGTTTAAAGAGAGACCAGTCAGGATACTCGAGAGTCGAGTTAAGTAGTTGAGGAAAAAACCAATCGCTTTGGTCAAAGTTCAGTGGTCACGTCACGGAGTGGAAGAAGCCACTTGGGAAACGGAGGATAGCATGAGGTCTGGATATCTAGAGTTATTTTCGTCTTGGGTTTAGGGACGAAAGTCCTTTTTGGTAAGAGAGTATGTAATATCCGAATTTATTATTGAGTATTTCATCTGTATTTCAACTTTGTATTATTCGGAATTGTGATATCGATAATTGAAGTGTGATATTTCTCGTATTTGTATCCTTGTACATGAGTATGGCAACATGTAAATTTTCCCATGCAAATACGTGATAACGTACGTTAACAAGGAAAGCTTAACGTACGTTATCTGTCGGAGTTAGCGTACGCTACGAATGTGGCGTAGCATGCGTTAACCAGTCAATAATTGAGCTAGGTGGCTGTCACATGCGTCAGCCAGACATGGGTCCGGATAAGATTCCCTCGGATGAACCTGGACACTTTTGAAGTCAACGATTGTTAACGTACGCTAAGGATTGTGTCTAGCGTACGCTAATATGTGTTACTTACGTACGTAACCTGATGGTGTAACGTACGTAATCAAGGTCAGAATCAGGATAGTTAACTATCAGGGCGATAGCGTATGCTAAATTATGCTGGGTAGCGTACGCTAAAAGGCTAACGTACGTTATGCATGAATACGTTAAAGAAAGAAAATTATAAATAAGACATCACACCATTTCATTTCAGCTCGTTCATTTCACCTATCTTTCAGCATACTTCGTGCCCAGAGATATCCCAGCCCCCTTAAACACTTTTAGAACACATTTTCTTGATCATTAAATATTGGAGATTACTCATTGAAGTGGAGTATCATTTTGGATTGACACACAAGCAACCAGAGTTGGATTCTACATATTGTCTCGGTGTTTCCTTCATCTTAAGGTATGTTATACTATCTCCAACCTTGGTTTCGTGTTCTTAAGGATATGATGATCATGCTATCAAGATATTAAGTTCCATTGATGAGTTATTCGACCAAACATCACATTTAGAAGTTGGGATGATTATGCTTAAGATATCATTGTTATAAACATCATTGTAGAATCCTATTACGTCAAATGATGAGAGTAAGGTTCTGAGATTGATTAACCGTATTGAATAGCGTTGCCATATTGATCGTAGACTTGGAGATTGATATCACTTTTGATAAACGGACTTAAGAAAGAATCAGCGAAGGTTGTATCCTTTCTTATAAGTTGGATTTGTTAGTTCTTTTAGATGAAGTCTGAAAGTAATGATGATATTGGAATCTAGTGCATCAACCTTAGATCACCCAAACTTCACATGAGAATGATAATCGAGATTAAATATAAGTGTTGCGATGATATACATTTCCTTGAATTCGAAGATGTTTGAATCCGTAAGATCATTCATAGTTTTGATGAACATGTTATGTAGAAGGATAACATATGTTAATCACTGAGGATTTCGTAAACTTTATCACAGTTAGAACATTCGTATGTCCAGTGAGAAACTGCCATGCACGCTTAGCGTATGCTATGCTATGTAGTTAACGTACGCTATCGGGCATAGTTAACGTACGCTACATTTGGTACGTAACGTACATTATGTCATCAGACGAGTCAGTCGGCTGATCAGAGAGGGACTGTCAATACATGGTTAGCGTACGCTAGACTTCGTAGTTTACGTGCGCTAACGAGTAGGCTTAAAGTACACTACCTATGGTACGTAACGTACGTTAAGCAGTTCAGGAAGGTTATGTTTTATGAACTTCTGACCGTAATTTGGATTGTTAGATGTCCGTACGACGTGAGATGAACTCTATATATATTTCTTTTGTTTAAGGTTCGAGCTTGCTACGTGATTGGTCGAAGGGGCGACCTTCGAGTGTTTCGTTTTTCGTGGAAGTATTATTCTTGTCTTCGAATCGAGGCAAATACCTTAATTGTTTTATGTATTTATGTTACACATATTGTTGTACATGTATGTCGTTGTTGTATGTCCACCTTGTGTTGGTCCGACGGGATCATCGGGGGATCTATGCTAGTGTGTGCTGGATCATCGGATGGGTTTTTCCACCTCGGGTTGGTTTGACGGAATCATTGGGGGGTCTAGGCAGTGAACACTGGATGATCAGAATTACCATGTGTATGTTGTGATTATCATGTGTGTATGTTATTATTGAGTTTCTCGTAGGAGAAGACTCTTTGGTTCCTTGTCATTTATGTTATTATTATTCTTCGTGAGATGTTGAATAATATGTTGTGGTACTTGTACTAGCATCGTTGTGCTAACCCCCTTGGGGGTGATGATTTGTTTATGTTCAGGATCCAGGAGAGCGGGGAAACAACCACTGGAGTTGCATGACGACGAGAGTGCAGAGTGATGTTCCGCTCGGGTTTATTTGTCTATTGTTTGTACCGTTTTAATAAGTACTCGAGTACGTCGTCGTTTGTGATGATTTGGATTTGGTGATGTATTAATACTTTTCCTTTGGACATTTGTGTTTTCAATATTGGTTAGAACTGTTGTATTTTATTTCAGTTACTTTCATACGTTGGTATCTATTATTGTCTTTTCATTTCTTCAGCCTTGTAAATCCCTATGTAAAGGATTTACGGCACTGTAATATTCCTGAATATATCGGGGGTGTTACATTCACCACCTCC
The DNA here is from genome assembly GCA_033398695.1 of Orobanche coerulescens. NCBI lineage: Eukaryota > Viridiplantae > Streptophyta > Magnoliopsida > Lamiales > Orobanchaceae > Orobanche > Orobanche coerulescens. The sequence continues at coordinate 63,710,067 of CM065802.1, forward strand.
TGCAGCCATCAGTCGCCTCGATTTCCCAAGTCTGGGATTCCTTGCGGTCTCTCTCCCTGTTGCAATCCTACTGCCACCTGCATTCGGTCCACGACCTGAGCAAACTGAGTCATCTGGTTAACCACCTAACGAAGGATGTCAGGAACAGTAGGTTCTGGTTCATTATTAGTATATTCCTATGGCTCGCCTGAGCTGTGACTAGCCTGATTTGAAGGTGAAGCTTCTCTTTCAGCATTCCTTCATCCGCGTCGGCAACCACGTCCACGTCTTCCTCTCAACATACTGTAAGCATAATTATTCAATATACGGCGAACAATATTGTTCTAACGTTCAAGTATAAGGAGGTACAACATAAAAAGGATGAGAAAGAGTTTAGGAACTTACAACCACCACTCGCACGAGGACGTAGGCAGTACAGTGATGTTATGCACGGCCGGTTACCTCAAAAGACATATACGACTCTTATTTTAACCCAATGGCCAAGATATCCATAATCTTAGCTCCGATACCATATTCTGTAACACCCCCGATATATTCAGGAATATTACAGCGCCGTAAATCCTTTACATAAGAATTTACGGGGCTGAAGGATCAGAACGACATTAAAAGACACCAACAGATTATGGCAACATAAATAAAATACAACGAATCTGAATCAATAATAAAATTACAAGCATCCGACAACAAATTATTAATATACAACCAATTCCAACATCACAAAAGACAACGTACTCGAGTACTTATTAAAACAACACAAACATCTAACAATTAAATCCGGCCGGAATATCACTCTGCACCCTCGTCGTCATGCAGCTCCAGTGGTTGTTTTCCCGCCCTCTTGGATCCTGAACATAAACAAATGTTCACCCCCAAAGGGGTTAGCACAACGATGCTAGTACAAGTACGATAATTAAACAACAAGGATTTATTCATCAATTGTTAAACAATGACATTAATATTATCAACCATAATCATGTCAAGTTTCTCCAATGAGAAATAATATCAACACATAGCACATCATAACGATCTCAACATACTCGTGGTATTCCAGCGATCCAGCGCACACAGCTATAGATTACCATGATGATCCCGTCGGACTAACACATGGTGGAAATACCTGTCCAGCGATCCAACGCACACAGCTATAGATTCCCATGATGATCCCGTCGGACCAACGCATGGTGGACAATTAACAAGTACGCAACAATGCAACAACAATATAGTCGACATTAATATGCACAAATAAAATTAAGGTAATTGCCTCGATTGATGACAAGAATAATACTTCGTCTGGTATCAACACGCTCGAAGGTCGCTCCTTCGATCAATCACTTAGTAAAACTCGGACCTTAAACAAAAGAAATAATATAGAGTTCATCTTACGTCGAATAACTAACGAACGAACGTCTATCATTCTAAATTACGACCGAAAGTTCAACAAAACGTATCCTGCCTGATCTGCATAACGTACGTTACATACCTAATGTAGCATACGTTAAGTCCGCTCATTAGCGTACGTAAGCTATGAAGCTTAGTGCACACTAAGCATGCATTTGACAGTTTCTTCCCTGATCAGACGACTGACTTGTCTGATGATATAACGTACGTAATTCTCAGTGTTTAACGTACGTTATACTCCACACATACATTACTCATGCAACTTGAATGATCTTATAGTTTATAGACATCTTTGAATTCAAGGATTCACATAAGATCACAACGTCATACTCAATCTTGATTATGATTTCTCATATGAAGTTTGGGTGATCTAAGGTTGATATGCTTATTACCACTATCATCATTACATTCAACTTCATCATGAAGGTTAATTTACCAATCTAACTTATAAGAAGTGATACAACCTTCGGTGATCCTTTATCCAATTCCGTTTAGCAAAGGTGATATCAATACCAAGTCCACGATCATTATGGAAGCACCATTCAATATGGATTATCAATCTCAGAACACTACTCTAATTATTTGTCGTAACAAGATTCCAACTATAATGTTCTCAACAATGGTAACTTAAGCATAATCATCTCAACTTCCTACACATGATATTTGGTTGAATAAATCATTTATGGAACCTAATATTCTCGATAGTATGATCATAACATCCTTAAGAACATGAATCCAAGGTCGGAGATAGTATTAACATACCTTAAGATGAAGAAAACACCGAGATAATAGGTAGAGTCTAACTCCGGTTGCTTGTGTGCCAATCCAAGATATTTCTCAACTTCAATGATCAAGTATAAGTGATATCCAATCTCCAATGATCAAGTATAGATGGTCTATGGGTGGTTTAGGTGGCTGGGAACTCTGTGGGAATGAAGGGAGGTGAAGAACAAGTGAAGAAAATGAAATGAAATGAAATGGGGTGCTGTCCCATTTATAATTTTTCTGACTTTACGTACGTTAGCCTTCGTGCATAATGTACGTTATCCACTTAGCGTACGCTATAAGTTATGCTTAGCATACGTTAACATCCAAATAGTTTACTGTCTCGTTCCTATACACATTTATGTACGCTACATTCTCAAGGTTACGTACGTAATCCGTTATAATTAGCGTATGCTATATACATCAATTAGCATACGCTAATCCCCGTTGACCCAAAACTGTCCAAGTTCGTCCGCGGAAATCTTATTCGGACCCACCAACCAGCTGACTCATGTGTTAGCCACCCTACTCAATTATTGCCTTCTTTATGTACGCTATGCCTTGCTCATAGCCTACGTTAACCTTGGCATATAACGTACGTTATGCTCACTTTTTAGCATACGTTATTACGTAATTGTATGTGAAGATTTATATGTTGATATAATCATGCATATGGATACGAATATGAGAAAGATCATACTTCGATTATCGATATCACAAATCCGAATAATACAGGGTTCAATTACAGACGAAATACTCAATAATTAATCCGGATATTACAGTTCCCAAGCTTTGTGACGGCCATTCTTGTACCATTACACAGTCCAATTAAATGGTCAACATTTCGTAGCAACATCACCGGAGTACCTACTTTCAAATTAAGTTCATGGTTTGGAACCCCTGAAGATCTGATTTCATTTAAAAATTCAGTTGTGTGAAGTGCATTTATGACATCACTAGTATTGTTTGAATGACATGGTTCGTACGAACTTAAATATAAGCGTCAATCTCCAGCTAATTGTGCGTTCATGTATTGATTCACTTCATCAACGACATCAAGTGTAGGCGCCAAAATCGCCATTTCTTTAAAGTAAGACGAATCTTCAGTGGAAATTCCAGAGGATGGATATGTGCTCTCAACAATTGCTGGGATAGGATCCTCGAAGTCTTGTATCAAAAAATCATGAGGAATGTCAATGGTAATTCCTTCTTCGTCATGTTCCCCAATAGTACCATCACCAATGTTGGCAATCCATTCGAAAAAATGTTGTAACTCTTCCATTTCCTGTACTGATGATGTATTTTGCAGCCTCATATTCTTGGTCAGTCGTAGAACCTTACAGTGATTCTAAAGTGGAGATGAATTGATGGCAGCACAAACAATTTCAGGTCTTCGAGCTTTTGGAATTACGGGCAATATTTGACTAAAATCACCACCAAACACAATGATTTTACCTCCAAAAGGTTTTTTCTGATTAGTCGGATCAATATTCTTCATTATGTCCTTCAAGGAAGTGTCCAGGGCCTCAAAACAGTGTCTCTGCATCATTGGTGCCTCATCCCATATGATAACTTTTGTTTTCATTAACAGTTCAGCGAGATGACTTCCAAGTTTGATATTACATGTCGATTCTCCGTTAATCTCGAATGGAATGGAAAATCTTGAATGAGTTGTTCTTCCCCCAGGTAGTAAAAGAGAAGCAATACTGTTAGGCGTATTTTTATACGCTTATTTATTATTATTTTGTATTCTTTTTATAATTAAATCTGCATAAATGAGCTTGTAATGCCCTATTCTTTTATGTTTTGCAGGAAATTGGAGTCCGGAAGCTAAAATGATGAAAACGGCAAATTTTGCCCTGGGGCCGCGGCACAGACAAAGCGGGCCGCGGCACACGCAGAGGACCAGCGACCCCCCGAGTAAACTGTACTCTGAGCCGCGGCACAAGTATAGTGAGCCGCGGCCCAGAAGAAAAAAATAGCGCCCAGGTTTTAATCTGAGCACCGTGAGCCGCGGCACAAATTAAGTGAGCCGCGGCCCACGGGGCGGTTTTGACAGAAAGTGCCGCGTTTTTGGGCCGTTTTGGAGCTTGTTCTCGACCTAATTACACAGATGCGTTTTTGAGGCAAAAGAGGATTATAAATAAGGGTTTAAGGTCATAAGGTGGGGAATCTTGGAAAAGGAGGATCGCAGAAGACAAGAAGCAGAAGACACCAAGGGCAGAGGGCGGAAGCCAGAAGAACGGAGGAATCCGAGCTCTTCATCTGCGTTTGATTTCAATGCTTTCATTTATTATTTCTGTATTTTTATCTTTTAGCATGTCAGGCTAAAACCCTGTTCTAGGATTTTGATGAAACCAAAGTTTTGACGAATTTGCTTTTGATTATCTATATAATTCCCTTTTCTGTTGAGTTTTCCCAATCAATTTTAATGCTTTCAATTGTCTGGCCAATAATTGGATTGTTTTAATTACGCAACTCGAATCGGGAGAGGAGAGTTGGTGAGGAACTATTGGTGAGAACCGTTTTATCTTGTGAGATAGGAATATACTCATAGGAACTACGTGAACTTTTGAAGATTTTGTGCTTTTTGCCTATTGACGAATTAATTCACCTAGGGATAGAATGCGTTATTCGCCTTTAGAAAAATCTATTGACCTCGGGAGAGGCAGTAGAGTATTTTAGCAATCTTCGCCGTCAATAAATTAGGGAATTCATTAACTTCAGATAATCGAGAGTAAATTCGGATAAACCGAGGTGGATTCACAATCCTAGACTTTTTTCATCATTTGATTTTCTTTCTTCGAGCGATTGTTTTTCTGTTTATTATTGATTTTCTTTAGTCATTAATTGCAACCCAAATTCCGACTGTTCAAATAAAATTAGAATACATATAAATCGGTACTTAGTGATTCAGTCCTCGTGGGAACGATACTCACTCATCATTCTATTACTTGTCTACGATAACGTGCACTTGCGTTTAACGAAATATCGCTACACGTTTTTAGCGCCGTTGCCGGGGACTGATTTTCTACTAATATCGATTTCAGTATTTCTAGTCTTAGTTTGAACATTTTTTTATTTGTTTTTGTGTAATTTTATTTATTTGTTTTATTTTCAGGAGTTCCGGTTAGTGCATGAGAAAATTCGGTAACGAAGGCCTACTACCTTTGGATACCGAACTCGAGCGCACTCTTCGGAGAAACAAAAAGGAGAAACGAGAGTTACCAACCACAGTCACCATGGCCGAAAATACCGAAAATCACGGAGGTGATAATCTTGTACAACAAGCTCAATCGGCATTAGCACTCCGCGATTATGCTATGCCGCAAATCAATACGAACTTTTCGGGGATCCGGCGTCCGACAATCCAAGCCAATAATTTCAAAATCAAGCCTGCGATCATTCAGATGGTGCAAGCGAGCCAATTTTGTGGTCTGCCGAACGATGACCCCAATGCACATATTGCGTCTTTTCTCGAGATTTGTGACACCTTTAAAAACAACGGTGTCACCGATGATGCCATCCGTCTAAGGCTTTTCCCTTTCTCTTTGAGGGACAAAGCAAAATTTTGGTTGAATTCCTTACCGCCGGGCTCGATCACTACATGGGCGGAATTAGCGCAAGCCTTCCTTGCTAAATTCTTCCCACCTTCGAAGACAGCGAGGTTAAGGAACGAAATTACTACTTTTGGTCAATTTGATATGGAGTCGCTCCACGAAGCTTGGGAGCAGTACAAAGATTTGTTACGGAGATGCCCACACCACGGCCTACTGGATTGGCTCCAAATACAAACATTTTACAACGGATTGAGTGCTTCTACACGCACTCTCGTCGATGCGGCAGCTGGAGGAGCCTTAATGGGAAAAACTATGGCCGAGGCACACACTTTATTGGAAGCTATGGCTGCGAATGCTTATCAATGGCCTTCCGAACGAGTACACCCAAAGCGAGTTATGGAAATCTTGAATAATGATCCGATCTCTACATTGTCGGACTAAGTCGCAGCATTGACGCAGCAACTTCAAGCCTTTTCACATGCTCCTTCTCCCGTTACCATTGAATCGTGCAATTGGTGTAACGGATCTCACCCTAGCGTAGAGTGCCAAGTCGGAAACCCTTTCGAGCAGACCCCAATTGAACAAGCTCAGTTCATAGGAAACGGGAATTGACAAAACAATCCGTACTCCAACACGTATAATCCGGGATGGCGTAATCATCCGAACTTCTCATGGAGGAACGGACAAAGCTCGAACCAGCCTCAGTTTGCTCAAACCCAACATCAGCCTCCTCCCGCTCCAAAAATCTCTCTAGAAGAAGCAATGGCGAAATTGGCAGCGAACACGAATCAGTTCATGGCTCGTACGGAAGCGACCTTGCAAAACCATTCCGCTTCTATACGCAACTTGGAAGTCCAAATGGGCCAGATTGCTAATGTATTAATAGCCTGCCCGGAAGGTACCTTGCCAAGTACGACTGAAACGAATCCCAGAGAGAGTGTCAATGCCATTGGTTTAAGAAGTGGGAAGGAATTGTGCGAGCTGCCCGGGCATAACAAAAAGAGAAGTGAGGATGAGGAGAATAAAAATTCAGCGACTGAGGAATCACAAGATTTGAGACCCTCGATACTGTTTCCGGACAATCCAAAGTCATATGTACCACCCGTCCCGTTTCCGCAGCGATTACAACAAAAAAAGGTGGACAAGCAATTTTCTAAGTTCCTCGACGTATTCAAGAAACTGCATATTAACATACCATTTGCCGACGCTTTGGAGCAAATGCCGAGTTATGTCAAATTCATGAAGGAGATCTTGTCAAATAAAAGAAAACTCGAGGAGTATTAGACAGTCGCATTGACGAAGGAGTGCAGCGCTATTCTTCAGAAAAAGCTTCCACCTAAATTGGAGGATCCGGGAAGTTTTAATATACCTTGCACTATAGGAAATCTGACTTTTGATAGAGCGTTATGTGATCTCGGGGCCGACGTGTCGATGCCTCTTTCTATTTTCAAGAAGCTTGGAATTGGAGAAGCGAAACCGACGACTGTCTCTTTGCAATTAGCCGATAGATCGATCAAATATCCAAGGGGAGTGATAGAGGACGTCTTAGTGAAAGTCGATAAGTTCATCTTTTCAGCCGATTTCATTGTGCTTGACATGGAGGAGGACCACGACATCCCAATTATTTTGGGAAGACCCTTCCTAGCAACCGGCCGAACTTTAATCAACGTGGAAAAAGGGGAACTAACTCTAAGGGTTCAAGACGAGCATGTCACTTTTCAAGTATTTAAATCATTTCCATGTCCAGGTGGTGTTGAGAAGAGCTCGCAAATTAAAAGTGTGGATACCGTTGCGAAAGACACACACCGGAAGAATCGTCGGTTGAAAAACTCAGAATCCATTTCAGAGGGTCCGACTTCTAAGAAAAATGTAGAACGAGTTGCATATCTCAAGCATGTGGACATGCCGTCATCATCAACCGTTCGTCCATCAATGAGAAATTCCGATGCTGTCATAAGTTCATTCGAGAAAAAGGAGAATAAGCTGGACGTAAAACGGAGGCCAAATCTTGAGAAAATTGGGTGCTTCGGAAAGTTGTTAAATCCTTTTCGCAAACAACATTGGGTGTCCAAACCAAAAATCGGATCGTTAAGGACCAATGGTCAAAATTTTAAAACACACATTAACGGTTCGATGGACGGGGCAGAGTTCAAATGGAGTTTGCAAAAAGCGAACTGACTTTTCAATAGGTCCGGCTGAAGACTATAAACTTAGCGCTTCTCGGGAGGCAACCCGAGTTTTAGTAGTATATTTTTGTGTTTCAGTATTTTCTTGCATTTTTTTGAATATTTATTTTTCATCATTTTTGCTTTGATTTACTTATCCCTCTCGTTCTTGACGTGTTCCTTTGTAAATTCTGTGCAGAAAAAGTCCCAGGGGAAAAATGTATGGCTGAGCCGCGGCACAAGGCTTGTGAGCCGCGGCACACACAAATAGAACCAGAAGGCTAAACATTCTGTACTATGTGCCGCGGCACAACCTTACTGAGCCGCGGCACACTTGATTCCTGAGCTGCGACACGTTGCTGCTGAGCCGCGGCACACCAATTGCCAAATGATGAGCCCAGGACGCTGTACTCTGTGCCGCGGCACAAACCAAGTGAGCGCGGCACATCAACTCTCTGAGCCGCGGCACCCGCATTCTGAGCCGCGGCACATGTCGACATAGCATACACAACCAGGCTCGCTGTACTCTAGGCCGCGGCTCATTTAAGCTGTGCCGCGGCCCCCGTTCGGAATTTAAATAGCCCAGGTATTTTTTATAAAACGATCGGCCGACACCCCAGGTATAACTCCTTCCCCTTTCCTTTGCACAAGCGATCGGCCGACTCTTTCCCTTATTCTTTTTCCTCTTGCGAACTACAATCTAAACTAGGTAATCCTAATTCCTTTGATCCTTATTGTTACATGAGTTGAAAAGTACAGTAGTTGTTCATTGATTGATTATGTTGATTTTTTTTTTCAAAGTTCTATCAAGAATTGAGTGATGAATATGAAATTTTTGTTTGAATTCGATGGTATGTGTTGATATTCGATGAATTGTTATTGTTGTTATTGTTGTTTGTCATGAGGATCGATAGAGGATGTTGTTTTTGGGGATTAAATCGAGCTATTATAACGTTTGTTCTTCATCAGAAAGGATGCACTCAAGGTGTTTGATGAAATGCCTGAATGAAATTTTCTTTGTCAAGACAATGTTTTGAAACTAGTTGCAATGAATTCGTTTCTGGATTTACAGCAACCCCAACCCTTACGTCAATGTTAAACGTTAAAGCTCAAATTTTATTTTTCTCTCACGGCGGTGCTAGCTCGTTAAATTCTAGATTCAAGTTTTGGATATCCTTAGCCGAGTAAATGTTGTTCTCATTATTGCTTAAGTAAGAAAACTCCGGTGTTTAACGTTTCAGGAACTCGCTATGGCTAGAACCAAAAAGCTCAGCAAAAGGGCCAGGACTCAGCCGTCCCCCACACGAGGGGAAACTTCTCATAGTCGAGCCGAGTCGGAGGCGCACCAATTCTCTGACCCAGAGATCCATAAAATCTTCAACGAGAAGATTCGCCCTCGACCTCTGATCCCGAAGAGGGGATTCACCCCAGCCCCCAGGACGGGGAGCTTCTGACCATGGTCGACGAGATGGGGTGGGCCCGTTTCGCTGCACCTCCTGAGCCGGCGGTGATATCTATTGTGCAGGAGTTTTATGCGAGCGCTTTGTTGAAGCACATTCGGGCGGGGCAGATGATACAACAGTTAGATACTCGGACTCAGGTCGTAGTCCGAGGCATTACGGTGGATTTTTCAGTAGCTGCTATTCGGAGGTTATTTGAGCTGCCCGTGGTTGATGAGACGGCTTATACGCGAGTTATGGATAGCCTCACGAAGGAGGCTCTGCTCGAGACTCTTACACAGCCCGAATCCGACTGGGAGAGGCGCGCCCCGACTTCTTCCACCTTCTACTTTAAGACCTTGCGCCTCAGTCGGTTCGGGCGAGCCTGGTTGTACTTCATCTGCGCACGTATAGATCCCACCTCGCAGATCCGATCTGTTTTTCTCTCTCGAGCCCGTACATTATATGCTATCACCTCCGGGCTGCGATTCGATGTGGCTCCTCTCCTGGTCCGATCTATCTTCCAGTATATTCAGGGAGGGGCCAAGACGGGGCTGAAGCACCCATCTCTTATTTGCGCTCATTGCCGCCAGTCAGGCATGACGTGGTCGGACGACGAGCCGATGTTAGCCTTCTAGGGCCCGATCGACCATCGTATCATTTCGCACTTCGATCAGTGGGGAGGAGCGCCATCACACGCTCGGGGGTGAGGATTTCTACTTGATGAGGCTCACGAGCAGTCCCCCGAGCCTTTTCTTCTGACGCAAGGGGCAGATGGAGTCCAGCCCGCCGCTTGACAGAGAGCACTTGCAGGCGATGTTCGACGGGTTGAGAGAGGACATGAGGAGAGAGAGAGAGAGTCTTTTGGCTGCACTGAGAGAGGAGAGCCGGATGGAGAGGGAGAGCATCATTGCTGCCGTCCGAGATGAGATGAGAGAGCAGGCCCGCCGGGCCAACCGTCGTGAGACGAGGCGCTTGGCAGCGAGGGATGCCTACCACCAGGAGCACCTTGCTGCATGGACGGCCCACATTATGCACCCGGACGGGCCATTTATTCCACCTGCTCGGCCAGCCACACCACCCTCCTCGCCGAACGACGCCGGCGCCAGTTCGTGAGCAGACTGGAGGGGAGTATTTGACCTTTTTCCTTTTATTGCATATTCTTTTTTTGTCCATTGAGGTCAATGTACGTCTTAAGTTTGGGGGGGTTGCTTTTTGTCGCTATACTTATTGCTGTACTTATTCGTTTGCACTTTTGTTATTTTTAGTTATATTTTTGTTGCTAGCTTTGCTTGTCGTGTTTTTAATTGCATTCGTGAATTTTTCGTGCTTCTTTTTATGTAAAACTGATGTTACGATACTGATTTCTCTATGAAGAAACGGTTGAGTTTTAGTTGAGTTGCAGTCAGCGATTTCTGTTTCTGTTGAGTCTTCATTTAGGTTCGAATTTTTTCATTTTTGTAGAGATCTTAGCGGATAAGAGAGGAGACATATGTGTTTTCAAATCGCCGTCGATACGTTTGGTTACATTTTTCGGTTAGCTAGTCATCCAGTAACATAAGTCGTGTTGGCACTTGCATTGAGTTTAGAGTCAGACAGTTTTTCCCAAAAGTCAAGATATTATTTGTTCTGTGATGGGAAGTCTAGTAACCGGGGGTATTCACGTGACCCGTTGTTTACTCTCGCGTAAAACGACGACCCTGATTAGACTAGTGGTTTAGAGATTTCGTATGTGCCGATAATGGGGAGCCTAGTAACCGGGGGTATTCGCGTGACCCGTTGTTTACTCTCGCGTTGAATAGCGACCTTGAATCGGACATGCGGGAATAGCTATTCGAGTTGTTTCTCCGCTGTGGAGGGGAACTTAGTAACTATAAGCATCCATGTGCCCCATGAGTGTCTTTTACGTCAAACGGTTCCCCAACACACGAGAATGGAATTCCACCCTAGGATTTGTTAGAGATATGCCCTCGAATGCCACTCAGAGGATGAGAGAGTGAGAGCATATGTATTGTAATTATGAAAATTTAACAAGGCAATAATTATTTCTATATTATTGTATATCACTAGCATTGTGATTTGATATATAGAATAATAGTCCTTGCATTTGAGAGCAAACATTCTACTCCTCATTGAGATAAGGAGATAAGCACTAGAAGTGTTTAGAGCTCGAATGCTTAACTCGTTCGCAAGTCGATAAAACTTAACTGGGCAATAAGTTTAGACAAGACTTGTATAATGTGTACTTTGACACAGAAATCTGGTATTCACTAAGGGTTAGTGGGAGCACACGTTATAGGTATGCTAGTGAGATTAGTATACTCGAACACGACTCACCTCGATTCGGTCACATGGATATCACTCGGGGATTGTCAATGGTGGATCGAAATGTTGTGATAGGTATACGTGGACCTTTGACTTGAGGTTTCGGTAGGAGATGTGCTTGTGACATTAAGTTAGTCATTAGAGTAGTTCGATCCAATCGCGGTGGGTGGGTCAACCTCGAAATGCAACTTAGTGGGCAAGTAGCGATCTCTCTTGAATACCAAGATAAATTCTTTCTCCGTAAGTGAGCGGTAAATGTCCTATGCGGTTAATGGCAAATGAGATTATAAGTCTTTGGCAAAGCATTTAGAGCTAGTTGTATTTGATACACGAGAGCTCGACGATCTCGGTTGCATTAACGAAAGCATAGTGTCAAGTTCTGTAGGGTTTGACTTTTCCGTGACCCTAATACTTGGCCAGGACATATGATTGAAGGGTTTATACGTATACGGTATTCACGACATAATGGTTTTGGAATGATCCGATCATTCGTTCTTTGTTGGGTTACGGTGCGAAGCACTAGGCGGCTAAGTGTTACCCGTACTCATTGGTTCCTCCCATTGCCGACTAAGACGGACCTACGGAGTCGCGCACAAGGATATTTGATGGATAAATATGTATTTATTATCTCTTCATTAATATTGGATATTAGATATCTAATTTGATTTATTTGATAAATCATGCGGTCTAGTGAATTGAAATTAATTCTTGGGTAATTAATTTAATTCATAAATAATTATTTCTTGGAAATATATTATTATAATTTTGTATTTGATAAAATTAATTAATTGGATTAATTAATTAAGTATAAATACATTTGGGATAAAACGAAGTGTATTTAACGGACTAGACACGCGAACGTCCGGTACATGAACCGAGTGGCTCGGCTCGTTTTCTCACCTAAAATCTAGTGGGCCGCTCCCCTCATTTTCTTCCCTTCATTCCATGCGGTGTGTGTTGTGTGTTTAATTGTTTAATGGGTTGAAGACAAAAGGATGAGATTTCATATCTCATCATTTTGATATCATCCCCATTATATAATGTATATATCTTCACATTATGTGAAGACTTTGCAACAACAAAACAAGCACACTCAAAAATCAGCCGTGAGTTCAAGGGAAGGGAGAAAAAAAAAATTTTTATTTTCTTTTCTTGTTCATCTTTGAGAGAAAGAAAAGGAAGAAGAGAAGAGAAGAAAAATACCGTATCAATTCCTAGCCGTGTTCTTTGAGAACGAATTGATATTTTATTTTTCCGATCAATATCCGACGCGTAATAACGTAGAGACATTCGGCAATTTCGGTGTTGGATCATTCAACAAGCTACAACGAATTGGATTCGTGTTCGTGTCGGTAACCGGAGAAAGTTTGTTCGGGTTTCACCTTCGAAGATTATATCATCAAAGGACTACGAGGGTAAGTATTCTTTGATTATCTTTCTCGTTATTTATATTCGTTTATATGACGCTTGATCGGTCCGTTTTTGGGGTTTGGTTTTATCCGGTTGGGACCGTTTTATTTTCATTGCGTAATTCGATTTTATTTACCGAATCCCAACAGTGGTATCGGAGCAAGGTATATGCGATCGTATATTCGATATTTGCATTTGGAATGCTTGATTTTTTTTTATGATTTAGTATCATAAAAATTTTAATTGTTGATGTTTAATTGTTCATCTAAAAATTATTTTTCATGATTTTACGTTACAATATAAATCTATTTTCTTTTGAAAAACTGATTTATTTGTGTAATATAAAAATTAGAAAAATATTATTTTGGATTCGGGACGAAAAAATGAGCCGAAAATTGGCCAGGACCGTGACTCAAATTCTGGGAATTTCAGCCGGGATCATTTAATTGGTCAATTTGGCCGGGCCGGGTCAGCTGGGCTTCTGGTCACTGGGCAGCCTGTCATGAGCTTGGCCCGCCTTGTGTTTTCCGACTCGCTTTTTATATTTCGTCGGTAAATTAATTTTCCAAATTAAATTGGATTTAATTTGACTAAAATATAATTATGGTAATTTTATTTTAAGGGAATTAATTTAATGAAATATTTATTTTGTCCGGAGCAAATTAAAATTAACGGTTAAGTGAATTAATTGGATTAATTCTAATTGTTGGATTAATTTTTATTGATTAAATCAATTTTAGATTAATTATTATTGCCATTTATTTTAATGTAATTGTTGTATTAATTTTGAATGGGGATGTAGTTCATGGACCTAGTTTTGAATCGTTTGTTTTGTTCGATTGGGTTGTAAAGGCCGTTTTGAGCCTATTTATTTTACTAGAAAATTTGTATAGGATGCAATTTTTCAAATGTAAAATTTATATGTAATGACGAAGACCGGAGGAAGATTCGCTCGAGAAGACGTAGATTCAAGACCGAAGACATGTAATTAGATTACGATGTTTTTGTTCTAGGAACGGTCCATGAACTGCATGTTGTTAGTTTTAGGTTGTGTATGTTTTCATATTGTATGACAAACAAACAAACCGACAAATACCGCTTATAAACGGATTAATGTGCAAAGTGTAACATATAATCGCGTTAATACTCCCACTTACAAACACTAAGTTATAAAGGTTACGAGGTTTCCTACCCTCGTCAAACTCATGGAAAATTGAAATCTAAACCGAATATTATTCTTCCGAGTATGTCGGGGTAATATTTTTGGGGAAAGTTGATAAATTCCTAGAGTGCATTAGATGTCTTTGGTTGTGACAAATCAAACCCCTATAAACCGTATGGGTTGCGGGTAAGATTCAATTGTCGGACTAATAGGAGTTGACGGTTTAAACTTAGATAGTTCAATGAGCCATAGAAACCGAATGGGTTGAGGGCAAGTGAACTAGGGGTAAAAGAAGATCGAATCATCCATTAGATGGGTTGGTATTAGACACCACTTTATAAAGAATAATAGAATAGAAACCGTATGGGTTGCCCTCTATTAAACTTTGTAAAGAAATCGATCACCACTATGAAGTCACCCAAGACTTAGGATTTAACATGGGAGTGTGTAAATACCGATAAAATAGTGGGAGCCGAGTTATGAATAAAGAAAGTCCTTAAATTCTTTACTCGGATCATAATTAAATAATCACTAACGAATCTTAAATTATTCTCTGATTAGCAAAACTCTCAATATGACAATGAACCCACTCGCTATACTACTTGAAAAGAACGTCTGGTAGTCCGAACTATGTGGGTGGCCGGAACTTAAGGATTGTCCTAACTATGGAAATCTTGGGATACGTCTTGAGGCGGACATCCCCGGCTCTCCGCAAGAACCCGAGCCAATCGGGAAGATGTCGATGCCCATGAGAAATGGGTAAAAGACGACATAAGAGTGCGAGGGTACATGTTAGGCTCAATGACCAATGAGCTTCAACGTGCCCATGAAAAGATGACGTCTTCGAGAGCCATCTTATCGCACTGGTGAGCTCTATGGAGAGCATAGCCGAACCGCTAGATATGAGATATCAAGCAATTATTCGGCGCCGGATGAAGGAAGGAGAGAGGGTTGGGGACCATGTCCTCAAAATGATCTCGATGATTGAGAGATTAGAAGCTCTTGATTTTCGGATGCATGCATCTCTCCAACCGACCTTATCCTGCAATCACTTCCCGACTCCTTTTCACAATTTGTCATGAACTTCAACCGCAATGAGATTGCATGTAACTTAGTGGGCTAATGAACAAGCGACCGCCAGTCTCGAGATGAAGACAAAGGGAAAGGAAGTCGCACTTGTGATTTCTTAGGACTTGGAAGTCCAAGAATAAGAAGAAAAAGAACAAGAAGCGATTAGGTCCAATAGCCAAGATCGACAAGGGAAAGGGCAAGGCCCCAATGGTTCAAAAGAGCAAGGGGGCCAAGAAAACGGATGTATGCCTCAATCTGCGGTGAGCTAGGCCACTGGAAGAGGTACTGTCCAAAGCTTGACCGTAATGCGCCTTGGTACGGAACTACGGTTTTAGAAACAAATTGTTCTCAGAATCGTATATTCTACTTCTTGGATACTTGATTAAGTGCGAGTTCTCACATTTGTACAATGAATCGGGATCTGGAACGAAGTAGGAAGTCGGATTCGGGGAGGTGATGGTCACCGTCGGAAGTGGGCATAGTGTCGAGGCTTCTGATATCGGATCCCTTATGTTGGATTTAGAATCTGGTTTTATTCTTACTTTAGATGATGTACTTGTTTTGCCCAAGGGGCACAAAAATATTGTATCAATTCCGGTCATGGACCGAAAGGGATTTCACTTCTTTATTGGAGATGGGTCTGTCGTATTTATTTTAGAAATAAATTGGTCGGTACCGCTACATTATTAAATGGTTTATACCATTTAAATCTAAAGAATAAAACAACTGTGAACACTATAACTAGGAAGCATGGTAGGGATGAAACGAACCAAGCACTTAAGTGGCATCTTAGACTTGGTCATATCGGTCGGACCAAGGTTCATAAAATGGAGAAAGATGGGCTTACGGGTCCATTGGGATCGATCCTATCCAACTTGTGAATCTTGCCTTCAAGGCAAAATGACTAAGTTACCCTTCGCAGGACTTTTGAAAGAGTTCTTTGAAAAACTTGGATTGATCCATACCGACGCCTCGTGGCCCTTTTGAAGTGGCACGAGGCGGCTTTGAGATTTCATTACATTCACCGATGACCATACCTGTATGGATTCGTGTACTTAATGAAACATAAGTCTGAAGCTTTTGATAAATTCAAGGAATTTAAAGCCCTAGTTGAAAATCAAACAGTAACCGTGTTAAGACTCTTCGGTCGGACCGGGTGGTGAGTACATGAGTACCGAATTTGATGAGTTCTTAAAGGAACTAGGAATAGTGTCACAATTCACTCCTCCAGCTACTCCACAATTAAATGGTGTATCGGAAAGAAGGAACCGAACCTTGTTGGACATGGTTCGCTCCATGCTTAAGTATCTTGATCTACCGATTTATCCGTGGGGTTACGCGCTCCTTCTTGCTTGTGCATATCTTGAGCAGATGTCCTTCCAAATCCGTTCCTAAGACTCCCCACGAGATGTGGAGAGGTAGGAAACCAAGTCTTAATCACATTAGGATTTGGGGATTGCACCTTATGTCAAGAAGACTAAAGTAGAGAAATTGGAAACTAGGTCCGTGAAAGGTCGTTTCATAGGATATCCGAGGATTCCATGGGATATCTATTCTACATGCACGAAGATCATAGGATCATCGTTGCTATACAAGCACACTTCTGGAAGATCGGTTTATTCAGAAGGAGGGGCGAGTAGAAATATTTCTTTAGAAGAAATAAAAGAAACACCAAATGAGACACCTATGCAAGATATTAGAACCCAACCTTCAAATACAAACACAACCTCGCAAGTCTAGTAGAATTTCTCAATTACCCGAGAGGTATGGCTATCTGCATCAAGAGGAACCGGGTGTCCATGAGATGACGAAAGTAGTCAAGAGAATGATCCTTCTACATACGACCAAGCGATGGTAGATGTTGACTCCACCAAGTGGCAAGAAGCTATGGAAACGAGATAGACTCAATGCATGCTAATCAGTCTGGACTTTAGTAGATCGTCCTAAAGGCATAGTGCCTATTGGAAACAAATGGATCTATAAAAGAAAGACTGATGGAGATGGCAAGGTTGATACCTATAAGGCCGGGCTTGTGGCAAAGGGTTATTCCCAAAGAGAAGGAATCGATTACTTGAGACCTTCTCACTGTAGCTATGATTAAGTCTATTCGCATGATGCTTGCCATAGCGACCCACTTAGATTATGAAATATGGCAAATGGATGTGAAAACGGCATTCCTAAATGGATTCCTCGAGGAGGAGATTTACATGGAGCGACTAAGGGATTCATATCTCAAACCAATATTCATAAAGTATGCAAACTTCAGGTGCCATTTATGGATCAAGCAAGCTTCACGGAGTTGGAATCTTCGTTTTAACGAGACAGTCAAAGAGTTTGATTTTGTCCAAAATGAAGAGGAGCCCTGTCTTTACAAGAAGGTTAGTGGGAGCAAAATTGCGTTCTTAATACTATATGTAGATGACATTCTACTTATAGGAAACGACGTAGAATGCTTAGTTCTGTGAAAGCTTGGCTTTCTAAAGAGTTCTCAATGAAAGACTTGGGAGAATCTACCTATATTACGGGTATTCGTCTCTCCGGGATAGAGCGAAAAGACTGTTAGGTCTTTCCCAAGCCCTCTATATAGAAAAGCTCCTGAAGCGATTTAGGATGGAAGATTCTAAAAGAGGGTTCCTTCCTATGCAACATGGTGCAAAACTTTCCTTAGAGATGTGTCCTCAAAGTGAGGAAGACGAAAGGAAATGAGTAAGGTGCCCTATGCTTCGGCGATGGTAGCCTCATGTATGCTATGATTTGCACTAGACCGGACATTGCCTATCTTTGTGGCGCGATAAGTCGGTTTGATCAAATCCGAGGCGGGAACATTGATCGCAGTAAAGAACATTCTTAAGTACCTAAGGAGGACTAAAGACTTGGTTCTTACATACGGCGGTGGAGAAATTAGAGTGATGGGCTATACAGACTCAGATTTTTCTGGGGACATGGATGCTCGATGTCCACATCGGTATATCTTCACTCGAATGGTGGGGCGGTTTCTTAGAGAAGTTCCAAGCAAAGTTCGACTGCTATCTCTACATGTCAAGCCGAATACCAGTGCAACACGGAGGCTGCTAAAGAAGCTTTTTGGATTAAGAAGTTCACCGAGGAACTTCAAGTGGTTCCTAATGCGGAGAAGCCCGTGATGCTGTTTTGTGACAACGACGGAGTCATTGCACAGCTAAGGAGCCTAGGGCTCACCACAATACCAAACATATTGCGAGAAAATATCATTTTGTGAGAGAAATAGTTCAGAAGGAAATGTTATACTGCAGAGAGTAGACACGGAAATAACGTTGTCGATCCGCTTACCAAGCCACTATCTCGGAAGGTCTTAGAGAGACATCTGGAGAGTATGGGTATTAGATACCATAGTTTGTGGCATTGAGTGCAAGTGGGAGATTGTTAGAGATATGCCCTCGAATGCCACTCGGAGGATGAGAGAGTGAGAGCATATGTATTGTAATTATGAAAATTTAACAAGGCAATAATTATTTCTATATTATTGTATATCACCGGCATTGTGATTTGATATATAGAATAATAGTCCTTGCATTTGAGAGCAAACATTCTACTCCTCATGGAGATAAGGAGATAAGCACTAGAAGTGTTTAGAGCTCGAATGCTTAACTCGTTCGCAAGTCGATAAAACTTAACTGGGCAATAAGTTTAGACAAGACTTGTATAATGTGTACTTTGACCTGTAGAGTACCGGTATTCACTAAGGGTTAGTGGGAGCACACGTTATAGGTATGCTAGTGAGATTAGTATACTCGAACACGACTCACCTCGATTCGGTCACATGGATATCACTCAGGGATTGTCAATGACTGGATCGAAATGTTGTGATAGGTATACGTGGACCTTTGACTTGAGGTTTCGAGGAGATGTGCTTGTGACATTAAGTTAGTCATTAGAGTAGTTCGATCCAATCGCCGGTGGGTGGGGTTAACCTCGAAATGCAACTTAGTGGGCAAGTAGCGCTCTACCGAATACCAAGATAGAATTCTTTCTCCCGTAAGTGAGCAGTAAATGTCCTATGCGGTTAATGGCAAATGAGATTATAAGTCTTTGCCAAAGCATTTAGAGCTAGTTGTATTTGATACACGAGAGCTCGACGATCTCGGTTGCATTAACAGAAAGCATAGTGTCAAGTTACGTAGGGTTTGACTTTTCCGTGACCCTAATACTTGACCGACATATGATTGAAGGGTTTATACGTATACGGTATTCACGACATAATGGTTTTGGAATGATCCGATCATTCGTTCTTAGTTGGGTTACAGACGAAGCACTAGACGGCTAAGTGTTACCCGTACTCATTGGTTCCTCCCATTGCCGACTAAGACGGACCTACGAGTCGCGCACAAGGATATTTGATGGATAAATATGTATTTATTATCTCTTCATTAATATTGGATATTAGATATCTAATTTGATTTATTTGATAAATCATGCGGTCTAGTGAATTGAAATTAATTACTGGGTAATTAATTTAATTCATAAATAATTATTTCTTGGAAATATATTATTATAATTTTGTATTTGATAAAATTAATTAATTGGATTAATTAATTAAGTATAAATACATTTGGGATAAAACGAAGTGTATTTAACGGACTAGACACGCGAACGTCCTAGTACATGAACCGAGTGGCTCGGCTCGCTTTCTCACCTAAAATCTAGTGGGCCGCTCCTCATTTTCTTCCCTTCATTCCATGTGGTGTGTGTTGTGTGTTTAATTGTTTAATGGGTTGAAGACAAAAGGATGAGATTTCATATCTCATCATTTTGATATCATCCCCATTATATAATGTATATATCTTCACATTATGTGAAGACTTTGCAACAACAAAACAAGCACACTCAAAAATCAGCCGTGAGTTCAAGGGAAGGGAGAAAAAAAAATTTATTTTCTTTTCTTGTTCATCTTTGAGAGAAAGAAAAGGAAGAAGAGAAGAGAAGAAAAATACCGTATCAATTCCTAGCCGTGTTCTTTGAGAACGAATTGATATTTTATTTTTCCGATCAATATCCGACGCGTAATAACGTAGAGACATTCGGCAATTTCGGTGTTGGATCATTCAACAAGCTACAACGAATTGGATTCGTGTTCGTGTCGGTAACCGGAGAAAGTTTGTTCGGGTTTCACCTTCGAAGATTATATCATCAAAGGACTACGAGGGTAAGTATTCTTTGATTATCTTTCTCGTTATTTATATTCGTTTATATGACGCTTGATCGGTCCGTTTTTGGGGTTTGGTTTTATCCGGTTGGACCGTTTTATTTTCCGCTGCGTAATTCGATTTTATTTACCGAATCCCAACAGGATTATCCCGATGAAACATCCCGAGATCCGAACCTAGTTGTCAACTCGAATCAATTTATTGATCATACATAAGGAAATGCTGTCCGAGGAGTAATTTTGATAATGAAACTCTTGTATTTTTCCACTAGACTGTGGGATTGGGCGAGTTAGCTTGTTTATTTTAACCCTTCATATTGGCGGTCGATTAAATTCACACTTGTTAATCTTTGAGCTGGATTTTCTTCATGAACGATTGATCAGGACTGAAATTGGTTACTTTGTGGAATCAGTGTCCTGAACATGGCTCACTATTACAATACTTGTATTATTCTTTGAGAATTTCAGGATAGTATTGATTAGGTTGAGCACTATGAGTTGCACGATTATTCACGATATTCTTTTGTTTGAAATTGATTATTTTTTGCTTGAGGACAACCAAAGGCTCAAGTTTGGGGGTATTTGTTAGGCGTATTTTTATACGCTTATTTATCATTATTTTGTATTCTTTTTATAATTAAATCTGCATAAATGAGCTTGTAATGCCCTATTCTTTTATGTTTTGCAGGAAATTGGAGTCCGGAAGCTAAAACGATGAAAACGGACGAAAACGGCGAATTTTGCCCTGGGGCCGCGGCACAGACAAAGCGGGCCGCGGCACACGCAGAGGACCAGCGACCCCCCGAGTAAACTGTACTCTGAGCCGCGGCACAAGTATAGTGAGCCGCAGCCCAGAAGAAAAAAATAGCGCCCAGGTTTTAATCCGAGCACCGTGAGCCGTGGCACAGATTAAGTGAGCCGCGTACCACGGGGCGGTTTTGACAGAAAGTGCCGTGTTTTTGGGCCATTTTGGAGCCTGTTCTCGACCTAATTACACGGATGCGTTTTTGAGGCAAAAGAGGATTATAAATAAGGGTTTAAGGTCATAAGGTGGGGAATCTTGGAAAAGGAGGATCGCAGAAGACAAGAAGCAGAAGACACCAAGGGCAGAGGGCGGAAGCCAGAAGAACGGAGGAATCCGAGCTCCTCATCTGTGTTTGATTTCAATGCTTTCATTTATTATTTCTGTATTTTTATCTTTTAGCATGTCAGGCTAAAACCCTGTTCTAGGATTTTGATGAAACCAAAGTTTTGACGGATTTGCTTTTGATTATCTATATAATTCCCTTTTCTGTTGAGTTTTCCCAATCAATTTTAATGCTTTCAATTGTCTGGCCAATAATTGGATTGTTTTAATTACGCAACTCGAATCAGGAGAGGAGAGTTGGTGAGGAACTATTGGTGAGAACCGTTTTATCTTGTGAGATAGGAATATACTCATAAGAACTACGTGGCCTTTTGAAGATTTTGTGCTTTTTGCCTATTGACGAATTAATTCACCTAGGGATAGAGTGCGTTATTCGCCTTTAGAAAAATCTATTGACCTCGGGAGAGGCGGTAGAGTATTTTAGCAATCTTCGCCGTCAATAAATTGGGGAATTCATTAACTTCAGATAATCGAGAGTAAATTCGGATAAACCGAGGTGGATTCACAATCCTAGACTTTTTTCATCATTTGATTTTCTTTCTTCGAGCGATTGTTTTTCTGTTTATTATTGATTTTCTTTAGTCATTAATTGCAACCCAAATTTCGACTGTTCAAATAAAATTAGAATACATATAAATCGGTACTTAGTGATTCAGTCCTCGTGGGAACGATACTCACTCATCACTCTATTACTTGTCTACGATAACGTGCACTTGCGTTTAACGAAATATTGCAACAAATACCGCTTGATGCCACATTTAAAACTATTTCTCCTTGCGACCTCAAACATGATGATAGTGTCCTCCACACAAAGGTCTTTCCAGTGCCACCATAGCCATATATGAAGAAAACTCCCCCTTTGTTATCATTAATTGAAGACATGATCACATCGTAAACACGACGTTGGTCGACATTCATGCTTCGTAGTAGGTTATCATGCTCTAATGAGAGAGCTGTTGGATCATATCTTAGCTCGTCGAGTACCAATCTATTACATGATCCATTGAAGTAGCGACTGCCTCGTATTGGCATGGGATGAAAATCTTTCAAACTTTCTCCACCAGCCTGTAAAAGCTTCTCGATCTCTACCAACATGTAACTTTTAATATCTCCTTGACGTAAATCTGAGATAAAAATCAATATTCTTTACGTGGAAACTATTTTTTACCTTTAAAAATACAAAATTTTGAAGAAATATAATGAATTGGAAAACGAATGGTGGTAAAATTGGCGTATTACCAAACCAGTATAACATACAAAATAGTAGGGGTGGGCACAAATCCCGGTTCCCGTTTGCCGAACCGGACCATTTCGGTCCCGTTCCAAAAGTGTCCCGGACCATTTGGGACGGATAAATTTTGTCCCGAACCGGTCCTGGACCGATCGAAAATGGGACAGGAGCGGGACCGGTGATTTTTGTCCGTCTGTTCCGAAATATGGATTTTTTAAAATTAATATTAGATTTATGAGATTTTGTAAATTAATTTTTATCCCATAAATTAATTACCCAAATATACCTAAACTTACTAAATTATTGATTAATAATGCAAAATTTATAAAATTTTGATTATAAATATGCAAATAAATATCCAAAAATACAAGAAAATATTTTCTAAATATATTTTTTATTATTTATATTTACCAAAAAAATGTCCCGTTTTGTCCCGGACCGTCCCGAAACCATTCCGGTCCCGAAAATACGGAAACAAAATGGGAAACACCCTTGTCCCGGACCGCTTATATTAATTGGGACCGGGATCGGGACCGACCCAATCCCAGACCGTGCCCACCCCTACAAAATAGATTAAACATACCTCTTTGACGGGCCAATTTGCGTTGTTTGTTTAGAACATCCTCAGATAAGTACACCCAACAGGCTTCCCAAACATGTTCAGGTCGGCTGATACAATTTGATGAAAGCAATGTAGCAAGTAATAGCCGCATCGAATGTACAGAGGTACACTGACTTGACTCTACGATGGCATCAATATATTCTTTATCATCGGTCAACAAACTTAATGCATAGCATGCATCACGTAGGGTATCGTACTGGATACCATTGACTTTCAGCAAATTCTTATAGCATTTCGCACCGCGAACAATGTTAATCATTAGCCTCAAGTAGTACATATCTCCACATCCTGGAGGAACAAAAATCACACGTCCTATAACCATTCTTTTCCTTCTTCTTGGCTTCCATATTCGGTCTTTTTGAATCCAAACAAAATGCTGCAGAAATTCCTCATAGGTAAGATTGTTTGCCCAATGATACCTATCATTTGCCTCGAACCAAGCTAGAAATTGGCTTTGGTTCACAGTAGGTTTTGCTAGCCCAATGGATATTTCATCTTGATCGCTAAAAACAACAGTTTGTTCGTCAGGAAGATGAAAGTTGAGGCGTTCAACCGGTGGATCCCTGTAATGAAGCTCAAATCCAAGAAGTATCCATGCTTACTAACATGAAGAAACGTATCTGCAGTCATAGTACTGGTTGACCTCGTCGATATCTTCTACAGAATTAAAATTTGGCGAGCTTTTGTAAAATGATACTTTATTTTATTTGTTTATGTATTTAAAAAGATACTTTATTGCTCTTGACTGATTGCACCACTCGACGTTCAAATGGGCTCCATACTTAAGTAGTAGATAACGATTGTGCGGTACAACATATCTGTTGTCAAGCGGCACACCATTCTTCAGAACAAACTGTCCATCATCTCTTCGTCTATATGTTGGGTATCCTTCCTCATCAATTGTAGTCTCTTCGACATAATTCTTAGGGAAATACTTTCTACATTTTCCATCAAACATGCATGGAGCCGATTTGTTAGCCGCTCCGCATGGGCCATGAATCATGTACTCGATAAAAGAAGCGTGGTACTCAGGTTCACTCTTTTGATCGGGTATCTCTGCAGAGATAACATCGTCGATTGTCGTCGCTGTTGCAAACCCATCTTTCTTACACATAAATACCAATATGTGCGCATGTGGCAACCCACGTTTTTGAAACTCGATGGTGTACACAACTGAAATTTACAAAACATAATATAGTTAAAAATCGACAAATATATATTATATCAAAATTGAATTACATAACTAAAAATTATACAATATAAAAGTACCTAACGGCATTTATTCTATTTGCCACCTCATTTTCAGTCTCGTAGATGTAAAGCTGAGCAAACTTTGGTGCATCACCATCTGGTGGCAGTAGACTGCCCATTAAGTGGTAATTTTGCCCTTGCATCTTAATGATCGGAGGTGATTTGCCTTGATTAATACTCGTATCTATTTTTGCTCCAATAGATGTAAATGAGAACATGCTATTGTCTGATCGAATATTATCACGAAAATGTTTGCTCTTATCACTGTCTCCATGTAGTAGTTGTTGCAATGTTTGAGGAGGGTTGTTCGATTTGGGGAGCTATATTTTTCCATCCCTACCACAACATCCAGAATATATGGGTTTTATCCTTGAGGAGCTAGATAATCTTTCCTCACACCAGAACAAAGCACCACAATATCTGCAATTATGTGACGGATCGCCAATGTCCCAATATTCTGAATGTCCAAAAGTAATAATGAATACATATAAATATATATTTATGCATAGTGAAAAATGTAATAATCAAACTGCATATATTATAATAATGTTTGAAAATATGGCTTTATGAATTAAAAATACTTAATCATACCAACATGCTTTGATGATCCATTTTTATTTATAGCTCGATTAAAATCTCTACTCACATGTTTTTTCCTTTTACTTGTAGGATCTATATTGTCATAACGATCTACAATGGGAAAAACAGTCAGGTATATTATTTTATTATAGATACATACAAATAAAAGAAAACAAATACAGAAAATATAATATTTTATCCATTATTGAAAACTGGCATATCGGAACAAAGATTAACACTTCTACTCTCAATATTGGTACCTCCAACACCATCCTCATTAACACTTACAGTTGCTACAAAAAAAAAAAATTTGTAAGAAAATCAATTTTAAGAGTATCAGTTATATATTGGTAATTAATAAATTGATATATAAAAACTAAATCTAATATACCATAATAATGAGGAGTATTTTCACTTGCAATGTAGCTACTTGAACAAGCATCGTGATTAATCATTGCAGTGGAAACTGTACTTGCTACAAAATGAAAAACAAAAATGAGATATTTTTTTATTGACCAAACAAAAATTCTATCTTTATTTAATGTTTTATTTTAATTTTAATTTTAATTTTAATTAATATTTTTACTTGCAACGTAGCTACTTGAACAACCATCATGATTAATCATTGTTACATAAAGAAAAACAAAAATGAAATAATTTCTTTTATTAACCAAACAAAAAATCTATCTCTGTTTAATATTTTATTTTAATTTTAATTAAACAATTATAACTTTTTCATGTCAATTATATTTCTGCTAAAAAATATATCAAATTAATTCTTATCCTTATTTTATGATATTTAATTAGAGATCCATATCGTCTATGTGTTTATGTATATACATATAAATTCATTTAAATATATGATATTTTATGTTAATTTAATTGCATTATACTTAGATAAGTATACTATTTTTCACATAAAATATAAAAAGATTAAGTTAATATTTTTTCTACATCTCATAATTTAACAATTATTTATACATTCAAAATAGAAAATATATTTCATATTATCCTACATAAAAAATAAAATAAGCATATGAATTAAAATACATTAAATAAATGTGTGTGTTATAATACTAATATATTATTCAAGTGTTAAAACCGGTTCATACATTACAAAGTCCTATTCCTTTTAAAAACCCTAAAATCCGATATATAAGGGAATACCGCCGCCTAACCCTATTCTCTCTCAAGAATGTCAGCACCGCTTACCTATTCTCCCTCAAACATCCTCCCACCCGACTGTCACCGACTCTCACCTTCTTCAATCTTCATTTCATGTGATCGGCTTCAATCTTCAATCTTCTATAACCCTTCGTAGATCGGCTTCAATCTTCACTCATACCCTACCCTCACCGACTTCAAACCCTTCGTACCCCAGGCCAATCTTCTAAGGAGCTAAGGAGAATTTCTAAATCTTCTTCACATGTATCCATCAGGTAGATCAGTCATTTTTTTTACACTTTCTAGATTCCAGGGTTATTCGAGAGCTCATTGGAATACTTCAAATGTTTTCTTATTCTTGTATTCTGGCGACATGTTTCTAATTTATTCATCAAACAATGTTGATTTATTAATTCTAATTTTTTTGCATGTTTCGCATTTGCCTCGAAAATATTTGGGAGAGGACATACCAAAAGGCTTTCTGCAGAAGCCTTGAGAATCATTGTCTGGAAAGGTGCACCCGAAATTTTCTGTACATTTCCTTGGATGTTTTGTGATATTTTGGTAATTGCAGCTTTGCATATCAATATTCGATGGTTGTGCTATCTTATTTCAATTACCAAATTTGTGTCTGGTTTTAATTTATTTTATTTGTTATTTTTTCTGTTTGTGTCTGTATGTAGTTTTTTCTCTGTGTGTCCGTTTTTATTTCTTGTTCTCCTATTTGGTTTGCTTTTGCTATAAAGATTGCTTGTGTTGTTTTTCAAAAATAAACTCTATTCTGATCAGATTGTTAAATACAAACAGTATACAAAGTTATAAGAAGATACTTATTGTAAAATATAAAGATGTACATAACTTTTATTCAGGTTCATTACTTATTATATTTCCAGGTTAATTGCATTTTGCTTTGTTGTCAACCGCCAATATATGCTTTTTATATTGATTTTTGTTTGTTAAGCAGGCAAAGCACTTCTGAAGATGGCTCTGCAATTGATACTTCAAGTGCATCTCGGTCAGTAATAGAGAGATTGACTAAAGAAGAATGAGAGGCAGTCAATAAAATGCTAAGTTACCAGCCAGGTGAGGACATGTCTCATATTGGGAAGGATATGCAGAACATGACACACTATATGATAGCTATTTCTATAAGTAATGCAACAACCATTATTGTCAATATTAATAACACTGAGATTCTTTGTGGCAGATTTGAAAATCTTAATGTGTCTACTTTGTTTAAACAGCGGGGTTTCCATTGTGATGTAACATTGCAATACTACGGATTTTTACACCTGAATGATCTCTTGCGCAGGTTTGTCTTCTAGTCTTTTTGTTTTTTATTAATAGAGCGCTGATCAACATAATAATCCTTGTTTGTATGTAATTTGTGGTTTGGGAACCTGAAAGATTATATTCTCAGCCTGCTTCAGTAATTCACCAATAAAATTTAATATCCAAATGACTTGATATCAGATTTCAGTTATATTTTTGGTTAAATTGTTTACTCATTGACGAAAGGGTGAAATATTATCCAAACATATGCCTTTCTTATTTTAGTAACTGCAAATCTTAATTGATTAGAGAAATGCCTTGAGATTTGAGGCATTTAGTAACTGCTAGTTGTAATATCCCAAAAAGACGGCTATTACAGTGTCGTGGACCCCACACTGAGACCCACCAGGCGATACCAAAATACAGATTAAATAAGTATTATCTTGTGATACCGAACCACAATAAATAGTCACTACTCCGATTAGGAGTTTATTAATGATATGGCCAATGGCCTTATGATACACAGGATCCGAAATACAAGTATAAACCATATGGAGATAGAATATACCTCAAATATCAATACAACCAGACAATAGTTTAAAAGAAGCGGAATTAAAGTAACATTACACGGTTTGAACATAACCGGAAACAAAGACTTGGGCCCCCCGAACTAGTATCCTACGAAAACTTCGCCGTCACCATGCTTTTCCCGTGCCTTGCCTTTGCCTCGACCTAAAATACAATACAAGTATTTTGCCCAAACCACAGGGTCAGATATACATGATAATCTCAAGACATTATACAATTCACATATATTAGATCTCAAAGAAACATCCCGACTATTGAACATACCCCTCAAGCACATGAACAATCAGTCACAAACTGTAGAACAGATCCAATCATACATGGACTATGAATGACCAAAAAATATGGCTCAAGATGGACCTCACAGTACGCCCGATCCGGAAATGTGTCCGTGCACATGTCCACCTCGTATACGGAATCCAGAATATACGTGTGACAATGTACCTAATTAGCCTCACGAACTACGTTTCGTGTGCACAGTCCAATACGAAAACATCCACGTATGACTTTATATGTGCCTGGCTAAAAATCCTACACAATAACCAATTGGCACGCAGATATAATTCCAGATATGTCATGATACAACATGACAACGAATTCAATAAATCATATATCCAATTAAGGATCAAGAAACTCACCGAAGTGACAATAATGATCAACGAGATCAACGATTCAAAGGTGATGGACGTGGGAATGCAATCCCGCAATGAAAAATGAAAACATCATCAAGAACAATATCAAATTACGAATCACAGATTCATAAGTGTTGCATATACACGAACGTATAACCATCACAAGAATTCAATCATCATTATAACCAAGCAATATAACTTGCCTCAATTCCGTAGGCGAAAGATAGTCCTTCTCCAAATGATCAAACGGACGGTATCCTTGACTAAAATACTCACTCGAACGAGCAACCTTGAATGAAACATAATTCATTCAATAACACATTCATACAATATTGATATCAATTCGTAGGAAACGACGCCCTCAACCTACCCGAATAATTTATTCCACCCTAACGAATATTCTACCGATTATTGAAGGGTTCCAATACATATAGTTCGTTTTCCACAATCGTATTACTATACTAAAATGTCCTTCAATTCTCTTGTCATTGCAATGAACAAACATCTTCAATTCACCATTAAAATCGGTTTAACCAAGTGCTTATGTTCTACAACATCTACTACTATAAGGGCAATCATAACGAATTCAATATTAAATCTACTATGACATTAACATTCACAATTAACATCTCCTTCTTAAGAACACTATCTACTCTATCATGATGATCAAATACATTCTTACGTTAACAACACATTCGATTAATAAAAAGTTATTGTTGTAATCATCAATATCCTTATCATTTCTCAAAGACTTGTTAATCCGAACAAGAATGAGGTTATAACTTCTAAGATTTCTGAACAAGAGAACATCATCCCAATATAAACATTGTCAAGTTCTTCCCAAGGTAAGTAAATACCTAATATGGTGTTTTAACACTTTATGATATCAATTCAATTGATTAAATCTAACTATGATGAAGCTAACTGATTATCAATGTTTTACTGAGATTATTTCGTCCAACAAGATGAGCATGATATTTAGAAACATGGTTACTATCACTATAACATCAAGAACACCTCCATTCCAAACCCTTAATTATCATATTCATCAAGAAGTGTTGAAAAGCTTAATTACAAACATGTTTTACTTGATTAATTCAACAGTAGTTGAAGTATTCTACATTACTAACATCATAACTACGAAAATATCGAGGAGAATCACACAACATACCTCCAGAAATGAAGAACAACCCCCAAAGCTAGAAGAACACACTCCAAGTTCAAGACCACCTTCTAAACTTCAAATCAATGAGCTCCACTCCAAGATTTAAGGCTAAAAACAAGTTGGAAGAGGGTAATATCGGTCTAGGGAGGCAGGGGGGCGATATATGGAGAGAAAATCGGGTTGAAGTTGTGAAGAAATGAAAAACAGGCTGTGTCTTTAAATAGACTGTACATCAGTAGCGTACGCTATCGAAATATATTAGCATACGCTAACCCTGTTACGTACGTTAACCTGAAAGTTTTACATACGTAACCATCCTACAGAGGCTACTGTCTCAAATTCACATGCCATTTACGTACGCTAAATAAAAGGTATTACGTACGCTAATTATGGTTGACTTTGACCCTCCCGACAGTCCAACACTCACCACGTGCATGGCCATACACGGGCAGGAGTCAACTGATGCGATCTGATTCCCTCCTAGCGCATGCAATGAATAACAGGTTATGTACGCCAATACACATGATTTAACATACGTTAATCTAACTGTGTAGCGTACGCTAACGCCACCAGAACAGGTCAAAAATGCAACTCTGTAATTAACATTGAACCATCAAACATGAAGTGAAATAACAACGATAAGTAACTCAAATCTATAACATATCAACATTATAGTCATTATACTAAATGCAACGATCCACGACATTCAAATTATCCGAGTAATACAACGATAGATAAAAATTACAGTTGGATATTACATACTCCCCCTTAAAAGGAGTTTCGTCCTCGAAACTAAGGGGTAAACAAGTTGGGATACCTCTCTCTCATGCTAACCTCGATTTCTCACGTAGCCTCCTCGACTCAATGTCGTGGCCACTGAACTTTCAGTGAGGGAATCGTCTTATTCCGCAACTATTTGATCCTTCTCTCGAGTATCCACACGGGACGCTCCTCGTACGAGTTATCCTCCGCTATCTCAACCTCATCGAACTGAAGTATATGACTCGGATCAGCAACATATTTCCTTAGATGAGAAACATGAAGCACATTGTGAATAAGACTTAAAGCCGGTGGCAAAGCCAGTCGATAGGCCAGATCACCTACACGCTCCAAAATATCAAACAGACCAATGTACCTCGGGCTCAGTTTGCCTCTCTTCCCAAAATGAAAAACACCTCGGGTAGGAGACACCTTCATTAGCACATGGTCGCCAACCTCGAACTCAAGCAGCCGTCGATGGTTGTCTTTGTAAGGCTTCTGTCGGCTTTGAGCCGTTAACAAACAACTCCTAATCAAAACAATCTTCTCACGGGCTGCTAATAACATATCAGGTTCCGTACCCAAAGATTCTGACAGCTCGTCCCAACACAAAGGGGGCCTACAACGACAGCCATACAATGCCTCATAGAGTGCCATCTGATTCGAAGCATGCCAACTATTATTATAAGTGAATTCCACCAAAGGTAGTTGGGCTTCCCAATCGTCCTTCCAATCAAGAGCGCACGCCCTCAACATGTCCTCTAGAGTTTGGATAGTTCTTTCATATTGACCATCGGTCTGCAGATGAAAAGTCGTACTGAAATTCAACTACGTACCCATCGCACGATGAACTGCCTTCCAGAAATGTGACACGAATCGCCCGTCACGATCCGATACAATACTCTTGGGAGTACCATGTAATCTTACAATCTCTTTAATAAATAGCTGGGCCAATCTCTCGGGACCCCATATGTCTTTAATCTCCAAAAATTGGGCTGATTTGGTCAGCCGATCCACAATCACCCAAATTGTATTCATCCCTCGATGACTCGTCGGGAAGCTAGTGATAAAATCCATCGATATGTCCTCCAATTTCCATTCGGGGATCGGGAGCGGTTTCAGCATTCCTGCGGGTCGCTGGTGCTCAATCTTAACCTACTGACAGGTTATACTTCTCGAAACGAACTCTGCAACTTCACATTTCATATTCCCCCACCAATAATATTGCTTCAAATCCTTATACATCTTGCTAGACCCCGGGTGAATGGAGTACGGGGTAGCATGAGCCTCTCTCAGGATAAAGTTCCTCAACTCTTCGTCTGTGGGTACACAAACTCGATTCCTGAAGCGTATCAATCCATCTTCGTGGATCACCAATCCTGGGGCTTTCCCTTGAGTTACCTCATTCCGAACTCGAGATAAGAATGGGGCCGTAACTTGCTTCAATCTGATTATATCATCAAGAGACGAAGAAATCTCAAGTGTGCAAAGTTGTCCGTGAACACGCTGTAACCAAACTTCAATCTCCGGCCTCATAAGATCTAACTGTAATTCTCTCTGAGCTGTCAAGCGGCTAAGCATCTTCTCTTGCACTGTCTTACGACTTAAAGCATCGGCAACCACATTTGTCTTGCCCAGATGATAAAGGATCTCAATATCATAGTCTTTGATTGATTCTAGCCACCTTCTCTGTCTCATGTTCAACTCCTTCTGAGTAAAAATGTACTTCAGGCTCTTGTGATCAGTAAAGATCTGACAGGTAACTCCATACAGATAGTGACACCAGATTTTCAAAGCAAACACCATGGCTGCTAGATTCAAATCATGGGTCGGATAGTTAACTTCATAGGGTCGCAATTGTCTTGATGCATAGGCAATCACTTTCCCTTCCTGCATCATTACACATCCAAGGCCCTATCTCGATGCGTCACTATACACCACGAATCCCTCCGTTCCTTTTGGTAGAACCAAAATAGGTGCTGAAATCAATCGACTCTTGAGCTCATCAAAACTTTGCTGACATGCCTCTGACCACAAATACTTCTTATCCTTCCTCAATAGGTTAGTCATCGGTTGCACAATTTTGGAAAAACCTTCCACGAACCGTCGGTAGTAACCTGCTAGACCGAGAAAACTACGAACTTCCTTCACGTTCTTCGGAGGTAGCTAATCTCGAATAGATTTTGTCTTCTGTGGGTCTACTCTCACTCCTTCGGCTGATATTACATGCCCAAGAAAAATAACTTCAGGCATCCAGACTCACATTCGGAAAACTTCCCATAAAGCTGCTCTCGCCTCAACACTTCGAGAACCTGATGGAGATGACGCCCATGCTCTTCATGGTCACGAGATGGAGATGACGCCCATGCTCTTCATGGTCACGAGAGTAAATCAGAATGTCGTCAAAAAAAACGACTACAAAACGATCCATATAATTAATAAAAACCCTATTCATCAACTCCATGAATACCGTTGGCGCGTTAGTCATTCCAAATGGCATCACCACGAACTCATAATGCCCATAGCGAGTACGAAAAGTGGTCTTCGAAATATCGGACTCTCGAATCCTTAACTGATGATAACCAGACCTCAAGTCGATCTTTGAAAATACAGCAGCTCCCTGAAGTTGATCCTATAAATCATCAGTACGAGGCAATGGATATTTGTTCTTGATGGTCATCCTGTTCAGTTCACGATAATCAATACACAAACACAGAGATCCATCTTTCTTCCGTACAAATAGCACTGGTGCTCCCCAAGGGGACGCACTAGGTCGAATATAGCCATTCTCAGTCAACTCCTCAAGCTAGTTCTTCAACTCATGCATCTCAGTCGGAGCCATACGATACGGTGCTTTCGAAAGCGGGGATGTACCTAGCTCTAATTCAATAGTAAACTCTACCTCACGATGTGAAGGTAAGTCTGGCAACTCATCTGGAAATACATCTCGGTAGTCTCGGATGGAATATCGTCCAATTCAACTGGTCGATCTGCTGTTTTGGTCATGTAACACCAATAACCAACACAGCCTTGATTAAGCGCCATCGCTTTCATAGTCTTGATGACTCTCCTAACTACCGGGATTATCATCTCGAAAAATACACTCGAAACCATCATCAGAAATGACGGTTACCATTCGCTTGCGGACACTAAGTATGGCATCATGACGATCCATCTAATCTATGCCCAAGATTATATCATCCTTAGGTAAATCGACCACAATCAAATTTGACAACCACTCAAGGTCGTTCATACGAATTGGACAGTCCTGGACTTCAGATTTCCAATAATTCTTATACCATTGGGTAGACCAATCACATAAGGCTCACAACTGATAACATGGACTAGTGGCAAACAACTTAAACAAGAAGAAGATATAAAGGAGTGTGAAGCGCCCGTATCCAAAAGGACACATACATGCTGAGAGTGGATCTCGAGTATACCTGCAATCATGCTAGCCTCGGGATCGTCAGCCTTCTTCATCTCGCAAGTCCTGTGTTTTGCAGCTCCGGCACCAGGTGTACCACTTTGATTCCCGCGGCCCATTCCCCTGTTTGCCCCTATCGTCTGATAGGAAGCGGATAGAGGTACACAGTTCTGGACAGAAGACTGAACTGGAGCATGAGATGCTACTGGATCACATCCCGGTCCATTCCGGCAATAACGAGCACGATGCCCACTCTTCCCACAAGTATGGCATGCGACGGCCGGCTTCGGGCATTTAGAGCTGATGTGCCCTGGTCCCCACAGTTATAGCACACAACAGATGAGTTAACCAGTCGAGAGTGCGATACGGCTAGGTTTGACGCCATGGGTGGTCGTTCAGAAGGGTTTGGCAATGACTGGGGCTTCCTGAATGTCCCCTGGTTACTGTCAGTCTGGTTCTGGTTCCTGGATCTTTTGTTGTTAGACTGTGGTTGTTTCTTAGAAATCTCTTTTGCGGTGAGTTCGTATTCCAGAGATTTCTCGATAAATTCCAGTAGAGTCGTACAATGGTGATTCAACAGTTACATTCTCATTCGGGGTTTAAGCCTCTTGAGAAAATATTCGATCTTATCGGACTTCGTTTGGACAATCGAAGAGGCGAAAGGAAGGAGTGCCTGAAATTTCTCGGCAACAGATAGCACATCGTCATCCTTGGACGGATCTGGGTTCAGCAATTCTGACAGCTTGGCCTCACGGAGAGGACCTGGATAGTAACGGTCTAACATGAGGTTTTTAAATTCCTCCCAAGTATAAACACCATCAGCTGGCCTAACCGAAAGCCACCAGGTGTGGGCACCCTTGCTAAGATAGTAAGCTGCTACGGAGATGCAGTTCTCTTCTGGGCAGTCCACCATCTCGAATAATTTCTCAAAGTGATCAATCTAATGTACAATGTAAGTAGGCTCAGAGGAGCCTTCAAAAGTTGGGGGTCGTTGGCGAGAGATGTCGTTGATGATCCGACTCACGGGTCCGCCATGCACATGAGGTGGAGTGTGAGGCCCCTGTTGCTGGCCAGTCGTAGCTCTCTGCATAGCCTCCATTAATTGACCCATTTGGGTCATCTGAGCCATCATGCCCTGCATCACAACGTAAGGATTGACACGCGCATCCTCGCGTCCATTGTGGTGCGATTGGTCCCTAGAAGGCGAATCACTCTTGCATAACTATGCTCCACATTCGCGCATCTGTTGGCTCGTGGTATCGGGATTCGGCCCCTTCCGCGGCCTCGTCCCCCTCTGCCACGGACTCTCAGATTTCTTTCCATACTGAAAGAATCAACAATAATGATAACCATAAGTACAGTTCAAGATACCAATCAAAATTCATGCCAAGTTAATAGCAACAAGGAATTACATAT
This sequence comes from Orobanche coerulescens, assembly GCA_033398695.1. NCBI lineage: Eukaryota > Viridiplantae > Streptophyta > Magnoliopsida > Lamiales > Orobanchaceae > Orobanche > Orobanche coerulescens. The sequence goes on from CM065802.1 coordinate 63,745,794, forward strand.
TCAAGAAAACAGTTCACAATGAATTATCGACACTACGAGTGTCACACATAATATCATATCGACGTTGAGTCAAACAATTTCAATCATATAATCAATCCAGAATTTACCTCGAATTATCAATCAGATAAATTCTGCCACAGATCCTCGAAATAACAAGATCAACAAAGAGATCCATTCCGATATCAATATCATGCCAGTAATTAAATCATGGCTCGTAAAGTACTGTAACACCCCCAATCCGCTCAGGGATATTACACGCCGTAGAACCTTTCCTCAAGAATATACCAAGCTGGTAATAACATCGAACATCTCAACAATGCCTTTAAGGCTAAAATGACTCCGTAGACCGATTTGGTCTTTCAATAAATACATACAACTCAATCACAACACATGCCCACGCAGGGGTCAAGTACAACACACTCCCGTACAACGGGGAAAGAATACTGCAGCGGAAAATAAAATACAACTAAACCAAAAGAACAATGTACGGGTCCTCATGTGATTAGTATCGATCATCTTTCATCATCCTTCGTGCCGACCCTGTGTTATGCTCCCAAAACCTGAATGCAAAAACAGACATCCACCCCCCGAATACTCGGGGGTTAGCAAAACTCCACTGTTTTGCTAGTGCAAGTATAAAGTGCAAAAAAATACGAGCCATACAATACAAGTTCCAAGGACAATAATAACCAGGAATCCTCAAAGATTTAAACATAACGAAGATACTTCCCGAGGCAAGAGTTTAGGTAAAGCTTTCCAAAATCGAAAGATCCCAAGTCAAGCGAAATAATTTATAAAGTGATTTAAAATGCCATCGGGAGTTTTGATAGAAACAATTCAGGATTTTCGAATCCTTCTCTTTCCAAAATCAACAGGGGTCACAGCCCAAAGGTTTTGTTTTCACAAATAAAACCAACAACAATTCACAGGGTCAGAGCCCACATCAAGTGTCCTCAACGGACGTAAAATCAACAACATAATCACATACAAGCATAGCCTAGGACCGGGACGAAGCCACAAATCCCACCCGAGGCTTCTAAGGACCCTCCCGAGCTGGCTAGCGAAACAAATCACACACCATATCTCACGGTTGGATCAATCACTTGTTGCATCCTGACCACATGATCACAAGCCATGTGTCACCGTAGATTATCTCAAGCTCTCACGGTTGGATCAATCGCTTGTTGCATCCTGACCACATGATCACATGCCATGTGTCACCAAAGACCTTCAACCATATCCACATATTCACACAAATAACATATCGCATCAATAATATCCAAGTAACTCAATGGCAACAAACACAATGCATGACGCAATGGTCAAATCACAACGCACCGATATGAGATAATATATACATATATATTATCAAAGCACAACGACAACACTAAGTGTATTCATAGTAATTCACGTAACCATCCACGAACACAATGTTCACCAAACACACGCATTTTGAAAGAGGGCCTTTAACAAAGCTAACCGAATCTTTGAAAGTGAAATTCAAACGATCAAATAAACACATGGAGACGATCACTAATTATCATATCCATAAAACAAGAATTGAATGGACAAGGTACTTGCCTCGAATAACCACAACGCGGAGAATCGACCGAAGTGAGGAGACTCGGACCGACTACGAACCCGCCGAACGACAACCCGCAACAATAAACTACGAACGACAATAATAACAACGAAAATGAATTCCAAAGTACGACCCAAAGCCGCTGAATTCAAGTAACAAACGATGAATGTTCAAGGGTTTCCCCCAAAACGGCCAAGAACACGAATAGACCCAACAAAAAAATGAAAATGGAATTCCCAACCGAAATATGGATATTCAATCCATAGGATATGTTTAAAAACATCATTTTACAACAATCGGTTCATCAAAAACGGATGGAAAACGAAATCAAGAACAAATCCCCCAAAAAGTCAACTCGAAGGAAATCAAGAAATATACATTGATTCGACGAAGAACAATGGATTAAATGATGTTAAACACATGAATAATACTAAGATCAATCATACCCATCATGGATTAATCAACAATACGGAACGAATCGGACAAATATCCAAAAACCCCAAAATTTCCCAAAGATAGGGTTCTAGGAAATCTAACCTTGATTCGCTGGATCAAAGGATGTTATGGAATGATCAATCAATGATATAAACTCAAGAACTTCATGGATTTGTTGTTCAACAACATGTCTCCTCGCTCTCAAAATCTCTGGCCGCGGAAAAGAAAGATGGGAAATGAAAAATGGTTGGAAACAGGGATGCTCGGTCAAATATATAGGCAGGCCGCCCTAGCGTGCGCTAGGGGCCGGCGAAGGCTTAGCGGGGCGGTCATGGTCCACCAGAGCCTCTGGACCGATCCCCCGCCTGTAGAAGCGCTACCGGCCGCTGAAAGGCGTGCGCTACGTCTTTCGGTTAGCGTGCGCTACCCGCCAACCCTCCGGAGTCCAGAACCTCAGGTGCCCCACTGCCCGACCTAGGTAGCGCGCGCTGGATGCCGCATAGCGTGCGCTACGCCTGCCAGTTAGTGCGCGCAGTCTCCCGGCAGAAGCATACGCTATGCCGGTCCCTGCCGCACCCGTCCGGCCAGCGCCCAGCTGCCGTGCCGGTTCCTCCCGCAACTGTCCGGCCAGCGCCAGTGCCGTGCCAGGCCTTCCCCGCAATCGGCCGGCGCCACTGCAGTGGCTCGCGACTGATTCCCAAACGCTGGAACGAACACGATGAAACGCTCACGGACAGCAACATCGATCCGAAATGAAATACCATGCAACAATTAATCACACGCGAAGGGTCAAGACAACAAATACGAATGCGGATACCCACAACTTTGGGTAAATTACAAAATGGCCCAAAACGCCCGAAAATCACGATACGTGATCGAATAACCAAACTGAAGTTCACAACACGTCTAACAAAGTTAAACGGACTTACAGGAAACAGGAAACAGCAGTTTCGAACGAGGTTTGCAAGAATCGAACTCAAATGCGGAAAAGTCGCTAAGAAGCACGGAACTCAACAAAACAACACCGAAACGAACTCGGATGGCAAAAAGTGCAGAATTAATCATTCTCAAAATGACGAAATGGGCCCAAGCGAGTCGTCAAAACGGACTCTCGCCAAAAAAAAGAAAATTACCGGAAATCAAATTTACGGATATTACATACTACCCTCCTTAAAAAAAGTTTCGTCCCAAAACTTAAAACAATTAGGGAGAAGCAATCTCCCGCCAGGAAAACTCAACGAGATACACAAGAAATGCGTAACTTATGCCCAACGGCGAAACGTTACAAGCAACACAAGGGGTATACGGCGTGAAAACACGCTCCACGACGACCAACACAACGTCGCCTGTAGAGATATAATAAAACCAACAAGTGACAAGCATCATCAAACAGATAATACAATCAAGTCAATTATTCGAACAACTACAAAGCCCGAAGCACCTGTTACAAGGAAACACGCACGATCGAGAAAACAGAAAATAAACACAAAACGATCCACAAGGACAATCACAAATAATTCGGACTACGTTGAAATCCTCAAAAAGCACACTAAGCATCTCCGTGCCCTTTCAGAGCAGGGATGCAACCTCGATCCCCAAATCTATCAGTTACCGTATCGTATTGCACGGCTCGGTGACCCATATGGCCACACCCGAAACAACAAACTAACGGTGAACGACGATTCTTCGTACCTCAACAACAGTCAGACAACCCCGATCGAACAACAACGATCGAACAACAACGATCGAAAAGCAATGATCGAGCAATAACGATCAAATAACAATGATCGAACAACAACGATAAAAAAGCAATGATCGAGTAACAACGATCAAACAACAACGATCGAACAACAATGATCGAATAACAACGATCGAACAACAATGATCGAATGACAACGGCCGAACAATGACTCCGAAGTTCACACTTCAACTCAAGACGTCAAAAGAACTAGTAGAACCAAAAGATGTTACTTCCGAACAAGGTTCACAAGAATCGAACCGAATTCGAAAAAGTCACAGCGATAACCAGATCGACCCAAAACAAGATCACGGCTCGTTCGAACGATGAAATCGAAATGCAGAACAAGTTCAGAAAGTATCAACGAACACGAGCGAGTTGATAGACTTGAGAAAGAGGAAATGCAGAAGTCCAAAAATAATACGAGTATTACATTCGACCTCTTATAAAAGAAGGTCGTCCCACGCACTCACAATAATGAAACAAGGCAACAACACAAAAGCAGCTGATGGAAACATTTCCCATGGGCCTCTTAGAGCCGATCCTGATATCTGCACTAAAGTTCGTGCCCCGAAAGACTCGGAACCCAACTCGCAAAACTGGATCCTGTGTCTCTCGGGTCCACACTTGAAATGCGCATCGACGAGAAGGACAATTGGTACGTGCATGCCCCCGGCACACCACGGTTGAAACACCTCGGCTCGGCATACCAAATATACAAATGCTAGATACAATGGAACATAACATCACAAAACAACAAACCGGAGATGCCAACTTGGCATAACATATCAACACATACTAAAATCACAACAACCACGGCATCGTTCGATGATTACAACGGCCCGAACGATAACCAGCACATAATCACAAAAACAGCATGAAACAATCACGCATTTACACAAACATGCAAACTCAAGTTCCAACAGCTCGCACTGGTGCGATAACACACAAATCATCACAAAGCGACAACATTCAATACTAACTTCTCACCTCTCACAGAGGGATAATCACAACAAATGCGTGGCAAACAACTCAACGTTCATGCCACCGATTCCATCATACTCGGGAGCTAACATTCTAACGACAATGCGAATATCACATATACATTCTTGGTCCGTGTTGTTACCCAAAATATTATCCGGAGATGATATTGCTGGAATGGTCGAGTAATAAACAAATGCGAGAGCACGTCCATGGGGAAAGTAAATAACATAAGATTTGCTGGAGTTGTTAGTCCCGGATTGAATGCTCTCACGAGATATTATTAAAACAAATACTTGGGAGAACAAATATTAATGTTAGAGTACAATTACAATGAGTGTAAAGACCCTAGTTATCTTAGCTAATGAGTGTCAAGATTGCCAGAAGAACTAGAGATGATGCTCTGTGAGTTCTTGTAACAACAATGGAGTGCTGTGACGACTGTGAGAAATTGACGGTCTCTCACAGTGTGTGTTAGCTGAATGTCTGAGCTCCTGGGCTTGCGAGTCTCTTCGAATATGAACTATAGGGAGCTCTTGCCTCTGCCGACCGTCTTTTGGTTGAGAGGTGCTGAGAGAGAAATCCTAAGATAGATTCAAGAGAGAAAGCCGAGAGGAGATAACTTCTGAATTTCTCTGAACATTTTTCGGATCTTTTTCCAGTTGCTGGAGGTTCTCTATTTATAGGACTCGGAGTCGCTAGGCGATCGCCTCTACTGTACTATAATAAACGAGCGATCTTCTTTAGCACGTGGGTTGGTCTCCTTAAAGTCCGCAGAAGTTGCTGGCTGTCAGAAATGCGAACCAATGAGAGGCCAACACGCGTCCATGTCGCTGTCTTGGGAGGCCCTACTTAGGACCTTTCGCGGCCTGCTTGTAGGTGAGGCCGTCCTTGTCACTGACAGCTGTTGATGGGCTGGAGTCAATGATTCATGTTCTGCGGCGCCTTTCGCGGATCTGCACATGGGTCCTTGCTTCGTGATCTAGTCTTCGTAGACTTGGCGGATGTTGGCCTTACGTGGCATGAGGCGGTCGTCTATGATTGGGCACCTGGGACGATCGCTAGTTGCCGGGAGACGATCGCCTGCGCCGATCGCTTGACCGGGTCCTGCTCGGGTCCTTCGACGGCAAGTCTGCCTTAGTCTATTTGACTGTCTTGGCCGCCCGCACTTGTGCCGATCGCCTGTTGAGGTGTATAAATCTCGACACAACAATTGCCCCCCAGCTTGCTCCGATGTTGAAGACATGGGGTGAGGTGGTTCCAGTGGCGATCGTTTAGGATAATGATGGGCGATCCGTTGAGCGGACTTTGGTCTCGGATTTGGGCGACCTGATCGTTTGGCGAGCTATCTTCGGTCTTTGTTCTTGTGATCTTTAATTTTGCAGATCCCTCGTGGAAAGCCGATTGTTTCGACCTTGAGGAGTCGTGCACGGTCGCGGAGTTCGATGGACCGACCTCCATGACTGTGTCTTGTGCGCGAGGGACATTCCACCTGTAGGTTTGTCTCGCGACTCACTTTATTGTGAGGGTCCTCCGTTAGGCTGCGCCAGCCTCATATTTAAACGAAGGGCGAGCGGTCTTGATCTGGAGGAGTCCTTGCGCGGGGCGTCATCGGATTATCGACTCCACGCCTGTGGCTTGTTAGCACTTTTCTACCTCGGATCGTCATGTTAGTTGGCAATCCTCGACGGTATACGTTGTGACGGGGGTAGGGACGCGTCGCATTGTCCGGATCCACCATGTTAGATGATGAACCTTTGAGGGCGGGCGAGCGTGTCCACAGATTTGTTTGGAGGGTCCTTCGGTTACACCCCTTCTCGTATTTAAATAAAGGGCGAGCGATCGCAGCCCAAAAGAACCTTGCATGGACGAAGCTGTCGGTTCCATCGACTTCCAGGACCATGGCTGCACTCTTCTACCTCGGATCGTCATGTTAGATGGCGATCCTCGATGGTATACGTTGTGTCGAGGGCGGCGATCTTGTGCCTAGGACCATCATGTTAGATGATGAACTTTAGATGGCGAGCGAGTCCTCCGTTTTTGGAGATGTTGCTTGATTCTGGCGATCGGGTTGGAAGACTGGTGGTCGTCATTCTGACGCCGATCGCGGCATTTGATTCTTTCTGCCTGGGGCTCCGGCTAAGTTATTAGTCTGTCCAGCTTGCCCTCCTTGAACAATCTCCAGAGTTGTCTGAGGAGGTCGCGGCGTTGATCGGTGTTGTGGCCAGGACTCTTGTGGTAAGCACCAAATTTGTTGCGTCAGATAATGTGGTCCCTTACCGCCTTCGACTTGCTTAGCGCTCGCGCCCGGGATGGCGTAGAAAATATGAGCCGAGATAGATTGAGGTTGCGATAGAGATGGGCTTCCACATCCTCGAAGGTCCCGAAATCACGGTGGTTTGGCGACCGCCTTGTTGGACTTAGCGATCTCCGTCTCTCGCCTCGCCTTGGCGAAGGGCAAGCAACCTCCGCCCGGCCAAAAAGTCTGCGGCCTCGCGCTAAGATTGCGTAGGTTGGGGGATGTCCTTCGTAAGGTGCCCGAACATGGGCGAAAGACCATTCAATCCCCTAGACCGAGTAGAGGGCAATCTGCCGCTACGGGCTCGCCATTGAGGATTATCTCATCCACCCTGGTCGATGTAGTATGTGTCGGACTCTTCTTCCCCATGCCCGATTTTCATCATGCGGTGGGGACCTTTTGGTCGAGCGACCTTGGCGGCGAAGTATGACGTGAAGTCGTCGCCGCTTCTCAAAACAGCTTGATTGAATGCGGTGGCGTGAGATGTACCACCTACGGACAACATCGCCCAATCTCAATGGGAACATTCGGCACTTGCCGCGTCGATGCCCCACATCCGGTCATGTAGATCCTAACTTGCTCAAGTGGGTCTCGGGTCGATCTCCTCATATAAAGGTGTTTGAGGAGGAGCGATCTTCGGTTGTACGGGGCGAGCTTGATCTCGACCGTGAGCGGCTCACTTGGTCCGGCGATTGATCTCTTGGCGCCGCCCCGGTTTCAATGAGCGCCTTCATTTCTTCGAGCCGGCGCCGCATTGCGGCCATCGCCGAGCTGACCGCCGCGGATTGGCTCTCGGAATGGGAGCCGAGGCCATCATGTACCGATATCCCGCCCCGTGATAGGTGACGAGTTCTTCGCCACCGAGCTCACCCGGGCGAGTGGGAGCCCGCCGGCTGTCTTATGGAGTTGGGTATGCCGAAATCCTGGTGACGTATTCGGACTCCGATGTCTCCCGATCGGGCCCGAATGCCTGGTCGCCATGAGGGATCACTTCCTAGGCGTCTAAAGACGGAATTGTCCTGCCTTACGAGCACCTTTTCCTGCGGCTCGGGACTTTCTGACGATTTCTCGACATATAGCCCCTTGAGCTTCCGCTTGCCCGCACGGCGGATGGATGATGGAGTAATGGTGGGTGAGTCGCATGCTCTCCTTCGATCCCTGAGGATGGACATGGCCTCCTCGATCTGTTCCGCGGTTTGGAACCGATCGAGTTAGAGGTCAGGCCGTCCCTCGGGAAGGGAGTGAGAGTCTAGCGTAGCCGCGGCCGCCTTCCGCCGTAGGTTGGGACTCGGCCTGGGCCTAATAAGGTGTCCGGCAGATCGTAGGGTGGCTCTTTTCGAGGTTGTTGCCGACGTCATGATTCTGAAGGTTTTTCTTTGAAGAAGAGTGAGTGTTTCTTCAAGTATATGCCCCGGAGAATAGTGAGTGTTCTTCGAGACGGTCGAAATAAAAAATGAAGGTTAAGAACCCCTTCATATAGCGCCAAATTTTTACCCAAAATATTATCCGGAGATGATATTGCTGGAATGGTCGAGTAACAAACAAATGCGAGAGCACGTCCGTGGGGAAAGTAAATAACACAAGATTTGCTGGAGTTGTTAGTCCCGGGATTGAATGCTCTCACGAGATATTATTAATACAAATACTTGGGAGTACAAATATTAATGTTAGAGTACAATTACAATGAGTGTAAAGACCCTAGTTATCTTAGCTAACGAGTGCTGAAGATTGCCGGAAGAACCAGAGATGATGCTCTGTGAGTTCTTGTAACAACGATGGAGTGCTGTGACGACTGTGAGAAATCGACAGTCTCTCACAGTGTGTGTTAGCTGAATGTATGAGCTCCTGGACTTGCGAGTCTCTTCGAATCTGAACTATAGGGAGTTCTTGCCTCTGCCGACCGTCTTTTGGTTGAGAGGTGCCGAGAGAGAAATCCTAAGATAAATTCAAGATAGAAAGCCGAGAGGAGATAACTTTTGAATTTTTGAACGTTTTCTGACCTTTTACGATTCTTGGAGGTTCTCTATTTATAGGACTGAGTCGCCGGGCGATCGCCTCGCCGTAATATAATAAGCGGGCGATCGTCTTTAAGACGTGGGTTGGTCTTCTTAAAGTCCGCAGGTTGCCGGGCCGCGTAAATGCGAATTAATGAGAGGCCAACACGCGTCTCGTGTCGCTATCTTGGGAGGCCGTACTTATGACCTTTCGGGTCTGCTTGCAGGTGAGGCCGCCCTTGTCACCGACACTGGCGATGGGCCGGAGTCAACGATCCATGTTCTGCGGCGCCTTTCGCGGATCTCGCACATGGGTCTCGCTTCGTGATCCGGTCTTCGTAGACTTGGCGGATGTTGGCCTTACGTGGCATGAGGCGGTCGCCCATGATCGGGCACTGGGACGATCGCTAGTTGCCGGAGATGATCGCCTGCGATCGATCGCTCGGCGCTGGTCCTGATTCGTCCTTCGATCGGCAAGTCCGCCTTGATCTATTTGACTGCGTTCGGTCACCCGTACTTGTGTCGATCGCTGTTGAGGTGTATAAATCTCGACACAACTGTCCACAAACAGGAATGATAGGTTTTTAAAAAAAATGAAAACCACCCTTTGAAAACAATTTGGAAACACCAGTTGATCTTGAGTATCACATTTTCAAAAAGTTGTACAAACATCATTGTCGAGACTTTGAAAACCATCTTGCGTTGAACAAAAATGAGGACACTCTTCTTTTAGTGAAAAACTTTAGGACATATTCGACCCTCGTGTCTAAGCAAAGCATTTCTAAATGATTGAAAATATCTCAAAATATTTTGGTTCCCAATTGGAATAATTTGAAATATATTACGGCACTAGAAAGCACTTTGAAAGTACCACGAGAAAATAATTCATTTTAAAGGTACGTCTCGAAATTTATTTTCTAAGATACTCAAGGTTTTCTAAAATCTATTAGGCTAGAATGCCTAAAAACTCACATGTAACAATATTCACTTACATACACCACAACCTATGTTGCACACGTACGGGGGGGCGGGTGTGGGTGCGGGCAGATACGGGTGCGGATATACGGTTTTTGAAAATGTTAGGGTGTGATACGACAAGGATACGTGTGTTTATTTTATATTTTATTATATATAACACTTGTTAAATATAAAAAACAACAATTCAAATATCACCATAAAACCAATTCAAATACATAAAACAAGTCATACAAAAAATAATTCAAAATGGCTTTGAGGAGCGTAGCTTTCTGATGCTGTTCGTGAATGCTGCTAAAGGTAAAAGTAATTACTTATTAAATAATTTACTTTTTGTATTTTAGTTTATTTGATTTACTTTTTAAAAATTACAAAAAAACAGTAAAAAAAATCACTCACGCCCCCTCCACGCACCGGATACGCGTATCCTGTGCAAGGATACGCGAGTCCGATTTTTTTTTTTTGCACGGATTCGCCACGTGGCGAATCCCGTGCGAATCCCACGCGAATCACACCCGCACCCATGCAGTATCCGATACTGCATACTGGTCAATTTTGAAGAATCCGTGCATCATAGACCACAACACACGCATCTACTCGCTCAAAATCAAGACAGCACATGTCTTTTACCGGAAAATAAATAGTCAAATATCACAGTCAAAAGGACAAAAATAATGATAACACTCATCATATAAACGAAATATGAGAATCACACGAACGCATCACGGAACCAAGAATCTGCATAAAGGTTCCATCACTTAACACATAATAATACCAGTAACGCGCATCAGATGAGGCACAATCACAAAGAAGGGAGACTTACAGCCACATGTCGCACGAAGATGATGATCGCCCCACGATACTAATCACGACCAACAAACTCAGACGATGCGTCGTGACACGACTCAGTCACACAAAATCTGACGAGACAAAAACTCAACAGACACCACTAAACCCGACAGCCTAGGTTTCCACAACCTAAGCTCTGATACCATTTATATAACACCCCCAATCCGCTCAGGGATATTACATGCCATAGAACCTTTCCTCAAGGATCTACCAGGCTGGTAACAACATCGAACATCTCAATAATGCCTTTAAGGCTAAAATGACTCCGTAGACCGATTTGGTCTTTCAATAAATACATACAACTCAATCACAACACATGCCCACACAGCGGTCGAGTACAACACACTCCCGTACAATGGGGAAAGAATACTTCAGCGGAAAATAAAATACAACTAAACCAAAAGAACAATGTACGGGTCCTCATGTGATTAATATCGATCATCTTTCATCATCCTTGATGTTGACCCTGTGTTATGCTCCCAAAACTTTACAAGTGCAAGTACTCGGGGGTTAGCAAAACTCCACTGTTTTGCTAGTGCAAGTACAAAGTGCAAAAAAATACGAGCCATACAATACAAGTTCCAAGGACAATAATAACCACGAATCCTCAAAGATTTAAACATAATGAAGATACTTCCCGAGGCAAGAGTTTAGGTAAAGCTTTCCAAAATCGAAAGATCCCAAGTCAAGGGAAATAATTTATAAAGTGATTTAAAATTCCATCGAGTTTTGATAGAAACAACTCGGGATTTTCGAATCCTTCTCTTTCCAAAATCAACAGGGTCACACCAAAGGTTTCGTTTTCACAAATAAAACTAACAACAATTCACAGGTCGAGCCCACATCAAGTGTCCTCAACGGACGTAAAATCAACACAACATAATCACATACAAGCATCGCCAGACCGGGACGAAGCCACAAATCCCACCCGAGGCCTCTAAGGACCCTTTCGAGCTGGCTAGCGAAACAAATCACACACCATATCTCACGGTTGGATCAATCACTTGTTGCATCCTGACCACATGATCACAAGCCATGTGTCACCGTAGATTATCTCAGGCTCTCACGGTTGGATCAATCGCTTGCTGCATCCTGACCACATGATCACATGCCATGTGTCACCAAAGACCTTCAACCATATCCACACATTCACACAAATAACATATCACATCAATAATATCCAAGTAACTCAATGGCAACAAACACAATGCACGACGCAATGGTCAAATCACAACGCACCGATATGAGATAATATATACATATATATTATCAAAGCACAACGACAACACCAAGTGTATTCATAGTAATTCACGTAACCATCCACGAACACAATGTTTACCAAACACACGCATTTTGAAAGAGGGCCTATAACAAAGCTAACTGAATCTTTGAAAGTGAAATTCAAACGATCAAATAAACACATAGAGACGATCACTAATTATCATATCCATAAAACAAGAATTGTATGGACAAGGTACTTGCCTCGAATAACCACAACGCGGAGAATCGACCGAAGTGAGGAGACTCGGACCGACTACGAACCCGCCGACTCCGCCGAACGACAACCCGCAATAATAAACTACGAACGACAACAATAACAACGAAAATGAATTTCAAAGTACGACCCAAAGCCGCTGAATTCAAGTAACAAATGATGAAAGTTCAAGGGTTTCCAAAACGGCCAAGAACACGAATCGACCCGACAAAAACATGAAAATGGAATTCCCAATCAAATATGGATATTCGATCCATAGGATATGTTTAAAAACATCATTTTACAACAATCGTTCATCAAAAATGGATGGAAAACGAAATCAAGAACAAATCCCCGTAAAGTCAACTCGAAGGAAATCAAGAAATATACATTAATTCGACGAAGAACAATAGATTAAATGATGTTAAACACATGAATAATACTAAGATTAATCATACCCATCATAGATTAATCAACAATACGGAACGAATCGGACAAAAACCCAAAAACCCCAAAATTTCCCAAAGATAGGGTTCTAGGAAATCTAACCTTGATTCGCTGGATCAAAGGATGTTATGGAATGATCAATCAATGATATGAACTCAAGAACTTCATGGATTTATTGTTCAACAACATGTCTCCTCGCTCTCAAAATCTCTGGCCGCGGAAAAGAAAGATGGGAAATGAAAAATGGTTGGAAACAGGGCTGCTCGGTCAAATATATAGGCAGGCCGCCCTAGCGTGTGCTAGGGTACCGGCAGCGTGCGCTAGTGGGCCGGCTATGGTCCAGTCCAGAGCCTCCTGGACCGACTCGCCAGTAGCGCGCATCGGCCGCCGAGCGGCGCTACGCTCGCCGGTTAGCGCGCGCAGAGACCGGCCGTAGCGTGCGCTACCCGCCAACCCTCCGGAGTCCAGCACCTCAGGTGCCCCACTGCCCGGCCTAGAGAGCGCGCGCTAGATGCCGCATAGCGTGTGCGCTACGCCTGAAGGTTAGCGCGCGCAGTCTCCCGGCAGTAGTGTACGCTATGCCGGTCCCTGCCGCACCCGTCCGGCCAGCGCCCAACTGCCGTGCCGGTTCCTCCCGCAACCGTCCGGCCATTGCCCACCAGAGTGGCCTCGCGACTCGATTCCCAAAAACGCACGGAACGAACACGACGAAATGCTCGCGGACAGCAACATCGATCCGAAATGAAATACTATGCAACAATTAATCACACGCGACCATGAAAAGGGTCAAGACAACAAATACGAATGCGGATACCCACAACTTTGGGTAAATTACAAAATGGCCCAAAACGCCCAAAAATCACGATACGTGATCGAATAACCAAACCGAAGTTCACAACACGTCTAACAAGTTAAACAGACTTACAGAAAACTCGAAATAGCAGTTTCGAACGAGATTTGAAAGAATCGAACTCAAATGCGGAAAAGTCGCTAAGAAGCACGGAACTCAACAAAACAACACCAAAACGAACTCGGATGGCAAAAAGTGCAGAATTAATCATTCTCAGAATGACGAAACGGTCCCAAGAGAGTCTCAAAACAGACTCTCGCCAAAAAAAGAAAATTACCGGAAATCGAATTTACGGATATTACAAGTATATACCGTATTTGGCTCGTTGGGTCAGGCGCTTGCATAGGTCACACGTGACACGAATGTCTCTTGATACTAGTTCAATTCACAACGACTCTTAAAGAGAAAACGACTCTATGATACCATCTTCTGTAACACCCCCAAAAGGCGGCTATTATAGTGCCGTGGAACCCCACACTGGTACCCACCAGGCGATACCAAAATACAGATTAAATAAGTATTATCTTGTGATACCGAACCACAATAAATAGTCACTAATCCGATTAGGAGTCTATTAATGATATGGCCAATGACCTTATGATACACAGGATCCGAAATACAAGTATAAACCATATGGAGATGGAATATACCTCAAATATCAATACAACCTGACAATAGTTTAAAAGAAGCGGAATTAAAGTAACATTACACGGTTTGAACATAACCGAAAACAAAAGACTTGGGCCCCCCGAACTAGTATCCTCCGAACCCTTCGTCGTCACCATGCTCTTCCCGTGCCTTGCCATTGTCTCGACCTAAAATACAACACAAATATTTCGCCCAAACCACAGGGTCAGATATACATGATAATAATTCTCAAGATATTATACAATTCACATATATTAGATCTCAAAGAAACATCCCGACTATTGAATGTAACACCCCCAGAATACGACCGAGAATGTCGCATGCCATAGACCCTTCTCACAAGGATCTACCAGGCTAAACTCCAAAAGACTACTCAATGATTGACCGACCGGGGTCAAAATAATTACAAAACAGACTGACAAGGTCATAATACAATTCAAAACCAACATAATTCACAAATTTCAACGACAATGATCAACATGAACACGGAAAGGAATGACGACTCCATTTAATAAATGACATCTACACTCGTGCAAGGGTGAATACTCAACCAAATGAGAAAATACCGACCAAGATGAAACAAAAGAAAAGACTCTGACTCTTGTGTGATTAGCATCGTCGTCTTCCATCTCCTTCCAAGCTAATCCAGTGATCGCTCCCGAGCCGCCAAAACCTGAGCGCATAATGACACTCCACATACCCCGAAAACTCGGGGTTAGCAACCTGAATTTTGCTAGTGCAAGTACATAATATACAAGATATACGAACAATATCAACACAAACCCAACAAATGCGAAGCCTTAACACAAACTACGCATTCCCATAGTCAACACATAAAAACACTCATTTACAACAAGGTGAAAGATAATTACATAGCCATATTCTCTTTACAAATCATAACACCAACGAAAGTTTAAACAAGCCCAAAGAGTCAAAAGATCTGGTTTGAAAAAACCCCTTTTTTAAAAGAAAATATTTTGATAAGATAGTTTCGAAACGTTATTATTGACTCGGTCGTCTTGGGGTTTTGAAAATCGAATGGGAATACTTTTGGAAAATTACTTCAAAATCTATCGGGTCCTTAACCCAGCATATGAAAAATAATTTACAAGAAAACTATTTCAACGTTATTCAGGGTCCTCGACCGAATTTATAGAAACACTATCAGAAGCGAGTCATTACAACATCTCACGGGGTTCTCGACCCAATCCATAGAATAACACCACAAGATCAAATATCTCAACATCTCACGGGGTCCTCGACCCAATACACAGATATCATCACAACACAATCAAAGACACAACCTCTAATTCGACAAATCCTGCTCAAGACCCTTGATTAATTAACCCTGAGATCTTGCTAAATATATTTGGTTAATTAACCCCGATACCAACGTTTTAAAACAAGTTGAAACAAACTTTCGAAATAGGAATCGCGATCTATATCAAGACCAACATTTTAAAGCGAGTTAGAAGAACTTTGAAATACAAACATCGTTTGCAACGGTCTTAGCCGTCACTCGAATATCTCATTGCAATAAGCCTACCAGCGCCTCCTCGCACACCTGTGCATCGGCGTTCACTCCACTATGTTGGCCGCCCATTGTACATGTCACCCGCACCGGCTCACTTCCGCAAGAGCCGCCCCTTGCACACGCATTAAGTAACACCGGTGTTCACCAACCATATGGAGTCGCTCATTGCAGCGTACACCAGGCCAGAGTACACGCCCCGCCCTCAGAGGCTCTCGGATATGACGTCTCTCACAACAAGTATTCACGTTACAACTATCAATCATACAGTCAATCGTTGCAACAATTATCAAATCGGTACACCAATTCACACAATTTATCCGTCAGTCCACAACCACATAAATGAACAATAACACGCACGTTATCAATCAAAACTCAACACAATAAGCCTTCGGCAAAACTAACCAACACTACACATATATCCTTATATCGTAACTCAACTGAATGCATAAACCTTACCATATTACCTCTATAAATATGGTTCGTACTTTAATCCAAGTTGAGTACGCCAACTAGTATCGGTATTAATCACCCGACATTCACCGACATATGTATATATATATATATATTCGTAAAATGTTCACACACTTCAGCATCAATGATTTCACGTAGTTATAATTCGTATATCAAGGTACTTGCCTTGGTAATCTCTCACGAATACTCCAAAAATACGGTCGATTGGAAAGATCCGGAACTCCAATAAAAACGACAATCGGAAATGCTCAACACCGGATTATCATAGGGAATTCGTCCCTAATATTCTATCATCGAATAAATAATCAATCACACGAGGAAAAACATCGTAAAACGACCGAGTCCTGACTGTACTCATCATAACGTACGTTACACACCCACGTAGCGTACGTTAAGTCTGTACGTTAGCGTACGTAAGTTCCGAAGCCTAACGTAGGCTAAGCATGTTTGGCAGTTCTCTTCTCTGATCAGATGACTGGCTCGTCTGATGATATAACGTACATAATGCATGATGCTTAACGTGCGTTATACTCACAAGCATATTTCTCATAGGAAAAAGAATGATCCAAAGGTGTTGATATCTTCGAATTTCAAGGATAAACATGTCATCAAAACGCCATATTCTAAACTCGATTATAAATTGCCATATGTAGTTCGGAAATATCCATGGTTGTTATCAATATCACCACTACATTCAAACTTTCATCATGAAGATCGGCTAATCAATCCACCCTTACAAGATGTGACAAAACCTTCAATGTTTATCCTTCTAAGTTCATCTAACAAAAAGTGATAGTGATAGCAAGTCTTGATCATATCAAAAACTCCAATTAATGCAGATTACAATCTCAGAAAAACTTCCCCTATTATGTTCAACATAACGAGGTTCGAACTATAATACTCTTAACAATGTTGAACCTAAGTATAATCATTCCAGCTTCCTTAAACATGGTGTTCAACTTCAAGGGTTACTCACTAATCCAATTATCCCAGAAGTATGCTCATATCATTCCTTAAGAACAAGGATTTTAGTTTGGAAAGTATCAACATACCTTAATGTATAAGACAATGATGAACACTTGACGAAAATCCAATACCGGAAGCTTGAGTACCAATCCAAGGTGCTTCCAATCCTCAATGATCAAGTAGAGATGATATATAGATGTTAAAGTATCAAAGGGGGCTCTCTAGACCTGGAGGAATTGAAAGGGAAGTGAAAAGAAACGAGGTGAAATGAAATAGGGTGCTGTCCCATTTATACTGTCCTGAGCTTTACGTATGTTAGCCTTAGTGCTTTACGTACATTATACACTTAGCGTACGCTAACCATTGTCCTTAGCGTACGCTATCCTTCAATGGTAGCTTACTATATCCTTTCGGTACTCTCTTACGTACGCTACATCAACCAGTTACGTACGTAATCTTCTGTAATTAGCGTACGCTATATACATCACTTAGCATACGTTAACACCCGTTGACCCCAAAACTATCCAGGTTCATCCGCGGGAATCTTTCCGAGCCCACCACCAGCTGTCCCATGTGCTAGCCGCCCTGATCAATTTTTGACTTCCTTACATACGCTATACCTAGCTCATAAAGATACGCTATCTCGTGGCTCGTAACGCACGTTACTCTTACCGCTAGCGTGCGTTACGACGTAGTTGCATGTGTATTATTAGAAGTTGATATTATAATGTATGTGGACACGAATACGGAAAGAACATACTTTGATTATCGATATCACAAATTTGAATAATACAGGTTCAAATACGGACGAAAATACTCAACAATTTATCTGGATATTACATACTCTCCTCAAAAAAAGAGTTTCGTTTCAAACTTAAAATAGAGAGCGGTGGAACAATCAAGGAAAAATAACTACTTGCTCAATTCCAAAACATCACGAGCAACGCGCGAATGCAAGGTTTTAGAAATACAATGATCGGACCTAGCAAGTATCTGGTACGTGAGTCGAGGCGACAAATTATATGTGAACATGAGAAGTCGAGGTGGAGGAGTATGAGTTTGGATATAACAGCTCCAAGATTTAAGAAAAATCATAAAATAGCTCGGACATCCCGAAATCATGTGTCGAGCTCGACCAACCGCATTCAAGTTCATAACACATTCTAAATGTTAATTGCACGGGTGGGAACAATAGTTTCGAACAAATTTTGCAAGGACTAAGTTCGGATGTGGAAAGACCACAATAATCCACGAAGTCTAACAAAATGGCTCAAATTCGTTCGGATGATGGTAGGCTAAGTAGAACATGGTAGTTAAAAATTGTCGATAGGATCATACATGAATCACCAACAATGAAAGTCACCCAACACCGAAAATACTAAGAAGAGTACGGGTGATACATTCCCCATACTAAGAAGACATTTCGACCCCGAAACTTAGAACCACAAGAGTTGGAAACCTAAAGCAATGAAATAAAAATGATCAAAGTCATGATTGTTGGAAGCAAGAATGATTCGGACATAAGACAAAATCTTCATTCTCCCATGTTAGGCTCTTCAGAGGAGACATAGGGTTTCGGACATTATCCGCCACTTGCTCGCTCGCCAACAGGTAGCATTCTTTGCCAATTCGAAACTATCTCACAATATTCCTCCCGATGATTTTCACACCCGCACCGGTAACAAGTTAAGAGTGTAAAGGGACAGTTTGCATGAACATCCTTGACGGTTGCAGTTGAAGCACCTTCTCTTCTTATCGAGAGTCACCGATGTTGGCTTGGGATTCCCAGCTCCCAACGGCGAAGACGACGCGCTCGAACGATGTGGGGGTTTGGGAGTCTTAATCTCTTCACCATCCACAAATTTCCCAGATGTCCCTGCCTCTTCGCTCGTTCGTTGGCTCGATCACTGAGGAGATTTCATAGGATATCATTTGACCTTGATACTCCTTCACCGTAGCGTGAATCGTTGGCGTACGAATCACCTCACCGCTCCCACTTCCATCATCACGTCTGTTAGGAATACTTGTTAGATTTTGATGATGTCATTAATGTAATTCAAATGTTTATTACTTGGCAAAAATGTAAGGAAGAACCAAATGAGTATCTTCCATATGCCAAATTGTGTTTAGTTTAATACTTGGCAAAAATGTAAGGAAGAACTAAATGAGTATCGTCCATAAAGCAAATTGTATTTAGTTTAATACTTGGCAAAATGTAAAGAAGAACCAAATGAGTATCTTCTATAAAGGCCAAAATAAGTTAGGCTCAAAATCGGCCAAGTACAAAGGTACAACCGAGTCAAGTCGAGAAGTTCTCGTCAACAAAAATTAATCGTAGATGTTTGACGAGATCAGCCAAGTGACTTCGCACAAGTCATCTCGATCAAAGTAGTCTCAAACAAATACCATCGAGAAGTCCAAATCACAGAGAAGATGAATGTACATCACCACTTGAGATCGCCAAGTACTCCAAGTCCATGTCGATGCGTTGAATAGTCAAATATTACGGAAAGTCACATGCAAGCGTGAAGAGACATATCGAGAGATTCCCGCAAGGATATGAATTAAATAATTCATCCGGACCTACCACCAAGACTTTAAACTTATTGTATTAAAAAGATACGGCGCCTCACATTCAAAGTCTTCACAACGGTTAACGATGGATTAAAATATGGGAATCCACCTTGCAACGCTCGTAAAAATAAACAAAGAAGTCTATCTCTCCAACGGACGAATTTGTTACAAGATTTGTAATGGCTATGAAGAATGCTCAAGGATCAACACCTATATATATCCGAAGAATTGAAGTTGAGCAAATATCGATGCGAACAAAATCTCAAGCAATCAAAGCATACAAAGCAATCAAAATGTGAACTATAACATCGTGAAAAGAGCAGCTTCAAAAGTTCATATTTGAAGAAGCTCTTAGTCGAGAAGACAAAACTCGTGTCTTTAATCCCGAGTTCGGGTACTTCATCGTTGAAGTTCAAGATCAGAAGGCATCCAAGGATCGCGGATCAAGAGGTGCAAGGCCAAGGGAGTTGCAATGGCAAGGATTTCCACCGTTGGAAATCGTTGTAATTGGTTGAATCACTGTAATCTTTATCACCGTTGACAACTATAGTGAATTCATCTCCAATCGGTTTGGAGAAAAGTGGATTAGTAGAGGATTACCCCACCTCTCGAGACCACTATAACCGCCTGCGTATTTCATCGTTTTATAGCATCATACTTTAATCGCATTCATTGTTAAGTGTTTCATTGGTTGTTTTGTATTCGTCATCACCGACTTCCGCACGTATTGAGAACAAACGACTCTAAGTCATTTGCATATCTATCACCGAGAAACTTACTTTTCGTGAAAAGAGTTTAAGAGTTTCAAAAGTCTATTCACCCCCTCTGGACTTATTCCCGGACGACTTGTGACTCCATAACGCCTACGTCCGCCAAGGCTCGACATGTTAATGCAGATATAGTACCGTTTAGCATTATCAAATAGTCACTGCATTTGATACCACAATTATCAACACAAGGTTTAGTTAGATCCTTAGAATAACGGTAATATCGTAAAACACAAAGTTTGCTGAAGTCAATTTCCAGTCCTTCGACTAGGACGATCATTATGTGTATGCACTTAATGAAAATAAATTTTTTGAAAAAGAGGGCGAGTCACGCTACGCCCAAAACTTGTAAATACTGTCCTTTATTTTGGAAGAGGAAGTTTATACATCGACTTTAAAAATTATTTTCGAGTAATATATAAAAGAAAATTGAAAATTGATCGTAACTAATTTGAAATATTTCAAGTGTTTGAGTTCCAAACATCACAAATTGAAAAATCTTTCCTCTTCTACCAAAATGTTTAATCGAAAGTATTTTTCACCGAAATACCTGACCATTTGACATGACTACATTAAATCATGGGTTTTTTACAATGTTAGGAAAATTTCAAAACACCACTTTAAAAGGTTCGCGCAGCGGATAAGATTAACATTCAAAAATTTATTCTAATGAAATGTAGAAATCGTTAAGTACACTTGACTTCCGAAGCATACTACATAACTGTTCTCACTTGGACCGTATACGCATGTTATATCCTAAAACAGTAATATCACCAACAAGTTCCAACCCCTTGTTCACATTAAACATATTAGCACAATATAATCAAATACATATGTAAGGGAACTTACGATCGGGAGCTTACCATCACGGATTGCCTGAAGATGATGTCGGAACCACGATATTAATCACAACTCTGATGCGCGCGACTTACACATGACATGGACTTGACCCAATGGCCTAGGTTTTTCGCAAACCTAAGATCTGATACCATATCTGTAACACCCCCAGAATACGACCGAGAATGTCACATGCCGTAGACCCTTCTCACAAGGATCTACTAGGCTAAACTCCAAAAGACTACTCAATGATTGACCGACCGGGGTCAAAATAATTATAAAAGAGACCGACAAGGTCATAATACAATTCAAAAACTAACATAATTCACAGCTTAACGACAATGATCAACATGAACACGGAAAGGAATGACGATTCAATTTAATAAATGAAATCTACACCCGTGCAAGGGTGAATACTCAACCAAATGAGAAAATACCGACCAAGATGAAACAAAAGAAAATACTCTGACTCTTGTGTGATTAGCATCGTCATCTTCCATCTCCTTCCAAGCCAATCCCGATCGCTCCCGAGCCGCCAAAACTCGAGCGCATAATGACACCCACCCCGAAAACTCGGGGTTAGCAAATTGGAATTTTGCTAGTGCAAGTACATAATATACAAGATATACGAACAATATCAATACAAAACTCAACAGTTGTAAAGCCTTAACACAAACCACGCATTCCCATAGTCAATGATAAAATCACTCGCTTACAACAAGGTGAGAGATAATTACATGGCCATATTCTCTTTACGGATCATAACACCAACGAAACTTTAAACAAGCCCAAAGAGTCAAAAGATCCGGTTTGAAAACCCTTTTTAAAAGAAAATATTTTGATAAGATAGTTTGGAAACTTTATTATCGACTCTGGCCGTCTTGGGTTTTTGAAAATCGAATGGGAATACTTTTAGAAAATTACTTCAAAAGCTATCGGGTCTTTAACCCAGCATATGGAAAACAATTTACAAGAAAACCATTTCAATGTTATTTAGGGTCCTCGACCCAATTTATAGAAACACTATCACAAGCGAGTCATTACAACATCTCACGAGGTTCTCGACGCAATCCAGAGAATAACACCACAAGATCAAATATCTCAACATCTCACGGGGTCCTCGACCCAATACACAGGATATCATCACAGCACAATCAAAGACACAGCCTTCATTCGACAAATCCTACTCAAGACCCTTGATTAATTAGCCCTCGGAGATCTTGCCAAATATTCTTGGTTAATTAACCCTGATACCAACGTTTTAAAACAAGTTGAAACAAACTTTCAGAAACACGAATCGCGATCTATATCAAGACCAACATTTTAAAGCGAGTTATAAGAACTTTGAAATACGAACATCGTTCGGTAACGGAGTCTTAGCTGTCACTCGAATATCCGTTACCAATAAGCCTGCCAGGCGCCTCCCTTGCACACCTGTGCACCGACGTTCACTCCACTATGTTGGCCGCCCATTGTACATGTCACCTGCGCCGGCATTCACTCCGCCCCTTGCACACACATTAGGTAACACCGGTGTTCACCAACCATATGGAGCCGCTCATTGCAGAGTAAACCAGGCCGGAGCACACGCCCGCCCTCGAGGCTCCCTGATATGACGTCTCTCACAACAAGTATTCACATTGTTACAAATATCAAGCACACAATCAATCATTGCAACAATTATCAAATCGGTACACCAATTCACACAATTTATCCGTCACCCACAACCACATAAATGAACAATAACACGCACGTTATCAATCAAGACTCAACACAATAAGCCTTCGGCAAAACCAACCAACACTACACATATATCCTTATATTGTAACTCAACCGAATACATAAACTTTACCATATTACCTCTATAAATATGGTTCGTACTTTAATCCAAGTTGAGCACGTCAACTAGTATCGGTATTAATCACCCAACATTCACCGACATATATATATATATAATGATTCACACACTTCAGCATCAATGATTTCACGTAGTTATAATTCGTATATCAAGGTACTTGCCTTAGTAATCTCTCGCGAATACTCCAAAATACTACGATTGGAAAATCCGAACCCCAATGAAAACGACGATCGGAAAGGCTCAAGACTGATTATCGTAGGGAATTCATCCCTAATATCCTATCATAAAATAAACAATCAATCACACGAGGAAAACATCGTAAAACGACCGAGTCCCGATCAGATTAATCATAACGTACGTTACACACCCACGTAGTGTACGTTAAGTATGTACGTTAGCGTACGTAAGTTCCGAAGCCTAACGTACGTTAAGGATGTTTGGCAGTTCTCTTCTCGATCGATGATCGACTTGCTCGATGATATAACGCATTTAATGCATTATGCTTATCGTGACGTTATACTCACAAACGTATTTCTCATATGAAAAAGAGTGATCCAAAGGTGTTGATATCTTCAACTTCAAAGATAAACATGTCATCAAAACGCCATATTCCAAACTCGATTATAAATTCCCATATGTAGTTCGAAAATCCATGGTTGTTATCAATATCACCACTACATTCAAACTTTCATCATGAAGATCGCTAATCAATCAACCCTTACAAGATGTGACAAAACCTTCAATGTTTATCCTTCTAAGTTCATCTAACAAAAAGTGATAGCAAGTCTTGATCATATCGAAAACTCCAATTAATGCAGATTACAATCTCGTAAAACTTCCCCAACTATGTTCAACATAAAGAGGTTCGAACTATAATACTCTTAACAATGGTGAACCTAAGTATAATCATTCCAACTTCCTTAAACATGGTGTTCAAATTCAAGGGTTACTCACTAATCCAATGATCCAAGAAGTAAGCTCATATCATTCCTTAAGAACAAGGATTTGAGTTTGGAAAGTATCAACATAACTTAATGTAGAAGACAATGATGAACACTTGACGAATATTCAATACCAGAAGCTTGAGTACCAATCCCAGGTGCTTCCAATCCTCAATGATCAAGTAGAGATGATATATAGATGTTAAAGTATCAAAGGGGGCTCTCTGGACTTGGAGGAATTGAAAGGGAAGTGAAAAGAAACTAGGTGAAATGAAATGGGGTGCTGTCTCATTTATACTGTCCTGAGCTTTACGTATGTTAGCCTTGGTGCTTTACGTACGTTACACACTTAGCGTACACTACCCATTGTCCTTAGCGTATGCTACCGTTCAATGGTATCTTACTGTCTCCTTTCGGTACTCTCTTACGTACGCTACATCAACTAGTTACGTACGTAATCTACTGTAATTAGCGTACGCTATATATATCACTTAGCGTACGTTAACACCCGTTGACCCCAAAACTGTCCAGGTTCATCTGCGGAAATCTTTCCGAGCCCACCACTAGTCATCCCATGTGCTAGCCGCCCTGATCAATTTTTGACTTCCTTACGTACGCTATGCCTAGCTCATAGCATACGCTATCTATGGCTCGTAACGTACGTTACTCTTACCTGCTAGCGTACGTTACGACATAGTTGCATGTGAAGGATTACAAGTTGATATTATCATGCATGTGGATATGAATACGAAAAATATCATACTTTGATTATCGACATCACAAATTTGAATAATACAAGGTTCAAATACGGATTTAAAATACTCAACAATTTCTCCTGATATTACATCAACATACCCTCAAAGCGTATGAACAATCAATACAAACCGTCGAACATATCTAATCATATATGGACTATGAACGACCAAAACAATATGGCTCAAGATGGACATCACAAGACGCCCGATCCTAAATGTGTCCATGAACATGTCCACCCCGTATACGTAATCCAAAATATACGTGTGACAATGTACCTAATTAGTCTCACGAACTACGCCTCGTGTGCACAATCCAATACGAAATATCCACGTATGACATTATATGTGCCTGGCTAAAAATCATACACAATAACTAATCGGCACGCAGATATGATTCCGTATATGTCACGATACAACATGACAATAAATCACATATCCAATTAAGGATCAAGAAACTCACCGAAGTGACAATAAGGATCAACGAGATCAACGATTCAAAGGTGATAGACTTGGGAATGCAATCCCGCAATGAAAAACTAAACATCATCAAGAACAATATCAAATTACGAATCACAGATTCATAAGTGTTTCATATACACGAACGTATAACCATCACAAGAATTCAATCATCATTATAACCAAGCAAGATAACTTGCCTCAATTCCATAAAGTAAAGATAGTCCTTCTCCAAATGATCAAACGGACGGTATCCTCGACTAAAATACTCACTCGAACGAGCAACCTTGAATGAAACATAATTCATTCAATAACACATTCATACAATATTGATATCAATTCATAGGAAACGACGCCCGCAACCTACCCGAATAATTCATTCCACCCTAACGAATATTTTACCGATTATTGAAGGGTTCCAATACATATAGTTCATCTTCCACAGTCGGATAACTATACTAAAATATCCTTTACTACTCTTGTCATTGCTATGAACAAACATCTTCAATTCATCATTAAAATCAGTTTAACCAAGTGCTTATGTTCTACAACATCTACTACTATACAAGGGCAATCATAACGAATTCAATATTCAATCTACTATGACATTAACATTCACAATTAACATCTCCTTCTTAAGAACACTATCTACTCTATCATGATGATCAAATACATTCTTACATTAACAACACATTCGATTAATACAAAGTTATTGTTGTAATCATCAATATCCTTATCATTTCTCAAAGACTTGTTAAGCCGAACAAGAATAAGGTTATAACTTCTAAGATTTCTGAACAAGAGGACATCATCCCAATATCAACATTGTCAAGTTCTTCCCAAGGTAAGTAAATACCTAATATGGTGTTTTAACACTTTATGACATCAATTCTATTGATTAAATCTAACTATGATGAAACTAACTGATTATCAATGTTCTACTGAGATTATTTCATCCAGCAAGATGAGCATGATGGTTACTATCACTATAACATCAAGAACACCTCCATTCCAAATCCTTAATTATCATATTCATCAAGAAGTGTTAAAAAGCTTAATTACAAACATGTTTTACTTGATTAATTCAACACTAAGTGAAGTATTCTACATTACTAACATCATAACTACGAAAATATAGAGGAGAATCGCACAACATACCTCCATAAATGAAGAACAACCCCCAAGGCTACAAGAACACACTCCAAGTTCAAGAACACCTTCTAAACTTCAAATCAATGAGCTCCACTCCAAGATTTAAGGCTAAAAAACAAGTTGGAAGAGGGTAATATCGGTCTAGGGAGGCAAGGGGCGATATATGGAGAGAAAATCGGGTTGAAGTTGTGAAGAAATGAAAAACAGGTTGTGTCTTTAAATAGACTGTACATCAGTAGGGTACGCTATCGAAAGATATTAGCGTACGCTAACCATGTTACGTACTTTAACCCGAATGTTTTATGTACGTAACCATCCTACAGAGACTACTGTCTCAAATTCACATGCCATTTATGTATGCTAAATAAAAGGTATTACGTACGCTAATTATGGTTGATTTTGACACTCCCGACAGTCCAACACTCACCACGTGCATGGCCATACACGGGCAGGAGCCAACTGATGCGATCTGATTCCCTCCTAGCGCACGCAATGGATAACAAGTTACGCACGCTAATACATAGGATTTAACGTATGTTAATCTAACTGTGTAGCGTATGCTAAAGCCACCAGAGCAGGTCAAAAATGCAACTCTGTAATTAACATTGAACCATCAAACATGAAGTGAAATAACAACGATAAGTAACTCAAATCTATAACATCTCAATATTATAGTCATTATACTAAATGCAATGATCCACGACATTCAAATTATCCGAGTACTACAGCGATAGATAAAAATTACAGTTGGATATTACACTAGTCTCCCAAGTTAAATCTCTCTTGGAAATTCTTTGTAGTCTGTTGATTTGGAGTTAAAAGGAAAAAATTCCTTGCAGGATAGACAAATATTTTGTTGTTTGATATGAAATTATAAGAAAACCTCTCTTTATTGCTGTATTTCGCTAGAAAATTAAATTCATCATATCTTTATATGATGAAATTTAATCCCGTGATTCTAACTGCCTACATTTTTCAGAATGTTTTGTAGTATATTCATATTTTATTTATATGTTCAGGTAATTGCATAAAGTTAAGAGTGCTTTGTACGTTTCGTGAAGAGGAGCGCTGCTGTTAGTCCTACAGTTGCACTGGAAACTGCAACTACTTTGCAGGTAATATTATCTACAATTCTCAAAGTCTATGGGGAGCCTATTCATTAGTGAACTGATAACTTCATATATTACAATTACTGTTTGCAGCTAAATTTTGGGCTATTAATACACTGAGCAGCATAAAATTGAAGAAGTGACACGAAGATAACATATAAGTTAACTTATCATTGTGAAATGCAATTTGCAAATTTATATCTTAATATGTGTTAATTATACATTAACTTATGTTCTAATTTTTTCTTGCAGATAATCACCTCAGATGAGTTTCATGATGAAATTCTAATGAAATATCAGCAAAAAAAAATAGATCTTAAGGTATGATTAAGTATATCTCCATATATAATAATTTTAATATGCATATTTTTTTAATGATTGTCGTACCTGAAAAATTTCTATCCTGCTTCCGTCGTTTGCCGTTGATGGTTGTGGATTTAGTTATCTTTTTCATGCTTCTGAGTGCGTCAGCGTCAGACTTACGTGTCGAATCCTGAATTCCTCATAAAACCACAACTTTTCTAGCAAAAGGAAAAAAATGTTTTAGATAATGTAAATAGTATTAATATGAACAGGAGAAGTTTTAAATTTTATTTGAGAGAACTTACTATAAAATTTGAGTTTTATTTGAGAAATTATAATCTGCACATAGCTCTATATATATGACCAACTGTAAAGTTGAAAACTGCCCACTAACTTTATTATACCCGGCACTTTCATATAGTGGGTCTTTCGGCAGTTAAACAATAGTGGTTTTGTAATATACTGGCGTGGGGTTGTAATAAACTAGTCTTATAGAACTGTCGAGTATAATATTTTAATTCATAATACCAACTGCCATACTGCACATTTGGATTTGTATAACTATTTTTTTATAAAGCCGAAATAATTTTTTTTTGGGCATACTATTTTTACAGTAATTAGGATTGGATGTTGTGTGTATTTTTTTTTTGAAATAGTATAAAAATATTTTAAAAATTATTAATTCTCACTACCATACTAATTAAAACAATTTTAAATCAACATAGTTCAGATTAGAAGATATTCTTAGCAGCTATATACTTACGATTTTTTATTATAATATATTAATTCTATTTGATTTATGAATTACTTGCTAATTAATAGCATAATTATATTATAATTATCTCACATTTGCTTCAATTAATTAAATTCTCTTAAATGGTTAATTTATGAGTTGACTAAATTAGTTCATGATAGTTTGGGCCCAAATTATAAGATTATCCTTCAAATGATTTTTGTCTCTTTCATGAATGTAATTTGTTGTCGTTGTTAAGTTATTGTTGTAATTAGATTTATATTTATATTTTATTTTTATTTGTGTGGAATGTAATCTTTATTATTATTCAGTTCGATATGGTTGTAATTAATTACTTAAGTAATTTTCTTAGATTAGTCTGTAATATAAAAGAAAATCATTAGAAGGGATAATTTTTTTTTCGGGCTCAAACTGAGCATAACTTAAATCGTCCTTATTTTTTTTTTGGTTTGAATTGAAATTTACCTATGTTATGTTTTTTCGAGTTAATAAGGTTCAAATGATAGTTAGAAACTGGAAATGTTTCGAATTGATATAGTGATGTATTTAGGAATACGTAAGAAAAAGCTGTAAATCTTACATAGCCTGATAAACTTATCATAAAGAAATTTAATTGAAATGAGACAAACAAATTGGAATCTGAGGATAAAATGCATTAAAATATCGTTTAAAATAAATGTAACTTCGGAAATATTGTAAATAAATATGAATAACATAAATAATCAGGGAACTCGATCAAGGACTGTCCGTCTTCTCTTCCTTGATTACAATACCCTTTGCCTTTCTCACTGGCCGTGTGGGAGACATTTCATCATAAAATTTACGCTTTATGGTCTTGCAATCTATGGCTTCGTTAGCTTTTTCTTTTCCTTTGCCCTTCTTAGGCGTGCTGACTTCCTCGTCCGAAATATTTTCCTGAATCGATTTATTTAAAAAATTAAGAATATCATAAAATCATAAAATAAGTATGATATTTTTATTTCTAGTTTTAAATTCTTACACTCTTATGTGAATTGCTTTTGACTTCACTTTCAACGATAGTGTAAACATCAGATTCTTGTTTGTTTTTACCGAAAACCAACAGACTCGATACTTCGCTCTGTCTGATGAGGTTCCTAACTCCCAAAGATTTTGTGTAGTTGTAGTTCTCGTCTGGCTTTATCTGAATTTTGAATAGCATTTTTCTGTTGAGAAGTAAATATTTGATCTGCTTGGGAATATCGTCTAGATCGTTGTCCTATATAACAATAAACAAACATCTTAAGTATATATAGAGATTCAGTTAAGTTGACTTGGTGAATATCATTGTTTGCCTTGTCAATCGCTTATTCCATCAACTCCAAATCGTTCTACCAATCACTTGAGACATTGTTTGTCCCATATTGTGACCTCTGCACTTACAAAGTGGAATATCCTGGAAAAAATTACTTCAATGCACAGTTATTTTGGTCGATATTTTAATTTGTAAATAGATAACCTTTTTGATGTCGCACAAACTTCTTTGTCGCATTCAAGGTAGTAGTACCCAGGATCTAGATCATGCACTCCCTTTCTGCATGTGTCGCATTATGTGAAATACCATTTGTTTTTCCTCTCGTACTTGCCAATGGATTTGATAGTAGCACATATCCAATATGATCCCCACCTTTTATTCTACAAAATTCATAAAGTAATTGAGAAAAATGTCATATTTTAACTTTGAAAGTGTAGATATTTTTTTACCCCTTTATCTTCGAAAATCTCCTCTATAGTTCTGAAAAGATGGCATTCCTCGGCTATATCCATCGGACCACCAGTGGATGCAGAAACAATGCATTCGATATTGGTTTTGTTAACATTGGCCAATCTGTTATTTTGAACCATAATTAGTAGACAATATAGAGTTTGTATGTTTTACACATATTAATACCTTGTTTTGAAGCTCGAGAAAATCTCCCAGTCTTCATTAATGAATATTTACGTCACACGCCATTGATCTGCGGTAGTGTACTTTCCGTCGAACATCTTAGTTTTGCATAGTCGTATCGTGCAAATGACCATCTCCCTTCCATTTTGTTCTATATATGACTGCATTTGATCCACCTGAGTCCCCCACGGGGTATGGCTAAGTCTGTGTGACCTACATTAGAATAAGTAGATGTTTAGTAAAATAAATTTTAGTTCAACAATAAAATTAATATATACTCGAGGTCCTCCAAAATTATGTCGAAAACTTGGATCGGCGCCTGCTCTACTAGTAAACTCCCTTGGTTCGATAAATTGACGACCAATCCCATGATATCTGCATTAGTGTCGAAAATAATTAAGAATTGAATGTAGAAATATACTCTTTGAGTCCGAAATTTCAAATTGGGTAGTACCGTAAAGTTTTCCTGTGACGATGTTGGCGTTTTTCTCGAAATCGCAAAGCTTTTAAGCTCGAATCTTAAATTTGGGAATTCTTCTTTCGGATCTTCATATATGAGAGTTGATCCACAAATGTTGATCATGAATGGCGCATTAGTTGTTGGATATGGCATATCATTTAAGGCAACCAAAAATTTAGACATTCTATATAATTTTCCTTCCTGCAGCATGGGCCTGTGCTTCGAAACCTATGGTTTTTTTATCTGAGCATGGATCTTGTCTCCCTGTAAATAAAAAGAATTAAAACAATGTTGCAGCGAGTGAAAGCAAGACAGAAATGAAATCACAATATAAAAGAATCTTACTATTTCATCGTGAAATATACATTCAACTACTTTTATGTCTCTTCCAGCAAAGTCAAGTACATCGTATGATCTGACCAGACGTAATCTCATGTTCCACCCGAAATTTCTGGGTTTCAGATCTCTTATATTGCTCCAAATCGGCATGTTGCTTATCTTTTGTTAATATATCTAGGGTGATCGTATCTGCTACTATAGGGAAAATGGAATGTGGCTGATGTATATTCCTTGGCTGGAGTCTTCTTTTATACTGTTTTCCACTTGTATATGCCGGTTATGGGGCGGTTTCTTGTTAGTGACTAAAGTAGTGGTGAATGTGCAACCACCCATTAAACCTGTAGTTATAATGGGGCAATTTTTTCTTAACCGTCAATACACCCACTAAACATTAACCTATTATTGGAGACGCCAGACGTCTAATAAAATAGTATTTTTATGTTTAAACTGATTGATTTTATTAATTTTTTAACAAATTGGTATGTTAAAATCTATATTCATAAAATCTATATTCATAAAACAATGAGTTATATTTATCTTTTATAATAAAAGTTGATTACATTAATAATAAAACCAATTACTTCAATTTTTACAAAATAGAAAATATATTTCATATTACCCTACATAAAAATTAAAATAAGCAATAAGCAATAAAAACCGCGAGCCAATACACCTATTATACACAAATTACAATTTGAGCGGGAAATCTCCAGGGGAAATTACTATTTTTTAAAATACGGATTTTTTTTTAAATTTTTATTAGTTTTCCATATAATAATATTTTTCTGAGCAGTTAAAAATAAACTAAAATTTGGGCAGAACTGTTCTGGATATGACTATATTCTTTTCATATATATATATATATATATATATAAAGATAATAGACCGATCAAAGAGGGAATAACTAAATAAGAGACTTAAGAGTAGAAGACAAACGGGTTCCTCCTCGGTCAAGTCTTCCCGGAAAAACCTTGCCCCCGTCAATCTCCCTTGATCCGCCGTCAAAGCACCGCTAGATCCTCTCTCCCTTCATCATCTTCGAAGTTATTATCTTACCAGATTAGGTATTTATTGCTTCAGTTTCTTTTTCTGTAAAACATGCTTGTTTGCTACTGCAATTTTCAAATAGTTCGAAAATTAGAATGTCTTAGTTCTTTTTCCGTTCATCGTAAAGCATTAACTTTAATTCGCTGGTTGAGCTGCTGAATTTATGTCATTTTTTGCTGCTGGTTAGTAATTCTAGTTTTATATTGTTCGATCTCAGCCAACAGGCAACAGATGCATAATGAACGCCTTGATGTTATGTTATGTTTTTTTTTTGCACCTTTTCATTTGTTTTGTTAAATTACTGGCCGTCTTGTTCGGTTTGCTTTGTTCAGTTCAGAGTTTTTTTTTTTTTTTTTTTTTTTAATGAAATCACTGAACCGAGTCATGTTCCATGATGTATGTGTTGATTTTACAATATCAATCACGTATTGTGACATGACAATAGCAATTATCTCAAACTCATCGCCGTCTCATGATATTTTCCATATAAATGGAAAAACCTATGATGTTGACGGTTTTGGAATTTCGTTCTATTTCTCCTTCATATGAAGGTTGCGGCAGAAGGGCATCCGGTGTAAAACTTTGCCACTTTGTTATTTGCATGAGTTATGGTGTTAACTAATTTTAGACAATTAAACGACACTATAATCTTCATGCCACCGACCCCAACATAGTTGGGATTAAGGTGCTGTTGATGATGATGATGATGAAATCACTGAACCAAACTGCGAAAATAAATTCAATGTGAGATTATTTTTAATAAAATTCTAGTCCACTGGAAAAGTTTACTGAATAAACCAAAAAAATAGCTCCCTTTCGACAGAATTTGGCTCGTTCTTCGGTTAGCATTTTGGTGAATCCAAATTTAAGTTTAATTGGGTTTAGTTTGACAGAATGAGCAATCCTCATTAATCCTTGGGTCTTATTACATAATCCAGTTGCTGGCCTATAATAGAATTAACATTTTCTTTCCTTTAGCATTTTCATTTACTGTTCATTTCCTACTTGTAAATTATTGGCAGCTTCAGATCGAAAATGAGTCAGCAAGCACTAGAGAAAGAAGAGAGAGGGCGAATTCCCATCAGTAAGAGGCCCGAGTGGGCGGACGTCCAACCCCTACCGCAAGATGACGGCCCGAATCCCGTGGTGCCGATTGCTTATACTGATGAGTTCAGCGAAACCATGGATTATTTCAGAGCCGTGTACTTAGCCGATGAGCGGTCCCCACGAGCGCTTCAACTCACTAAAGAAGCCATTATTCTCAATTCAGGGAACTACACTGTAATGTTACTTCTTAATTTGTTATTTCATCCCGTCTTTTTAGTTGACTGCACCTGAAAAAGGAAAGAGGGAGGAAAAAGGGAAAAAAAGAAAAAAACGGACATGAGGTACATGTGAGGCAATTGTTTAGTTATATTGTCAAACTGGAAAAGTCGTTTTTTTTTATATATAGTTATGCAGAATATCTTTTTCCTTTGTCTGTTTTAATTTTTTTTATTTGGTCTCTCTCTGTGTGTGTGTGTGTGTGTGTGACGGCGGTGGTGGTGGATGAGGCCCACATACACTAGACATTGTGAGTAGAGTTGATTTTATGTGTTTCGAATTCTTTCTTTGTGAAATGCTATGATAGCCTTCTCATAGGTGAATAAGTATATCTGAACGTGCACGGAGAGTAGTGGTGGACATACATATTATATCGGTAGTTTTGTGATGCTAAGATTGGAGATGAAGATCGCCAAAGCATTAGGTACCACATACTTCAGCTGTTAATATGAAGGTTGTGAATTCATGTGTAGCCGTGCAGGCATACATACACCTGAGATGAGTATATATATATGTGCCTTTTTTACTTTTTTCAATCTTTTTCTTTCTTTTCTTTGATGTACACGAGAAAACACTTTTGGTTACGGAATTCTTGTTTAGGGAGAATGGATTGAGTTTTTATATAGCTGACTCGTTTTGACCCGAGTACGCGCCTGTCGCCTGAGGCGCGCCTTTAATAACTATGTGTAGAATCCATCTCACATGTCTACGAGTAGTTGAATGCCTTGTCCATCACATTCTTCTGCAAAATTATGGAGATAAACCCGACTCCTTTCTCATTGCCTCATCATTATGTATTCATTTTCCAGTCACAGTTCATCCTCTCTTTGTAGTTGAAGGTGGTCTCTTAGTGAAAGCTGACTTTGATTTGCAGAAGCATTCTTTGAAAGTATTAAACAATTTAAAAGCCACTGAACTCACATCTCCCACGGGAAACTGAGTTCATGAAAGATCGTCTAAATTGATATATATATATATATATATATAAAACAGAAGTCTTTGGTGACAGAGAGCGCATTCCAGGAGTAGTAATAGTCATAGGAGTCGTGAAATCTTCATCCGGGAAGGAGTAACTCGAAGAAGCACTAGAAAATTAGTCGTGAAATCTTCATCCGACACGCTCCACGACGACCAACACAACGTCGCCTGTAGAGATATAATAAAACCAACAAGTGACAAGCATCATCAAACAGATAATACAATCAAGTCAATTATTCGAACAACTACAAAGCCCGAAGCACCTGTTACAAGGAAACATGCACGATCGAGAAAACAGAAAATAAACACAAAACGATCCACAAGGACAATCACAAATAATTCGGACTACGTTGAAATCCTCAAAAAGCACACTAAGCATCTCCGTGCCCTTTCGGAGCAGGGATGCAACCTCGATCCCCAAATCTATCAGTTACCGTATCGTATTGCACGGCTCGGTGACCCATATGGCCACACCCGAAACAACAAACTAACGGTGAACGACGATTCTTCGTGGTACGAGATCAGACAACAACAGTCAGACAACCCCGATCGAACAACAACGATCGAACAACAACGATCGAAAAGCAATGATCGAGCAATAACGATCAAATAACAATGATCGAACAACAACGATAAAAAAGCAATGATCGAGTAACAACGATCAAACAACAACGATCGAACAACAATGATCGAATAACAACGATCGAACAACAATGATCGAATGACAACGGCCGAACAATGACTCCGAAGTTCACACTTCAACTCAAGACGTCAAAAGAACTAGTAGAACCAAAAGATGTTACTTCCGAACAAGGTTCACAAGAATCGAACCGAATTCGAAAAAGTCACAGCGATAACCAGATCGACCCAAAACAAGATCACGGCTCGTTCGAACGATGAAATCGAAATGCAGAACAAGTTCAGAAAGTATCAACGAACACGAGCGAGTTGATAGACTTGAGAAAGAGGAAATGCAGAAGTCCAAAAATAATACGAGTATTACATTCGACCTCTTATAAAAGAAGGTCGTCCACGCAGCTCACAATAACAGAAACAAGGCAACAACACAAAAGCAGCTGATGGAAACATTTCCCATGGGCCTCTTAGAGCCGATCCTGATATCTGCACTAAAGTTCGTGCCCCGAAAGACTCGGAACCCAACTCGCAAAACTGGATCCTGTGTCTCTCGGGTCCACACTTGAAATGCGTTACTGACGAGAAGGACAATTGGTACGTGCATGCCCCCGGCACACCACGGTTGAAACACCTCGGCTCGGCATACCAAATATACAAATGCTAGATACAATGGAACATAACATCACAAAACAACAAACCGGAGATGCCAACTTGGCATAACATATCAACACATACTAAAATCACAACAACCACGGCATCGTTCGATGATTACAACGGCCCGAACGATAACCAGCACATAATCACAAAAACAGCATGAAACAATCACGCATTTACACAAACATGCAAACTCAAGTTCCAACAGCTCGCACTGGTGCGATAACACACAAATCATCACAAAGCGACAACATTCAATACTAACTTCTCACCTCTCACAGAGGGATAATCACAACAAATGCGTGGCAAACAACTCAACGTTCATGCCACCGATTCCATCATACTCGGGAGCTAACATTCTAACGACAATGCGAATATCACATATACATTCTTGGTCCGTGTTGTTACCCAAAATATTATCCGGAGATGATATTGCTGGAATGGTCGAGTAATAAACAAATGCGAGAGCACGTCCATGGGGAAAGTAAATAACATAAGATTTGCTGGAGTTGTTAGTCCCGGGATTGAATGCTCTCACGAGATATTATTAATACAAATACTTGGGAGTACAAATATTAATGTTAGAGTACAATTACAATGAGTGTAAAGACCCTAGTTATCTTAGCTAATGAGTGCTGAAGATTGCCAGAAGAACTAGAGATGATGCTCTGTGAGTTCTTGTAACAACAATGGAGTGCTGTGACGACTGTGAGAAATTGACGGTCTCTCACAGTGTGTGTTAGCCGAATGTCTGAGCTCCTGGGCTTGCGAGTCTCTTCGAATATGAACTATAGGGAGCTCTTGCCTCTGCCGACCGTCTTTTGGTTGAGAGGTGCTGAGAGAGAAATCCTAAGATAGATTCAAGAGAGAAAGCCGAGAGGAGATAACTTCTGAATTTCTCTGAACATTTTTCGGATCTTTTTCCAGTTGCTGGAGGTTCTCTATTTATAGGACTCGGAGTCGCTAGGCGATCGCCTCTACTGTACTATAATAAACGAGCGATCTTCTTTAGCACGTGGGTTGGTCTCCTTAAAGTCCGCAGAAGTTGCTGGCTGTCAGAAATGCGAACCAATGAGAGGCCAACACGCGTCCATGTCGCTGTCTTGGGAGGCCCTACTTAGGACCTTTCGGCGGCTCTGTCGGTAGGTGAGGCCGTCCTTGTCACTGACACCTGCTGATGGGCTGGAGTCAATGATTCATGTTCTGCGGCGCCTTTCGCGGATCTGCACATGGGTCCTTGCTTCGTGATCTAGTCTTCGTAGACTTGGCGGATGTTGGCCTTACGTGGCATGAGGCGGTCGTCTATGATTGGGCACCTGGGACGATCGCTAGTTGCCGGGAGACGATCGCCTTGGCAGTCGATCGCTTGCACTGGGTCCTGTTCTGGGTCCTTCGATCGGCAAGTCTGCCTTAGTCTATTTGACTCTGGTTCGGTCGCCCGGTACTTGTGCCGATCGCCTGTTGAGGTGTATAAATCTCGACACAACAATTGCCCCCCAGCTTGCTCCGATGTTGAAGACATGGGGTGAGGTGGTTCCAGTGGCGATCGTTTAGGATAATGATGGGCGATCCGTTGAGCGGACTTTGGTCTCGGATTTGGGCGACCTGATCGTTTGGCGAGCTATCTTCGGTCTTTGTTCTTGTGATCTTTAATTTTGCAGATCCCTCGTGGAAAGCCGATTGTTTCGACCTTGAGGAGTCGTGCACGGTCGCGGAGTTCGATGGACCGACCTCCATGACTGTGTCTTGTGCGCGAGGGACATTCCACCTGTAGGTTTGTCTCGCGACTCACTTTATTGTGAGGGTCCTCCGTTAGGCTGCGCCAGCCTCATATTTAAACGAAGGGCGAGCGGTCTTGATCTGGAGGAGTCCTTGCGCGGGGCGTCATCGGATTATCGACTCCACGCCTGTGGCTTGTTAGCACTTTTCTACCTCGGATCGTCATGTTAGTTGGCAATCCTCGACGGTATACGTTGTGACGGGGGTAGGGACGCGTCGCATTGTCCGGATCCACCATGTTAGATGATGAACCTTTGAGGGCGGGCGAGCGTGTCCACAGATTTGTTTGGAGGGTCCTTCGGTTACACCCCTTCTCGTATTTAAATAAAGGGCGAGCGATCGCAGCCCAAAAGAACCTTGCATGGACGAAGCTGTCGGTTCCATCGACTTCCAGGACCATGGCTGCACTCTTCTACCTCGGATCGTCATGTTAGATGGCGATCCTCGATGGTATACGTTGTGTCGAGGGCGGCGATCTTGTGCCTAGGACCATCATGTTAGATGATGAACTTTAGATGGCGAGCGAGTCCTCCGTTTTTGGAGATGTTGCTTGATTCTGGCGATCGGGTTGGAAGACTGGTGGTCGTCATTCTGACGCCGATCGCGGCATTTGATTCTTTCTGCCTGGGGCTCCGGCTAAGTTATTAGTCTGTCCAGCTTGCCCTCCTTGAACAATCTCCAGAGTTGTCTGAGGAGGTCGCGGCGTTGATCGGTGTTGTGGCCAGGACTCTTGTGGTAAGCACCAAATTTGTTGCGGTCTAGATAACTGTGGTCCCTTACCGCCTTCGACTTGCTTAGCCGCTCGCGCCCCTGGATGGCGTAGAAAATATGAGCCGGAGATAGATTGAGGTTGCGATAGAGATGGGCTTCCACATCCTCGAAGGTCCTGAAATCACCGGGTGGTTTGGCGACTGCCTTGTTGGACTTAGCGATCTCCGTCTCTGCCCCCTCGCCTTGGCGAAGGGCAAGCAACCTCCGCCTGGCCAAAAAGTCTGCGGCCTTGGCGCGGAAGATTGCGTAGGTTGGGGGGATGTCCTTCGTAAGGTGCCTGAACATGGGCGAAAGACCATTGAATCCCCCTAGGACCGAGTAGAGGGCAATCTCGTCGCTTACGGGCTCGCCATTGAGGATTATCTCATCCACCCGGTCGATGTAGTATGTGTCGGACTCTTCTTCCCCATGCCTGATTTTCATCATGCGGTGGGGACCTTTTGGTCGAGCGACCTTGGCGGCGAAGTATGACGTGAAGTCGTTCGCCAGTTTCTCAAAACAGTTGATTGAATGCGGTGGCAGTGAGATGTACCACCTACGGACAACATCGCCCAATCTCAATGGGAACATTCGGCACTTCGTCGCGTCTGATGCCCCACATCTGGTCATGTAGATCCGGAACTTGCTCAAGTGGGTCTCAGGGTCTGATCTCCCCTCATATAAAGGTGTTTGAGGAGGAGCGATCTTCGGTTGTACGGGGGGCGAGCTTGATCTGGACCGTGAGCGGCTCACTTGGTCCGGCGATTGATCTCTTGGCGCCTGCCCCAGTTTCAATGAGCGCCTTCATTTCTTCGAGCTGGCGCTGCATTGCGGCCATCGCCGTAGCCTGACTGCTCGCGGATTGGCTCTCGGAATGGGAGCCGAGGCCATCATGTACCGATATCCTGGCCCCGTGATAGGTGACGAGTTCTTCGCCACCGAGCTCAATTCTGGGGCGAGTGGGAGCCCGTTGGCCGGCCTGTCTTATGGAGTTGGGTATGCCGAAATCCTGGTGACGTATTCGGACTCCGATGTCTCCCGACTGGGGCCCGAATGCCTGGGTCGCCATGAGGGATCACTTCCTAGGCGGCTAAAGACGGAATTGTCCTGCCTTACGAGCACCTTTTCCTGCGGCTCGGGACTTTCTGACGATTTCTCGACATATAGCCCCTTGAGCTTCCGCTTGCCCGCAC
The DNA here is from genome assembly GCA_033398695.1 of Orobanche coerulescens. NCBI lineage: Eukaryota > Viridiplantae > Streptophyta > Magnoliopsida > Lamiales > Orobanchaceae > Orobanche > Orobanche coerulescens. The sequence goes on from CM065802.1 coordinate 63,785,608, forward strand.
GGCGGATGGATGATGGAGTAATGGTGGGTGAGTCGCATGCTCTCCTTCGATCCCTGAGGATGGACATGGCCTCCTCGATCTGTTCCGCGGTTTGGAACTGATCGAGTTAGAGGCTGGGGCCGTCCCTCGGGGAAGGGAGTGAGAGTCTAGCGTAGCCGCGGTCGCCTTCCGCCGTAGGTTGGGACTCGGCCTGGGCCGGAATAAGGTGTCCGGCAGATCGTAGGGTGGCTCTTTTCGAGGTTGTTGCCGACGTCATGATTCTGAAGGTTTTTCTTTGAAGAAGAGTGAGTGTTTCTTCAAGTATATGCCCCGGAGAATAGTGAGTGTTCTTCGAGACGGTCGAAATAAAAAATGAAGGTTAAGAACCCCTTCATATAGCGCCAAATTTTTACCCAAAATATTATCCGGAGATGATATTGCTGGAATGGTCGAGTAACAAACAAATGCGAGAGCACGTCCGTGGGGAAAGTAAATAACACAAGATTTGCTGGAGTTGTTAGTCCCGGGATTGAATGCTCTCACGAGATATTATTAATACAAATACTTGGGAGTACAAATATTAATGTTAGAGTACAATTACAATGAGTGTAAAGACCCTAGTTATCTTAGCTAACGAGTGCTGAAGATTGCCGGAAGAACCAGAGATGATGCTCTGTGAGTTCTTGTAACAACGATGGAGTGCTGTGACGACTGTGAGAAATCGACAGTCTCTCACAGTGTGTGTTAGCTGAATGTATGAGCTCCTGGACTTGCGAGTCTCTTCGAATCTGAACTATAGGGAGTTCTTGCCTCTGCCGACCGTCTTTTGGTTGAGAGGTGCTGAGAGAGAAATCCTAAGATAAATTCAAGATAGAAAGCCGAGAGGAGATAACTTTTGAATTTTTTTGAACGTTTTTCGGACCTTTTTACAGTTGCTGGAGGTTCTCTATTTATAGGACTCGGAGTCGCTGGGCGATCGCCTCTGCTGTAATATAATAAGCGGGCGATCGTCTTTAGCACGTGGGTTGGTCTTCTTAAAGTCCGCAGAAGTTGCTGGCTGCCAGAAATGCGAATTAATGAGAGGCCAACACGCGTCTGTGTCGCTATCTTGGGAGGCCGTACTTATGACCTTTCAGCGGGTCTGTCGGTAGGTGAGGCCGTCCTTGTCACTGACACCTGCTGATGGGCTGGAGTCAACGATCCATGTTCTGCGGCGCCTTTCGCGGATCTGCACATGGGTCCTTGCTTCGTGATCCAGTCTTCGTAGACTTGGCGGATGTTGGCCTTACGTGGCATGAGGCGGTCGTCCATGATCGGGCACCTGGGACGATCGCTAGTTGCCGGGAGATGATCGCCTTGGCAGTCGATCGCTCGGCGCTGGGTCCTGTTCTGGGTCCTTCGATCGGCAAGTCTGCCTTGATCTATTTGACTCTGGTTCGGTCACCCGGTACTTGTGTCGATCGCCTGTTGAGGTGTATAAATCTCGACACAACTGTCCACAAACAGGAATGATAGGTTTTTAAAAAAAATGAAAACCACCCTTTGAAAACAATTTGGAAACACCAGTTGATCTTGAGTATCACATTTTCAAAAAGTTGTACAAACATCATTGTCGAGACTTTGAAAACCATCTTGCGTTGAACAAAAATGAGGACACTCTTCTTTTAGTGAAAAACTTTAGGACATATTCGACCCTCGGGTCTAAGCAAAGCATTTCTAAATGATTGAAAATATCTCAAAATATTTTGGTTCCCAATTGGAATAATTTGAAATATATTACGGCACTAGAAAGCACTTTGAAAGTACCACGAGAAAATAATTCATTTTAAAGGTACGTCTCGAAATTTATTTTCTAAGATACTCAAGGTTTTCTAAAATCTATTAGGCTAGAATGCCTAAAAACTCACATGTAACAATATTCACTTACATACACCACAACCTATGTTGCACACGTACGGGGGGGCGGGTGTGGGTGCGGGCAGATACGGGTGCGGATATACGGTTTTTTGAAAATGTTAGGGTGTGATACGACAAGGATACGTGTGTTTATTTTATATTTTATTATATATAACACTTGTTAAATATAAAAAACAACAATTCAAATATCACCATAAAACCAATTCAAATACATAAAACAAGTCATACAAAAAATAATTCAAAATGGCTTTGAGGAGCGTAGCTTTCTGATGCTGTTCGTGAATGCTGCTAAAGGTAAAAGTAATTACTTATTAAATAATTTACTTTTTGTATTTTAGTTTATTTGATTTACTTTTTAAAAATTACAAAAAAACAGTAAAAAAAATCACTCACGCCCCCTCCACGCACCGGATACGCGTATCCTGTGCAAGGATACGCGAGTCCGATTTTTTTTTTTTGCACGGATTCGCCACGTGGCGAATCCCGTGCGAATCCCACGCGAATCACACCCGCACCCATGCAGTATCCGATACTGCATACTGGTCAATTTTGAAGAATCCGTGCATCATAGACCACAACACACGCATCTACTCGCTCAAAATCAAGACAGCACATGTCTTTTACCGGAAAATAAATAGTCAAATATCACAGTCAAAAGGACAAAAATAATGATAACACTCATCATATAAACGAAATATGAGAATCACACGAACGCATCACGGAACCAAGAATCTGCATAAAGGTTCCATCACTTAACACATAATAATACCAGTAACGCGCATCAGATGAGGCACAATCACAAAGAAGGGAGACTTACAGCCACATGTCGCACGAAGATGATGATCGCCCCACGATACTAATCACGACCAACAAACTCAGACGATGCGTCGTGACACAACTCAGTCACACAAAATCTGACGAGACAAAAACTCAACAGACACCACTAAACCCGACAGCCTAGGTTTCCACAACCTAAGCTCTGATACCATTTATATAACACCCCCAATCCGCTCAGGGATATTACATGCCATAGAACCTTTCCTCAAGGATCTACCAGGCTGGTAACAACATCGAACATCTCAATAATGCCTTTAAGGCTAAAATGACTCCGTAGACCGATTTGGTCTTTCAATAAATACATACAACTCAATCACAACACATGCCCACACAGCGGTCGAGTACAACACACTCCCGTACAATGGGGAAAGAATACTTCAGCGGAAAATAAAATACAACTAAACCAAAAGAACAATGTACGGGTCCTCATGTGATTAATATCGATCATCTTTCATCATCCTTGATGTTGACCCTGTGTTATGCTCCCAAAACTTTACAAGTGCAAGTACTCGGGGGTTAGCAAAACTCCACTGTTTTGCTAGTGCAAGTACAAAGTGCAAAAAAATACGAGCCATACAATACAAGTTCCAAGGACAATAATAACCACGAATCCTCAAAGATTTAAACATAATGAAGATACTTCCCGAGGCAAGAGTTTAGGTAAAGCTTTCCAAAATCGAAAGATCCCAAGTCAAGGGAAATAATTTATAAAGTGATTTAAAATTCCATCGGGAGTTTTGATAGAAACAACTCAGGATTTTCGAATCCTTCTCTTTCCAAAATCAACAGGGGTCACAGCCCAAAGGTTTCGTTTTCACAAATAAAACTAACAACAATTCACAGGGTCAGAGCCCACATCAAGTGTCCTCAACGGACGTAAAATCAACACAACATAATCACATACAAGCATCGCCTAGGACCGGGACGAAGCCACAAATCCCACCCGAGGCCTCTAAGGACCCTTTCGAGCTGGCTAGCGAAACAAATCACACACCATATCTCACGGTTGGATCAATCACTTGTTGCATCCTGACCACATGATCACAAGCCATGTGTCACCGTAGATTATCTCAGGCTCTCACGGTTGGATCAATCGCTTGCTGCATCCTGACCACATGATCACATGCCATGTGTCACCAAAGACCTTCAACCATATCCACACATTCACACAAATAACATATCACATCAATAATATCCAAGTAACTCAATGGCAACAAACACAATGCACGACGCAATGGTCAAATCACAACGCACCGATATGAGATAATATATACATATATATTATCAAAGCACAACGACAACACCAAGTGTATTCATAGTAATTCACGTAACCATCCACGAACACAATGTTTACCAAACACACGCATTTTGAAAGAGGGCCTATAACAAAGCTAACTGAATCTTTGAAAGTGAAATTCAAACGATCAAATAAACACATAGAGACGATCACTAATTATCATATCCATAAAACAAGAATTGTATGGACAAGGTACTTGCCTCGAATAACCACAACGCGGAGAATCGACCGAAGTGAGGAGACTCGGACCGACTACGAACCCGCCGACTCCGCCGAACGACAACCCGCAATAATAAACTACGAACGACAACAATAACAACGAAAATGAATTTCAAAGTACGACCCAAAGCCGCTGAATTCAAGTAACAAATGATGAAAGTTCAAGGGTTTCCCCCAAAACGGCCAAGAACACGAATCGACCCGACAAAAACATGAAAATGGAATTCCCAACTGAAATATGGATATTCGATCCATAGGATATGTTTAAAAACATCATTTTACAACAATTGGTTCATCAAAAATGGATGGAAAACGAAATCAAGAACAAATCCCCCAGAAAGTCAACTCGAAGGAAATCAAGAAATATACATTAATTCGACGAAGAACAATAGATTAAATGATGTTAAACACATGAATAATACTAAGATTAATCATACCCATCATAGATTAATCAACAATACGGAACGAATCGGACAAAAACCCAAAAACCCCAAAATTTCCCAAAGATAGGGTTCTAGGAAATCTAACCTTGATTCGCTGGATCAAAGGATGTTATGGAATGATCAATCAATGATATGAACTCAAGAACTTCATGGATTTATTGTTCAACAACATGTCTCCTCGCTCTCAAAATCTCTGGCCGCGGAAAAGAAAGATGGGAAATGAAAAATGGTTGGAAACAGGGCTGCTCGGTCAAATATATAGGCAGGCCGCCCTAGCGTGTGCTAGGGTACCGGCAGCGTGCGCTAGTGGGCCGGCTATGGTCCAGTCCAGAGCCTCCTGGACCGACCCCCCGCCCAGGTAGCGCGCACTGGCTGCCGAGCAGCGTGCGCTACGTCTGCTGGTTAGCGCGCGCAGAGACCGGCCGTAGCGTGCGCTACCCGCCAACCCTCCGGAGTCCAGAACCTCAGGTGCCCCACTGCCCGGCCTAGATAGCGCGCGCTAGATGCCGCATAGCGTGTGCGCTACGCCTGAAGGTTAGCGCGCGCAGTCTCCCGGCAGTAGTGTACGCTATGCCGGTCCCTGCCGCACCCGTCCGGCCAGCGCCCAACTGCCGTGCCGGTTCCTCCCGCAACCGTCCGGCCAGTGCCCAGCTGTAGTGGCCTGGCGACTCGATTCCCAAAAACGCACGGAACGAACACGACGAAATGCTCGCGGACAGCAACATCGATCCGAAATGAAATACTATGCAACAATTAATCACACGCGACCATGAAAAGGGTCAAGACAACAAATACGAATGCGGATACCCACAACTTTGGGTAAATTACAAAATGGCCCAAAACGCCCAAAAATCACGATACGTGATCGAATAACCAAACCGAAGTTCACAACACGTCTAACAAGTTAAACAGACTTACAGAAAACTCGAAATAGCAGTTTCGAACGAGATTTGAAAGAATCGAACTCAAATGCGGAAAAGTCGCTAAGAAGCACGGAACTCAACAAAACAACACCAAAACGAACTCGGATGGCAAAAAGTGCAGAATTAATCATTCTCAGAATGACGAAACGGTCCCAAGAGAGTCTCAAAACAGACTCTCGCCAAAAAAGAAAATTAGGAAATCGAATTTACGGATATTACAAGTATATACCGTATTTGGCTCGTTGGGTCAGGCGCTTGCATAGGTCACACGTGACACGAATGTCTCTTGATACTAGTTCAATTCACAACGACTCTTAAAGAGAAAACGACTCTATGATACCATCTTCTGTAACACCCCCAAAAGGCGGCTATTATAGTGCCGTGGAACCCCACACTGGTACCCACCAGGCGATACCAAAATACAGATTAAATAAGTATTATCTTGTGATACCGAACCACAATAAATAGTCACTAATCCGATTAGGAGTCTATTAATGATATGGCCAATGACCTTATGATACACAGGATCCGAAATACAAGTATAAACCATATGGAGATGGAATATACCTCAAATATCAATACAACCTGACAATAGTTTAAAAGAAGCGGAATTAAAGTAACATTACACGGTTTGAACATAACCGAAAACAAAAGACTTGGGCCCCCCGAACTAGTATCCTCCGAACCCTTCGTCGTCACCATGCTCTTCCCGTGCCTTGCCATTGTCTCGACCTAAAATACAACACAAATATTTCGCCCAAACCACAGGGTCAGATATACATGATAATAATTCTCAAGATATTATACAATTCACATATATTAGATCTCAAAGAAACATCCCGACTATTGAATGTAACACCCCCAGAATACGACCGAGAATGTCGCATGCCATAGACCCTTCTCACAAGGATCTACCAGGCTAAACTCCAAAAGACTACTCAATGATTGACCGACCGGGGTCAAAATAATTACAAAACAGACCGACAAGGTCATAATACAATTCAAAAACCAACATAATTCACAGCTCAACGACAATGATCAACATGAACACGGAAAGGAATGACGACTCCATTTAATAAATGACATCTACACTCGTGCAAGGGTGAATACTCAACCAAATGAGAAAATACCGACCAAGATGAAACAAAAGAAAAGACTCTGACTCTTGTGTGATTAGCATCGTCGTCTTCCATCTCCTTCCAAGCTAATCCAGTGACTGCTCCCGAGCTGCCAAAACCTGAGCGCATAACAGACACCCACATACCCCCGAAAACTCGGGGGTTAGCAAACTGGAATTTTGCTAGTGCAAGTACATAATATACAAGATATACGAACAATATCAACACAAAACCCAACAGTCGCGAAGCCTTAACACAAACTACGCATTCCCATAGTCAACACATAAAAACACTCATTTACAACAAGGTGAAAGATAATTACATAGCCATATTCTCTTTACAAATCATAACACCAACGAAAGTTTAAACAAGCCCAAAGAGTCAAAAGATCTGGTTTGAAAAAACCCCTTTTTTAAAAGAAAATATTTTGATAAGATAGTTTCGAAACGTTATTATTGACTCGGGCTGTCTTGGGGTTTTGAAAATCGAATGGGAATACTTTTGGAAAATTACTTCAAAATCTATCGGGTCCTTAACCCAGCATATGAAAAATAATTTACAAGAAAACTATTTCAACGTTATTCAGGGTCCTCGACCGAATTTATAGAAACACTATCAGAAGCGAGTCATTACAACATCTCACGGGGTTCTCGACCCAATCCATAGAATAACACCACAAGATCAAATATCTCAACATCTCACGGGGTCCTCGACCCAATACACAGGATATCATCACAACACAATCAAAGACACAACCTCTAATTCGACAAATCCTGCTCAAGACCCTTGATTAATTAACCCTCGGAGATCTTGCTAAATATATTTGGTTAATTAACCCTGATACCAACGTTTTAAAACAAGTTGAAACAAACTTTCAGAAATAGGAATCGCGATCTATATCAAGACCAACATTTTAAAGCGAGTTAGAAGAACTTTGAAATACAAACATCGTTTGGTAACGGGGTCTTAGCTGTCACTCGAATATCTGTTACCAATAAGCCTACCAGGCGCCTCCCTTGCACACCTGTGCATCGGCGTTCACTCCACTATGTTGGCCGCCCATTGTACATGTCACCTGCACCGGCGTTCACTTCCGCAAGAGCCGCCCCTTGCACACGCATTAAGTAACACCGGTGTTCACCAACCATATGGAGTCGCTCATTGCAGCGTACACCAGGCCAGAGTACACGCCCCGCCCTCAGAGGCTCTCGGATATGACGTCTCTCACAACAAGTATTCACGTTGTTACAACTATCAATCATACAGTCAATCGTTGCAACAATTATCAAATCGGTACACCAATTCACACAATTTATCCGTCAGTCCACAACCACATAAATGAACAATAACACGCACGTTATCAATCAAAACTCAACACAATAAGCCTTCGGCAAAACTAACCAACACTACACATATATCCTTATATCGTAACTCAACTGAATGCATAAACCTTACCATATTACCTCTATAAATATGGTTCGTACTTTAATCCAAGTTGAGTACGCCAACTAGTATCGGTATTAATCACCCGACATTCACCGACATATGTATATATATATATATATATATTCGTAAAATGTTCACACACTTCAGCATCAATGATTTCACGTAGTTATAATTCGTATATCAAGGTACTTGCCTTGGTAATCTCTCACGAATACTCCAAAAATACGGTCGATTGGAAAGATCCGGAACTCCAATAAAAACGACAATCGGAAATGCTCAACACCGGATTATCATAGGGAATTCGTCCCTAATATTCTATCATCGAATAAATAATCAATCACACGAGGAAAAACATCGTAAAACGACCGAGTCCTGACTGTACTCATCATAACGTACGTTACACACCCACGTAGCGTACGTTAAGTCTGTTCGTTAGCGTACGTAAGTTCCGAAGCCTAACGTAGGCTAAGCATGTTTGGCAGTTCTCTTCTCTGATCAGATGACTGGCTCGTCTGATGATATAACGTACATAATGCATGATGCTTAACGTGCGTTATACTCACAAGCATATTTCTCATAGGAAAAAGAATGATCCAAAGGTGTTGATATCTTCGAATTTCAAGGATAAACATGTCATCAAAACGCCATATTCTAAACTCGATTATAAATTGCCATATGTAGTTCGGAAATATCCATGGTTGTTATCAATATCACCACTACATTCAAACTTTCATCATGAAGATCGGCTAATCAATCCACCCTTACAAGATGTGACAAAACCTTCAATGTTTATCCTTCTAAGTTCATCTAACAAAAAGTGATAGTGATAGCAAGTCTTGATCATATCAAAAACTCCAATTAATGCAGATTACAATCTCAGAAAAACTTCCCCTATTATGTTCAACATAACGAGGTTCGAACTATAATACTCTTAACAATGTTGAACCTAAGTATAATCATTCCAGCTTCCTTAAACATGGTGTTCAACTTCAAGGGTTACTCACTAATCCAATTATCCCAGAAGTATGCTCATATCATTCCTTAAGAACAAGGATTTTAGTTTGGAAAGTATCAACATACCTTAATGTATAAGACAATGATGAACACTTGACGAAAATCCAATACCGGAAGCTTGAGTACCAATCCAAGGTGCTTCCAATCCTCAATGATCAAGTAGAGATGATATATAGATGTTAAAGTATCAAAGGGGGCTCTCTAGACCTGGAGGAATTGAAAGGGAAGTGAAAAGAAACGAGGTGAAATGAAATAGGGTGCTGTCCCATTTATACTGTCCTGAGCTTTACGTATGTTAGCCTTAGTGCTTTACGTACATTATACACTTAGCGTACGCTAACCATTGTCCTTAGCGTACGCTATCCTTCAATGGTAGCTTACTATATCCTTTCGGTACTCTCTTACGTACGCTACATCAACCAGTTACGTACGTAATCTTCTGTAATTAGCGTACGCTATATACATCACTTAGCATACGTTAACACCCGTTGACCCCAAAACTATCCAGGTTCATCCGCGGGAATCTTTCCGAGCCCACCACCAGCTGTCCCATGTGCTAGCCGCCCTGATCAATTTTTGACTTCCTTACATACGCTATACCTAGCTCATAGCATACGCTATCTGTGGCTCGTAACGTACGTTACTCTTACCTGCTAGCGTACGTTACGACGTAGTTGCATGTGAAGGATTACAAGTTGATATTATCATGTATGTGGACACGAATACGGGAAAGAACATACTTTGATTATCGATATCACAAATTTGAATAATACAGGGTTCAAATACGGACGAAAATACTCAACAATTTATCTGGATATTACATACTCTCCCTCAAAAAAAGAGTTTCGTTTCGAAACTTAAAATAGAGAGCGGTGGAACAATCAAGGAAAAATAACTACTTGCTCAGCCCCAAAACATCACGAGCAACGCGCGAATGCAAGGTTTTAGAAATACAATGATCGGACCTAGCAAGTATCTGGTACGTGAGTCGAGGCGACAAATTATATGTGAACATGAGAAGTCGAGGTGGAGGAGTATGAGTTTGGATATAACAGCTCCAAGATTTAAGAAAAATCATAAAATAGCTCAGACATCCTGAAATCATGTGTCGAGCTCGACCAACCGCATTCAAGTTCATAACACATTCGGAAATGTTAATTGCACGGGTGGGAACAATAGTTTCGAACAAATTTTGCAAGGACTAAGTTCAGATGTGGAAAGACCACAATAATCCACGAAGTCTAACAAAATGGCTCTGAAATTCGTTCGGATGATGGTAGGCTAAGTAGAACATGGTAGTTAAAAATTGTCGATAGGATCATACATGAATCACCAACAATGAAAGTCACCCAACACCGAAAATACTAAGAAGAGTACGGGTGATACATTCCCCCATACTAAGAAGACATTTCGACCCCGAAACTTAGAACCACAAGAGTTGGAAACCTAAAGCAATGAAATAAAAATGATCAAAGTCATGATTGTTGGAAGCAGCAGCGATTCGGACATAGTACAAAATCTTCATTCTCCCATGTTAGGCTCTTCAGGAGGAGACATAGGGTTTCGGGACATTATCCGGCCACTTGCTCTGCTCGCCAACAGGGTAGCATTCTTTGCCAATTCGGAAACTATCTCACAATATTCCTCCCGATGATTTTCACACCCGCACCGGTAACAAGTTAAGAGTGTAAAGGGACAGTTTGCATGAACATCCTTGACGGTTGCAGTTGAAGCACCTTCTCTTCTTATCGAGAGTCACCGATGTTGGCTTGGGATTCCCAGCTCCCAACGGCGAAGACGACGCGCTCGAACGATGTGGGGGTTTGGGAGTCTTAATCTCTTCACCATCCACAAATTTCCCAGATGTCCTCGGTCTCTTCGCTTCGTTCGTTGGCTCGATCACTGAGGAGATTTCATAGGATATCATTTGACCTTGATACTCCTTCACCGTAGCGTGAATCGTTGGCGTACGAATCACCTCACCGCTCCCACTTCCATCATCACGTCTGTTAGGAATACTTGTTAGATTTTGATGATGTCATTAATGTAATTCAAATGTTTATTACTTGGCAAAAATGTAAGGAAGAACCAAATGAGTATCTTCCATATGCCAAATTGTGTTTAGTTTAATACTTGGCAAAAATGTAAGGAAGAACCAAATGAGTATCGTCCATAGGCCAAATTGTATTTAGTTTAATACTTGGCAAAATGTAAAGAAGAACCAAATGAGTATCTTCTATAGGCCAAAATAAGTTAGGCTCAAAATCAGCCAAGTACAAAGGTACAACCGAGTCAAGTCAGAGAAGTTCTGGTCAACAAAAATTAATCAGAGATGTTTGACGAGACTGCAGTCAAGTGACTTCAGACAAGTCATCTGATCAGGCGAGTCTCAAACAGTCACCATCAGAGAAGTCCAAACTGCAGAGAAGATGAATGTACATCAGCCTACTTGAGATCAGCCAAGTACTCCAAGTCCATGTCAGCATGCGTTGAATAGTCAAATATTACGGAAAGTCACATGCAAGCGTGAAGAGACATATTGGAGAGATTCCCGCAAGGATATGAATTAAATAATTCATCCAGACCTACCACTGAAGACTTTAAACTTATTGTATTAAAAAAGATACGGCGCCTCACATTCAAAGTCTTCACAACGGTCGAACGATGGATTAAAATATGGGAATCCAGCCTTGCAACGTTCAGAAAAATAAACAAAGAAGTCTATCTCTCCAACGGACGAATTTGTTACAAGATTTGTAATGGCTATGAAGAATGCTCAAGGATCAACACCTATATATATCCGAAGAATTGAAGTTGAGCAAATATCGATGCGAACAAAATCTCAAGCAATCAAAGCATTCAAAGCAATCAAAAAGTGAACTATAACATCGTGAAAAGAGCAGTTCTCAAAAGTTCATATTTGAAGAAGCTCTTAGTTGGAGAAGACAAAAACTCGTGTCTTTAATCCTGAGTTCGGGGTACTTCACTGGTTGAAGTTCAAGACTGTAAAGGCATCCAAGGATCGCGGATCAAGAGGTGCAAGGCAGTCAAGGGAGTTGCAATGGCAAGGATTTCCACTGGTTGGAAACTGTTGTAATTGGTTGAATCACTGTAATCTTTATCACTGGTTGACAACTATAGTGAATTCATCTCCAACTGGTTTGGAGAAAAGTGGATTAGTAGAGGATTACCCCACCTCTGAGACCACTATAACTGCCTGCGTACTTTACTGTTTTATAGCATCATACTTTAACTGCTGCATTCATTGTTAAGTGTTTCATTGGTTGTTTTGTATTCGTCATCAGCTGACTTCCGCACGTATTGAGAACAAACGACTCTAAGTCATTTGCATATCTATCAGCTGAGAAACTTACTTTTCGTGAAAAAGAGTTTAAGAGTTTCAAAAGTCTATTCACCCCCCCTCTGGACTTATTCCTGGACGACTTGTGACCTACAACGTCTACGTCCGCCAAGGCTCGACATGTTAATGCAGATAGTACCGTTTAGCATTATCAAATAGTCAGTCGTACGGTATACCACAATTATCAACACAAGGTTTAGTTAGGATCCTTAGAATAACGGTAATATCGTAAAACACAAAGTTTGCTGAAGTCAATTTCCAGTCCTTCGACTAGGACGATCATTATGTGTATGCACTTAATGAAAATAAATTTTTTGAAAAAGAGGGCGAGTCACGCTACGCCCAAAACTTGTAAATACTGTCCTTTATTTTGGAAGAGGAAGTTTATACATCGACTTTAAAAATTATTTTCGAGTAATATATAAAAGAAAATTGAAAATTGATCGTAACTAATTTGAAATATTTCAAGTGTTTGAGTTCCAAACATCACAAATTGAAAAATCTTTCCTCTTCTACCAAAATGTTTAATCGAAAGTATTTTTCACCGAAATACCTGACCATTTGACATGACTACATTAAATCATGGGTTTTTTACAATGTTAGGAAAATTTCAAAACACCACTTTAAAAGGTTCGCGCAGCGGATAAGATTAACATTCAAAAATTTATTCTAATGAAATGTAGAAATCGATAAGTACACTTGACTTCCGAAGCATACTACATAACTGTTCTCACTTGGACCGTATACGCATGTTATATCCTAAAACAGTAATATCACCAACAAGTTCCAACCCCTTGTTCACATTAAACATATTAGCACAATATAATCAAATACATATGTAAGGGAACTTACGATCGGGAGCTTACCATCACGGATTGCCTGAAGATGATGTCGGAACCACGATATTAATCACAACTCTGATGCGCGCGACTTACACATGACATGGACTTGACCCAATGGCCTAGGTTTTTCGCAAACCTAAGATCTGATACCATATCTGTAACACCCCCAGAATACGACCGAGAATGTCACATGCCGTAGACCCTTCTCACAAGGATCTACTAGGCTAAACTCCAAAAGACTACTCAATGATTGACCGACCGGGGTCAAAATAATTATAAAAGAGACCGACAAGGTCATAATACAATTCAAAAACTAACATAATTCACAGCTTAACGACAATGATCAACATGAACACGGAAAGGAATGACGATTCAATTTAATAAATGAAATCTACACCCGTGCAAGGGTGAATACTCAACCAAATGAGAAAATACCGACCAAGATGAAACAAAAGAAAATACTCTGACTCTTGTGTGATTAGCATCGTCATCTTCCATCTCCTTCCAAGCCAATCCCGTGACTGCTCCCGAGCTGCCAAAACCTGAGCGCATAACAGACACCCACCCCCCGAAAACTCAGGGGTTAGCAAATTGGAATTTTGCTAGTGCAAGTACATAATATACAAGATATACGAACAATATCAATACAAAACTCAACAGTTGTAAAGCCTTAACACAAACCACGCATTCCCATAGTCAACAGATAAAATCACTCGTTTACAACAAGGTGAGAGATAATTACATGGCCATATTCTCTTTACGGATCATAACACCAACGAAACTTTAAACAAGCCCAAAGAGTCAAAAGATCTGGTTTGAAAAACCCCTTTTTTAAAAGAAAATATTTTGATAAGATAGTTTGGAAACTTTATTATTGACTCGGGCTGTCTTGGGTTTTTGAAAATCGAATGGGAATACTTTTAGAAAATTACTTCAAAAGCTATCGGGTCTTTAACCCAGCATATGGAAAACAATTTACAAGAAAACCATTTCAATGTTATTTAGGGTCCTCGACCCAATTTATAGAAACACTATCACAAGCGAGTCATTACAACATCTCACGAGGTTCTCGACGCAATCCAAAGAATAACACCACAAGATCAAATATCTCAACATCTCACGGGGTCCTCGACCCAATACACAGGATATCATCACAGCACAATCAAAGACACAGCCTTCATTCGACAAATCCTACTCAAGACCCTTGATTAATTAGCCCTCGGAGATCTTGCCAAATATTCTTGGTTAATTAACCCTGATACCAACGTTTTAAAACAAGTTGAAACAAACTTTCAGAAACACGAATCGCGATCTATATCAAGACCAACATTTTAAAGCGAGTTATAAGAACTTTGAAATACGAACATCGTTCGGTAACGGAGTCTTAGCTGTCACTAGAATATCCGTTACCAATAAGCCTGCCAGGCGCCTCCCTTGCACACCTGTGCACCGACGTTCACTCCACTATGTTGGCCGCCCATTGTACATGTCACCTGCGCCGGCATTCACTCCGCCCCTTGCACACACATTAGGTAACACCGGTGTTCACCAACCATATGGAGCCGCTCATTGCAGAGTAAACCAGGCCGGAGCACACGCCCCGCCCTCAGAGGCTCCCGGATATGACGTCTCTCACAACAAGTATTCACATTGTTACAAATATCAAGCACACAGTCAATCATTGCAACAATTATCAAATCGGTACACCAATTCACACAATTTATCCGTCAGTCCACAACCACATAAATGAACAATAACACGCACGTTATCAATCAAGACTCAACACAATAAGCCTTCGGCAAAACCAACCAACACTACACATATATCCTTATATTGTAACTCAACCGAATACATAAACTTTACCATATTACCTCTATAAATATGGTTCGTACTTTAATCCAAGTTGAGCACGTCAACTAGTATCGGTATTAATCACCCAACATTCACCGACATATATATATATATATATAATGATTCACACACTTCAGCATCAATGATTTCACGTAGTTATAATTCGTATATCAAGGTACTTGCCTTAGTAATCTCTCGCGAATACTCCGAAAATACGGTCGATTGGAAAAATCCGGAACCCCAATGAAAACGACGATCGGAAAGGCTCAAGACCTGATTATCGTAGGGAATTCATCCCTAATATCCTATCATAAAATAAACAATCAATCACACGAGGAAAAACATCGTAAAACGACCGAGTCCTGACTGTACTAATCATAACGTACGTTACACACCCACGTAGTGTACGTTAAGTATGTACGTTAGCGTACGTAAGTTCCGAAGCCTAACGTACGTTAAGGATGTTTGGCAGTTCTCTTCTCTGATCAGATGACTGACTCGTCTGATGATATAACGTACGTAATGCATTATGCTTATCGTACGTTATACTCACAAACGTATTTCTCATATGAAAAAGAGTGATCCAAAGGTGTTGATATCTTCGAACTTCAAAGATAAACATGTCATCAAAACGCCATATTCCAAACTCGATTATAAATTCCCATATGTAGTTCGGAAAAATCCATGGTTGTTATCAATATCACCACTACATTCAAACTTTCATCATGAAGATTGGCTAATCAATCAACCCTTACAAGATGTGACAAAACCTTCAATGTTTATCCTTCTAAGTTCATCTAACAAAAAGTGATAGCAAGTCTTGATCATATCGAAAACTCCAATTAATGCAGATTACAATCTCAGAAAAACTTCCCCTACTATGTTCAACATAAAGAGGTTCGAACTATAATACTCTTAACAATGGTGAACCTAAGTATAATCATTCCAACTTCCTTAAACATGGTGTTCAAATTCAAGGGTTACTCACTAATCCAATGATCCAAGAAGTAAGCTCATATCATTCCTTAAGAACAAGGATTTGAGTTTGGAAAGTATCAACATAACTTAATGTAGAAGACAATGATGAACACTTGACGAATATTCAATACCAGAAGCTTGAGTACCAATCCCAGGTGCTTCCAATCCTCAATGATCAAGTAGAGATGATATATAGATGTTAAAGTATCAAAGGGGGCTCTCTGGACTTGGAGGAATTGAAAGGGAAGTGAAAAGAAACTAGGTGAAATGAAATGGGGTGCTGTCTCATTTATACTGTCCTGAGCTTTACGTATGTTAGCCTTGGTGCTTTACGTACGTTACACACTTAGCGTACACTACCCATTGTCCTTAGCGTATGCTACCGTTCAATGGTATCTTACTGTCTCCTTTCGGTACTCTCTTACGTACGCTACATCAACTAGTTACGTACGTAATCTACTGTAATTAGCGTACGCTATATATATCACTTAGCGTACGTTAACACCCGTTGACCCCAAAACTGTCCAGGTTCATCTGCGGAAATCTTTCCGAGCCCACCACTAGCTGTCCCATGTGCTAGCCGCCCTGATCAATTTTTGACTTCCTTACGTACGCTATGCCTAGCTCATAGCATACGCTATCTATGGCTCGTAACGTACGTTACTCTTACCTGCTAGCGTACGTTACGACATAGTTGCATGTGAAGGATTACAAGTTGATATTATCATGCATGTGGATATGAATACGAAAAATATCATACTTTGATTATCGACATCACAAATTTGAATAATACAAGGTTCAAATACGGACGAAAATACTCAACAATTTCTCCGGATATTACATTGAACATACCCCTCAGGCGTATGAACAATCAGTCACAAACCGTCGAACATATCTAATCATATATGGACTATGAACGACCAAAACAATATGGCTCAAGATGGACATCACAGTACGCCCGATCCGGAAATGTGTCCATGAACATGTCCACCCCGTATACAGAATCCAAAATATACGTGTGACAATGTACCTAATTAGTCTCACGAACTACGTCTCGTGTGCACAATCCAATACGGAAATATCCACGTATGACATTATATGTGCCTGGCTAAAAATCATACACAATAACCAATCGGCACGCAGATATGATTCCAGATATGTCACGATACAACATGACAATAAATCACATATCCAATTAAGGATCAAGAAACTCACCGAAGTGACAATAAGGATCAACGAGATCAACGATTCAAAGGTGATAGACTTGGGAATGCAATCCCGCAATGAAAAACGGAAACATCATCAAGAACAATATCAAATTACGAATCACAGATTCATAAGTGTTTCATATACACGAACGTATAACCATCACAAGAATTCAATCATCATTATAACCAAGCAAGATAACTTGCCTCAATTCCATAGGCGAAAGATAGTCCTTCTCCAAATGATCAAACGGACGGTATCCTCGACTAAAATACTCACTCGAACGAGCAACCTTGAATGAAACATAATTCATTCAATAACACATTCATACAATATTGATATCAATTCATAGGAAACGACGCCCGCAACCTACCCGAATAATTCATTCCACCCTAACGAATATTTTACCGATTATTGAAGGGTTCCAATACATATAGTTCATCTTCCACAGTCGGATAACTATACTAAAATATCCTTTACTACTCTTGTCATTGCTATGAACAAACATCTTCAATTCATCATTAAAATCAGTTTAACCAAGTGCTTATGTTCTACAACATCTACTACTATACAAGGGCAATCATAACGAATTCAATATTCAATCTACTATGACATTAACATTCACAATTAACATCTCCTTCTTAAGAACACTATCTACTCTATCATGATGATCAAATACATTCTTACATTAACAACACATTCGATTAATACAAAGTTATTGTTGTAATCATCAATATCCTTATCATTTCTCAAAGACTTGTTAAGCCGAACAAGAATAAGGTTATAACTTCTAAGATTTCTGAACAAGAGGACATCATCCCAATATCAACATTGTCAAGTTCTTCCCAAGGTAAGTAAATACCTAATATGGTGTTTTAACACTTTATGACATCAATTCTATTGATTAAATCTAACTATGATGAAACTAACTGATTATCAATGTTCTACTGAGATTATTTCATCCAGCAAGATGAGCATGATGGTTACTATCACTATAACATCAAGAACACCTCCATTCCAAATCCTTAATTATCATATTCATCAAGAAGTGTTAAAAAGCTTAATTACAAACATGTTTTACTTGATTAATTCAACACTAAGTGAAGTATTCTACATTACTAACATCATAACTACGAAAATATAGAGGAGAATCGCACAACATACCTCCATAAATGAAGAACAACCCCCAAGGCTACAAGAACACACTCCAAGTTCAAGAACACCTTCTAAACTTCAAATCAATGAGCTCCACTCCAAGATTTAAGGCTAAAAAACAAGTTGGAAGAGGGTAATATCGGTCTAGGGAGGCAAGGGGCGATATATGGAGAGAAAATCGGGTTGAAGTTGTGAAGAAATGAAAAACAGGTTGTGTCTTTAAATAGACTGTACATCAGTAGGGTACGCTATCGAAAGATATTAGCGTACGCTAACCATGTTACGTACTTTAACCCGAATGTTTTATGTACGTAACCATCCTACAGAGACTACTGTCTCAAATTCACATGCCATTTATGTATGCTAAATAAAAGGTATTACGTACGCTAATTATGGTTGATTTTGACACTCCCGACAGTCCAACACTCACCACGTGCATGGCCATACACGGGCAGGAGCCAACTGATGCGATCTGATTCCCTCCTAGCGCACGCAATGGATAACAAGTTACGCACGCTAATACATAGGATTTAACGTATGTTAATCTAACTGTGTAGCGTATGCTAAAGCCACCAGAGCAGGTCAAAAATGCAACTCTGTAATTAACATTGAACCATCAAACATGAAGTGAAATAACAACGATAAGTAACTCAAATCTATAACATCTCAATATTATAGTCATTATACTAAATGCAATGATCCACGACATTCAAATTATCCGAGTACTACAGCGATAGATAAAAATTACAGTTGGATATTACACTAGTCTCCCAAGTTAAATCTCTCTTGGAAATTCTTTGTAGTCTGTTGATTTGGAGTTAAAAGGAAAAAATTCCTTGCAGGATAGACAAATATTTTGTTGTTTGATATGAAATTATAAGAAAACCTCTCTTTATTGCTGTATTTCGCTAGAAAATTAAATTCATCATATCTTTATATGATGAAATTTAATCCCGTGATTCTAACTGCCTACATTTTTCAGAATGTTTTGTAGTATATTCATATTTTATTTATATGTTCAGGTAATTGCATAAAGTTAAGAGTGCTTTGTACGTTTCGTGAAGAGGAGCGCTGCTGTTAGTCCTACAGTTGCACTGGAAACTGCAACTACTTTGCAGGTAATATTATCTACAATTCTCAAAGTCTATGGGGAGCCTATTCATTAGTGAACTGATAACTTCATATATTACAATTACTGTTTGCAGCTAAATTTTGGGCTATTAATACACTGAGCAGCATAAAATTGAAGAAGTGACACGAAGATAACATATAAGTTAACTTATCATTGTGAAATGCAATTTGCAAATTTATATCTTAATATGTGTTAATTATACATTAACTTATGTTCTAATTTTTCTTGCGTATAATCACCTCGGATGAGTTTCATGATGAAATTCTAATGAAATATCAGCAAAAAAATAGATCTTAAGGTATGATTAAGTATATCTCCATATATAATAATTTTAATATGCATATTTTTTTAATGATTGTCGTACTGAAAAATTTCTATCCTGCTTCCGTCGTTTGCCGTTGATGGTTGTGGATTTAGTTATCTTTTTCATGCTTACGAGTGCGTCGGCGTCAGGACTTACGTGTCGAATCCTGAATTCCTCATAAAACCACAACTTTTCTAGCAAAAGGAAAAAAATGTTTTAGATAATGTAAATAGTATTAATATGAACAGGAGAAGTTTTAAATTTTATTTGAGAGAACTTACTATAAAATTTGAGTTTTATTTGAGAAATTATAATCTGCACATAGCTCTATATATATGACCAACTGTAAAGTTGAAAACTGCCCACTAACTTTATTATACCCGGCACTTTCATATAGTGGGTCTTTCGGCAGTTAAACAATAGTGGTTTTGTAATATACTGGCGTGGGGTTGTAATAAACTAGTCTTATAGAACTGTCGAGTATAATATTTTAATTCATAATACCAACTGCCATACTGCACATTTGGATTTGTATAACTATTTTTTTATAAAGCCGAAATAATTTTTTTTTGGGCATACTATTTTTACAGTAATTAGGATTGGATGTTGTGTGTATTTTTTTTTTGAAATAGTATAAAAATATTTTAAAAATTATTAATTCTCACTACCATACTAATTAAAACAATTTTAAATCAACATAGTTCAGATTAGAAGATATTCTTAGCAGCTATATACTTACGATTTTTTATTATAATATATTAATTCTATTTGATTTATGAATTACTTGCTAATTAATAGCATAATTATATTATAATTATCTCACATTTGCTTCAATTAATTAAATTCTCTTAAATGGTTAATTTATGAGTTGACTAAATTAGTTCATGATAGTTTGGGCCCAAATTATAAGATTATCCTTCAAATGATTTTTGTCTCTTTCATGAATGTAATTTGTTGTCGTTGTTAAGTTATTGTTGTAATTAGATTTATATTTATATTTTATTTTTATTTGTGTGGAATGTAATCTTTATTATTATTCAGTTCGATATGGTTGTAATTAATTACTTAAGTAATTTTCTTAGATTAGTCTGTAATATAAAAGAAAATCATTAGAAGGGATAATTTTTTTTCGGGCTCAAACTGAGCATAACTTAAATCGTCCTTATTTTTTTTTTGGTTTGAATTGAAATTTACCTATGTTATGTTTTTTCGAGTTAATAAGGTTCAAATGATAGTTAGGAACTGGAAATGTTTCGAATTGATATAGTGATGTATTTAGGAATACGTAAGAAAAAGCTGTAAATCTTACATAGCCTGATAAACTTATCATAAAGAAATTTAATTGAAATGAGACAAACAAATTGGAATCTGAGGATAAAATGCATTAAAATATCGTTTAAAATAAATGTAACTTCGGAAATATTGTAAATAAATATGAATAACATAAATAATCAGGGAACTCGATCAAGGACTGTCCGTCTTCTCTTCCTTGATTACAATACCCTTTGCCTTTCTCACTGGCCGTGTGGGAGACATTTCATCATAAAATTTACGCTTTATGGTCTTGCAATCTATGGCTTCGTTAGCTTTTTCTTTTCCTTTGCCCTTCTTAGGCGTGCTGACTTCCTCGTCCGAAATATTTTCCTGAATCGATTTATTTAAAAAATTAAGAATATCATAAAATCATAAAATAAGTATGATATTTTTATTTCTAGTTTTAAATTCTTACACTCTTATGTGAATTGCTTTTGACTTCACTTTCAACGATAGTGTAAACATCAGATTCTTGTTTGTTTTTACTGAAAAAACCAGCGTACTCTGATACTTTGGCTCTGTCAGTGATGAGGTTCCTAACTCCCAAAGATTTTGTGTAGTTGTAGTTCTCGTCTGGCTTTATCTGAATTTTGAATAGCATTTTTCTGTTGAGAAGTAAATATTTGATCTGCTTGGGAATATCGTCTAGATCGTTGTCCTATATAACAATAAACAAACATCTTAAGTATATATAGAGATTCAGTTAAGTTGACTTGGTGAATATCATTGTTTGCCTTGTCAATCAGTTATTCCATCAACTCCGAAACTGTTCTACCAATCACTTCAGCACATTGTTTGTCCCATATTGTGACCTCTGCACTTACAGTGGAATATCTGGAAAAAAATTACTTCAATGCACAGTTATTTTGGTCGATATTTTAATTTGTAAATAGATAACCTTTTTGATGTCGCACAAACTTCTTTGTCGCATTCAAGGTAGTAGTACCCAGGATCTAGATCATGCACTCCCTTTCTGCATGTGTCGCATTATGTGAAATACCATTTGTTTTTCCTCTCGTACTTGCCAATGGATTTGATAGTAGCACATATCCAATATGATCCCCACCTTTTATTCTACAAAATTCATAAAGTAATTGAGAAAAATGTCATATTTTAACTTTGAAAGTGTAGATATTTTTTTACCCCTTTATCTTCGAAAATCTCCTCTATAGTTCTGAAAAGATGGCATTCCTCGGCTATATCCATCGGACCACCAGTGGATGCAGAAACAATGCATTCGATATTGGTTTTGTTAACATTGGCCAATCTGTTATTTTGAACCATAATTAGTAGACAATATAGAGTTTGTATGTTTTACACATATTAATACCTTGTTTTGAAGCTCGAGAAAATCTCCCAGTCTTCATTAATGAATATTTACGTCACACGCCATTGATCTGCGGTAGTGTACTTTCCGTCGAACATCTTAGTTTTGCATAGCTGTATCAGGCAAATGACCATCTCCCTTCCATTTTGTTCTATATATGACTGCATTTGATCCACCTGAGTCCCCCACGGGGTATGGCTAAGTCTGTGTGACCTACATTAGAATAAGTAGATGTTTAGTAAAATAAATTTTAGTTCAACAATAAAATTAATATATACTCAGTGTCCTCCAAAATTATGTCAGAAAACTTGGATCGGCGCCCGTTCTTACTAGTAAACTCCCTTGGTTCGGATAAATTGACGACCAATCCCATGATATCTGCATTAGTGTCGAAAATAATTAAGAATTGAATGTAGAAATATACTCTTTGAGTCTGAAATTTCGAAATTGGGTAGTACCGTAAAGTTTTCCTGTGACGATGTTGGCGTTTTTCTCGAAATCTGCAAAGCTTTTAAGCTCGAATCTTAAATTTGGGAATTCTTCTTTCGGATCTTCATATATGAGAGTTGATCCACAAATGTTGATCATGAATGGCGCATTAGTTGTTGGATATGGCATATCATTTAAGGCAACCAAAAATTTAGACATTCTATATAATTTTCCTTCCTGCAGCATGGGCCTGTGCTTCGAAACCTATGGTTTTTTTATCTGAGCATGGATCTTGTCTCCCTGTAAATAAAAAGAATTAAAACAATGTTGCAGCGAGTGAAAGCAAGACAGAAATGAAATCACAATATAAAAGAATCTTACTATTTCATCGTGAAATATACATTCAACTACTTTTATGTCTCTTCCAGCAAAGTCAAGTACATCGTATGATCTGACCAGACGTAATCTCATGTTCCACCCGAAATTTCTGGGTTTCAGATCTCTTATATTGCTCCAAATCGGCATGTTGCTTATCTTTTGTTAATATATCTAGGGTGATCGTATCTGCTACTATAGGGAAAATGGAATGTGGTGATGTATATTCCTTGGTGAGTCTTCTTTTATCTTGTTTTCCACTTGTATATGCCGGTTATGGGGCGGTTTCTTGTTAGTGACTAAAGTAGTGGTGAATGTGCAACCACCCATTAAACCTGTAGTTATAATGGGGCAATTTTTTCTTAACCGTCAATACACCCACTAAACATTAACCTATTATTGGAGACGCGACGTCTAATAAAATAGTATTTTTATGTTTAAACTGATTGATTTTATTAATTTTTAACAAATTGGTATGTTAAAATCTATATTCATAAAATCTATATTCATAAAACAATGAGTTATATTTATCTTTTATAATAAAAGTTGATTACATTAATAATAAAACCAATTACTTCAATTTTTACAAAATAGAAAATATATTTCATATTACCCTACATAAAAATTAAAATAAGCAATAAGCAATAAAAACCGCGAGCCAATACACCTATTATACACAAATTACAATTTGAGCGGGAAATCTCCAGGGGAAATTACTATTTTTTAAAATACGGATTTTTTTTTAAATTTTTATTAGTTTTCCATATAATAATATTTTTCTGAGCAGTTAAAAATAAACTAAAATTTGGGCAGAACTGTTCTGGATATGACTATATTCTTTTCATATATATATATATATATATAAAGATAATAGACCGATCAAAGAGGGAATAACTAAATAAGAGACTTAAGAGTAGAAGACAAACGGGTTCCTCCTCGGTCAAGTCTTCCCGGAAAAACCTTGCCCCCGTCAATCTCCCTTGATCCGCCGTCAAAGCACCGCTAGATCCTCTCTCCCTTCATCATCTTCGAAGTTATTATCTTACCAGATTAGGTATTTATTGCTTCAGTTTCTTTTTCTGTAAAACATGCTTGTTTGCTACTGCAATTTTCAAATAGTTCGAAAATTAGAATGTCTTAGTTCTTTTTCCGTTCATCGTAAAGCATTAACTTTAATTCGCTGGTTGAGCTGCTGAATTTATGTCATTTTTTGCTGCTGGTTAGTAATTCTAGTTTTATATTGTTCGATCTCAGCCAACAGGCAACAGATGCATAATGAACGCCTTGATGTTATGTTATGTTTTTTTTTTGCACCTTTTCATTTGTTTTGTTAAATTACTGGCCGTCTTGTTCGGTTTGCTTTGTTCAGTTCAGAGTTTTTTTTTTTTTTTTTTTTTTTAATGAAATCACTGAACCGAGTCATGTTCCATGATGTATGTGTTGATTTTACAATATCAATCACGTATTGTGACATGACAATAGCAATTATCTCAAACTCATCGCCGTCTCATGATATTTTCCATATAAATGGAAAAACCTATGATGTTGACGGTTTTGGAATTTCGTTCTATTTCTCCTTCATATGAAGGTTGCGACAGGAAGGGCATCCGGTGTAAAACTTTGCCACTTTGTTATTTGCATGAGTTATGGTGTTAACTAATTTTAGACAATTAAACGACACTATAATCTTCATGCCACCGACCCCAACATAGTTGGGATTAAGGTGCTGTTGATGATGATGATGATGAAATCACTGAACCAAACTGCGAAAATAAATTCAATGTGAGATTATTTTTAATAAAATTCTAGTCCACTGGAAAAGTTTACTGAATAAACCAAAAAAATAGCTCCCTTTCGACAGAATTTGGCTCGTTCTTCGGTTAGCATTTTGGTGAATCCAAATTTAAGTTTAATTGGGTTTAGTTTGACAGAATGAGCAATCCTCATTAATCCTTGGGTCTTATTACATAATCCAGTTGCTGGCCTATAATAGAATTAACATTTTCTTTCCTTTAGCATTTTCATTCACTGTTCATTTCCTACTTGTAAATTATTGGCAGCTTCAGATCGAAAATGAGTCAGCAAGCACTAGAGAAAGAAGAGAGAGGGCGAATTCCCATCAGTAAGAGGCCCGAGTGGGCGGACGTCCAACCCCTACCGCAAGATGACGGCCCGAATCCCGTGGTGCCGATTGCTTATACTGATGAGTTCAGCGAAACCATGGATTATTTCAGAGCCGTGTACTTAGCCGATGAGCGGTCCCCACGAGCGCTTCAACTCACTAAAGAAGCCATTATTCTCAATTCAGGGAACTACACTGTAATGTTACTTCTTAATTTGTTATTTCATCCCGTCTTTTTAGTTGACTGCACCTGAAAAAGGAAAGAGGGAGGAAAAAGGGAAAAAAAGAAAAAAACGGACATGAGGTACATGTGAGGCAATTGTTTAGTTATATTGTCAAACTGGAAAAGTCGTTTTTTTTTATATATAGTTATGCAGAATATCTTTTTCCTTTGTCTGTTTTAATTTTTTTTATTTGGTCTCTCTCTCTGTGTGTGTGTGTGTGTGTGTGACGGCGGTGGTGGTGGATGAGGCCCACATACACTAGACATTGTGAGTAGAGTTGATTTTATGTGTTTCGAATTCTTTCTTTGTGAAATGCTATGATAGCCTTCTCATAGGTGAATAAGTATATCTGAACGTGCACGGAGAGTAGTGGTGGACATACATATTATATCGGTAGTTTTGTGATGCTAAGATTGGAGATGAAGATCGCCAAAGCATTAGGTACCACATACTTCAGCTGTTAATATGAAGGTTGTGAATTCATGTGTAGCCGTGCAGGCATACATACACCTGAGATGAGTATATATATATGTGCCTTTTTTACTTTTTTCAATCTTTTTCTTTCTTTTCTTTGATGTACACGAGAAAACACTTTTGGTTACGGAATTCTTGTTTAGGGAGAATGGATTGAGTTTTTATATAGCTGACTCGTTTTGACCCGAGGCGTTTTCTTGGAGGCCCCCTGGTATTATGTCTTTGCTGAGATTGTTTCTCTTTCTTTCAGATTTGGCAATTTAGGCGTCTAATACTTGAGGCACTTAATTTTGATTTACATGAAGAACTGGATTTTGTTGAGCAGATCACTAGAGACAATTCTAAAAACTATCAAATATGGTAAGCAATATTATTTTACATACATCTTCTTCTTAACTGTCAATTGGATTTAAGTTTGGAATATGCTTGAGCGAGTTTTAGTTGGAAAACTGAAATCTAGATAGCGAAGAACTTCTATTTCATTGTCGGTTGTCTCTCGAGAAACTCATGGAACATAGTTCGGGTTCTCCTACAGTATATATTTTCTGGAAAATTGAAGGTAAATCACATGTTACAAACTTACACTTCATTTAGTTGTGCATTATCTTATATAGAACCTAAACTATTCATTCAGTTATTTTCCTCTCTATGCATATATCCATATGAAATCTGATGAAGTTCGTAATTCACTTTTTTGAATATGAGCTCACCTGAATTGCTCTACCGCGGTATCCGCACTGAAAAAATAGATTAAGGGTCGTTTTCCTGATTCTACGGCCGGCATTTTAACTACTATTGGAATTCTTAGGCATCACAGACGGTGGGTTGTTGAGAAGCTTGGTAC